>PVKB01002226.1:115189-307106 GCA_004027205.1 Ctenodactylus gundi | reverse complement strand
GGCTAACACACTGAATGCTTATTTTGCCTGCTTCACAGGATTCTTTTCTTTAGAATTACCCCAATACACAGGCATCTAATTTCCCAGGGATAACTTATTAATTGCAGGATTGATAATGTACCAAAGCAAACCAATCACATTCTCTTAACCTACATGGTATAAATTCTAAACTGGCCTGGCAAATAAGTCAGGTGAATGATAGCCTCCAGCTGCCCAGATTCCCACTACTCCCGTGATATGGTTCCTCACCTTTTCCATGGATTTCCCAATGACCTAAGTATTTTTCTTAGAAATTGTCCCTCTTATTGAATAAGGCCACAGGTGAAGTTTTGTTTTGTTTTCTGTTTTAATAATTGAAGAAGAAAATGCTCAGCATGAGACATCAGACAGTCGGGTGTGTGGCGAGGTGTCAATGAAGAAAGCAGGAAATATCTGAAGCCCATGTATTAAGAGGTAGAGTGTGGCTGGAGGAAGTAGGTGACCGGAGGCATCACAGATGTGCTGAGGGCAGTCTCACAGTTTTTGATTTTTCTCTGGGGACGCAGCTAGCAAGAGCATGCTACGTCTATGCTTGACACTATCACAGTTCTTGAGCACTTTCTTTTTCTTTTTCATTTTGTAGCACTGGAGATCAAGTTCAGGGCCTTCACACTGAGCACTGAGCTACCTGCCTCGTCTTTTTATTTTTATTATTTATTTATTTATTTATTTATTTGGTTTTCCTTTTGAGACAGTGTCTCACTAAGTTGCTAGCTGCTCAGCCTGGACTCAAACTTGTGATCCTCCTGTCTCGGTCTCCCAGAGTACTGGGATTACAGGCCTGCATGACTAGGCCATGGCTGTACCTACTGAATACTTCTTACATTCTGGACATTATTAAAGCTCTCAACTTTTGGACACATAAACTCATTTCATATTCACAGTAAGCACATGATCTAGGTATTGTCACTACCATCACCACATGAGTGAGGAAACTTCAGTCAGGAGAATTTAAGTAGTTGCCCGAGGTGACATGGAAAATGTAAGTAACCTCAAAAACCACAATTGATGAAAGTATTTACAATAACTCTACCATGTGGAAACTGAAAGTAGGTAGCCCAGCAAAGAACCTATTTTCTAATATAAATAAGAAGTAGAGGGCATGATGTAAAGTACTTGTCATATCTACAGGTTAATAGACTTCAATTAGTACCCATAGGAATCCTTCTGCTACTGTAATTTGATTGGATTTAGTTACTAAATAAACTACCAAAGATTACTCAGGTTTGTGTCTTGAATGGTTTCAGGGTTGGAGGAGGCAATTTACGTGTGGGAAGAATATACACAGTAGGAGCAACACAATGAATCTGGCTTGGTCTACTCCTTGAAAATCTGTCACAGTCTGTGAACAGCTCTATTGATTAACCATGTATTGTGGCTAGGATCTGGAATGTCCCCCAAAAGTCTCATGTATTTGGATGCATGAATTATCTATGGAAACATGTGCTATTATGAGATGGGGGCCTGGTCTGTATGGGTGGATTATGGGCATGTGGTGGATTATAGGTACTGGCGAAAGACAGGCACATGGCAGATTATAGATTACATGCAAATGGATAAGATTATAGTTATGTGGTGAATTATAGATTACAGATGTGTTAGTGGATTAGGGGCTTAAAATTGGAAAGGGATTATTGCGTGGGTCCATTTAGGCTAGACCAGAAGGAGCGGATCACTGGGACAGGACCTGAAAGGATAAATGCAACTTCTTTCTTCCTCTCAGACTGTGCTTACTGTTTGCAGTGCTGTGAGGAGCTGCCCTGGCCTTCACCTCTGCCATGTGTTTACACCATTGCTAGCCACCCATGAACAAATTGTGATCTTCTGAAACTGTGAGCTAAAATAAACTTCTCCTTCCCTAAGTTGTGGATGTTGGCTATAGAGTCAAACAAGTAACTACTTTTATTTATTTATTTTCTTTCTGAGACAAGGTCTTGCTTTGTAGCCCAGGCTGGTCCTCAACTCACTATGGAGCCCGGGGCTGGCCTCCTGTCTCAGCCTCCGGAGTGCTGGGATTACAGGCTTGTGCCACCACCACGGCCAGCTCCTGTGGTGCTGGGGAATCAAATGCATGTACTTAGCGCTTGACTTAGTGCTTGCTAGGCAAGTGCTTTAACCTTGAGCCATTCCTCCAGCCCCTCCTTTTTTCTTATATCCCCTATAATGTCCACTGCTCTCGGAATCCAAACCTCCTTCTTACCATGCACATGGGCAGGTTACACAAAATGGGGCAAAATGAACGCTTTCCAATATCTGCAGGTTTCGTTTCACTTTCTAAATACAAACCTTATGCAGGACTTTGTTCACAAACAAATCCCTGGGCAATAGGGGCATCACAGACAGAGGGGAGGCAAGGACCAGCCCCCCTGCTACAGGCCTGGCTCAGCCCACCCTGGGGAGTGTTATCAGCGGGGGAGGGGGGGTGGGGGGGTGGGGGGCATACTAATAGTTGTCTTTGTTGAGGAATGTGTCAGATAAGATTCCTGTGTAATTTCCAGGCCCTGAACAAGTGAACACAGCCATCTAAGTGTTTCCTCAGGCGTGGATCTGGTTTCCGTGGATACACAGGAGCGCCTCACAGACCACCCACACGCTGGCTGGTGGCGGAAAGAGGTTAGGCAAGCCCTGCTTAGCTTAGTCTTTGCAGTTCCCGCTGGGTACTTTGTTGTTCGGAGGTAAAGAGGGACTCAAGGAGCAAGAGGCCCCACTCACTTGGTGGCTGAAGACGGTCCTGTTGTGGGGGATTATGACTCTCACCAGCTCCCCAGAAGACTGAATGGGCCTCTTCTTATCATCCCTTTCACTTCTCTGGCTAGACCACCCTCTTCTTCCCTCTATCTTCCTAAATCCCAGTCTTCTGAGGAGTCCCATCTGATGAGAGACCCCAACTTCCTCTAAACTCTGAGCCCTTGCTATCAGCCCTGTATCATTCCGCACCTACAAGCTCCCTTGGATTCAGATTTAGAAGCAGCACTTTGTGGGAGGCAGTGCTTAAGAATATGTGCCTTAGAATGCAGAAAGACTTAAGTTCAAATCCCCACTTTCTGCATCCTGGCAGAGTAATTTCACCAGGTTACCTAGCTTCTCTGAGCCTCAGTTTCTTCAACTATTGCATTAAAATATGAATAGTGGCTACTCTGTATAAGCATTAAGATTGTCATGTTGGAAGATTGAGTACTCAGAGCAGCTGACACAATGTTCAGCATATGAGACAATACACTCAAAAGCTGGCTTTGATTTTTATTTTCAATAATAACATATAGGAAAGCAGAAGTGTGTTGCATGTGAGTGTGAGGCATTAATCATTCCCGCTTTCTGCATTACTATTGTGTCATATGCCATTCAGAACATGGGGTTAGGAATCAGGCCAAGTAGATTCAGATTTTGATCTTGGCACAACTGGGCCACGTGCTGCTGGGTATGTCACTTAATTGTCCAGTGCAAGGCAGAGTGCTCCATATACTATCAACTTGTTGAGTTAATAAAATATCATCACAAGTTCATATCACCTTTTAGTATATTTGTCTGTTTGCATTCTAAATGTCACACTAGGAATTTAGATTTTTTTCCCCCATAGGCAAGGGGAGGAATTATCCAAGGAATGAGGTGATTAGGTTTATATATGAAAAAGATAATTTTGTTCAATATCAGAGAAAGGAAACTATAAGGATATATAAATAACCTAGTAAAAAGTACAGGTGGGAGAGAAACAACAGTCCAGATATAAGATGATGAATATATGAGTGAGAAAATGGACTATTTTGATGACACACAGAGTCTGGCATTCTGAAGACAGGAGTTGGGCGTGTTGATGATCAAAATTTTGCTTTAGGTCCTTGGTTATATTGTGAAGCCCTCAACACAGAGATAATATAGTAGGTTTTAAAAAAGGCTGGGATATGGGGGGATGATGACTTAATGGTCCCTTTGAAATTCTATGGGATACCTGAATAGATCTGTCTGATGTGCTATGTGGAATTCAGAAAGAAAGATGGCTAGGAGAAATCCACAGGCTATCCATGCTATGATTAAACCCAGAGCAGAGGAACAGATGTTTCCCCCCAGAGAACATGTTGAGAAGAAGGACACAGGTTGAGGGTTTGACCAAAGAAGTCTGGGAACCAGAAATCAACACAGGTGAGCAAAGACAGCTTAATGAAAGAGGCTGCTTCTGTACGAACATGGAAGCCAGCTAACTTCATTAGCCACATGTCAGAGCAAACGCAGGCTTAAAAATATCCCCAGGATCTGGAAAGTAAGAACTCAGCAGTGATCTTTATGAGACCAGTACTATGGAGAAAATGGACTGGTTCTCTTTCTGGTACTTAAGTATACTGAATGAAGGATTAAAACGGAAACCTCAGTACCAGAAAGAAAACTATCAGATGGAGAAGAGTCTGGTAGGCTAGTGAACAAATGTAAAGCAGGAAAACAAAGTTCTTATTTTTTCCTTTGTACAAGTGACACAAGAATACAATCCCAACTCTTCCCATGCCAGCAATAATTCTTACCTGGAGAGACCAGTCCATACAAGTGACCACGCGATGCTTGGACCAATGCTCATCGTAGAACTGACGATTGAAAGAGAGATTGGCTCCAGCCTGAACGTCCCTGGGAGGATTCAAATAGCAGAGACACATGTGATGCTTCAGCACGGGGTTTTATCTGTGTACTCATCACACAGAAATAGGGAAACAGCAAAGGCATAGGACAGCGTCTGCTCGGAAGCCGAAGCATCACTCTAGACAGCAAACTGCGATTAGAAGTAAGTGAACTGGCTGGTCCCCTTGATGAAAAGGTATTTCTAAAACCAGCCCAGAAAAGTTATTCATGTGTTTTTCTAAGCTGGGGTGAGATGTCAGATTCATTTCAGCTTACCATCTTGACAATCTTGAAGCATTTTCTTCCCACTAATTGGCTTCAGCCTGTCACGTTTTCTTAAAGGAATACATATGCACTGCTTATTAGAAATCTGCCTGTCCTCAAGGGAGCACAGTAACAGGAAATTCTTTGCTATCAGTACCATCACTATCAAGTATAAGTCCAGAAATGACAGGCCTGGTTCTATCTACCTGGAAATTCTGATTGCTTCTCCCAATTGCTCCCTTTCTCAGTAGTCAATATAATTTCCATCTACTTATCTATCCCTATGATGAACCAGAATAATGTCTAGTTTAAGAAGATAACGTGTTAGCCCATGTATATGTGGCTGGCACTCAAGTAGTCCAAACGCCACCTTCAAGGGCTCAAGAGTGGTCACAAAGTTGCTCCATGACACTGAGTGTTTAGCCTGAATAATGCTTGTTCGGTGCCAGGAGCAAGTGAATCTGCATACGGCATTCCTCTATGTTGATCTTGACTCTGATCACATGCTTTATTCTACTGGGTTTCACCCTCCATATAAGAATGTTTTCTCAAAGGAAAATGTATGTGATGCTGCCAGTCTCGATCACCTGGACTGTTCTCCAGATATCAAGTGCAAAAGCATTTCACAACGACTCATGATAATTACGTGGAAACTTTAAGCCAGAAGTTATAACCAGAGCCCACAGTCCAAGCAAGAGCACTGCTGGAGTTTCATTCTCCTCTGATTTGTTGGGTTGGGATCTGCTAAACCTTTGTGGTTCTTCAGAAACTCCAGGTCAACTCTGATGCAGAGAATTAACACATAACGCCTGGCATGGTTGCACCTGCTTGTACTCTCAGCATTTAGGAGGCTGAAGCTGGTGGACAGCTTGATCCCAGAAGTTCAGAGCCAGCCTGGGGAGCATGGTGTCACCCTGTCTCTTAGCAGCAACAAGCCCCCCAAGCACAACGGACACTTTATCACACTGTACAATTTCCAATGCACACACAGACTAACCCATCTTTCTCCTCTAACTCTCGGCCACTGTAGTCAAAAAAGATGTCAGAGTCTTCAGCCAGGGCTCTTTCAATCACTCTTATTGTTCGATCAAAAAAGATGAGAAATTCCTCTGAATGAAGGATCTGTTGTTTTTCTTCCTCTGTCAGCTCCCTTGGAGGGGCTTTATATGTAACAACAACAACAACAACAACAAAAAAAATCAGAAAAGAAAAAAAAGAGACAATTAAAACCTTTTCCAGAAAAATCGAACTATTGAAAGAAACTGCTTATTACAGGAATGGTGAGATATAGTAAAATAAACATTGTTATTATTATTGTTTGGTATGGATTCTAAATGGTTCCTAGATTCACTCCACAGGCTTCTGCACATAGTCTCACAAAACGATTTCATATCCAGCCTAATTACTATTTTGAAGGATTGAAAACAATTACAAACTAAAATAGATTGGCATGTTTTTAGCAATCAGTCTAAATGTAATTTTCTTTACAATTGAACTTGAAAAACAGCTCAATAGGGAATAATAGAATAAATAGAATAGACTAAATAAAACTCCATATATTAGATACTATTATATGATAAATCCACATACATCAAGTCTTTAGGAATGACCTAACATCTGCTCAGATAGTTCTTTTCTTCTTTCTACTGGGTAAACTTTTTTTTTTTTTTGGCATGGTAAATTGGTAAAACTGATGTTGTTGCATTCAAAAGAAATTCACATTCTTCCAAATGAGCCCAGACCCAAAATATCTTCTGCCTTTGAACATGCACATGCAATCACAAAATGCTTCTAAAAAACCCACACACACACACACATATACACACACACACACACACACACACACACACACACATGTAAAATGTTGTTGAGTGTTTATATATACTGTATATTTATATATTTTTAGTGTTATTAATTTTATCAGGCTAAATTTGAAGATGCAAGAGAAGACGGAGAGATGAAATAACTAGCATTACGTCACAGACCTGAAAGTTAGCTCACCTCAGTGTCATGAGTGGTTACATAAACCATTCCCTCAGTAGCAGATTTTGCATAAACCCAGAGGGGAAAGATGAGAAACTTCCCCAGACTGAAAAGCCCTCAAGGTCAGAAACTGTCAGCTGAACCTTTGCGGTTCTTCAGAACTCCAGGTCAACTGTGATGCAGAGAGCCTTCAGCGAATGTTTGATTGATTACTCTTTCAGGAGTACAAACACTGCTGAAGCTTAGCTTCAAGGAGGAGAGGCAGGCATTAAAATCACAGTAAGGGTCTCTGGTGGGGTCATTCAGCTGCAGTTTCTCAAGCATACACAGCCAACCCCATCCCCATCCCTAACTGCCTGCCCATTTAGCCAAAGGAAACCATCAAAGGTACAATCACCTGCAGCTTCATATTCTGTAGAAGGGTTATTTCATTAACAGGCCCTTAAAGCCACTGTCCTAAGAAATCTGAACTGGAACAAAAGCAAAGATGGGCCTTGTGGTACAGAGCTGTAATCTCAGTACTCTGAGAGGCTCACAGAGGGAGATTGACAGGTTTGGGCCCAGATTTAGTGAGTCCCTGTGTAGGGCTGGGGATGTAGCTCAGTGTGGAGGTCCTGGGATGAATCCCAAGTTAAAAAACAAAAAATCAAACCAAATGAAAAACCAATCCCTTCTCAAACAGTGAGTCTTAAACTTGACACAGGGGGTCTGAAGGGAAACTAGGATGGTTCAGATGTAGCGAAGTAGTTTGATCGTTTGTAAGAAATGCTGTTCAGGCGCTATTATGACAAACCACAGCACAGACCTCTAAACACAGACCACCCCAGGTTTCAGCACTCCTAAATATAGTTAGAAATGTTTCTTTGCTGCCTAAGGCTCCAGAGACCTGAAAGTTGCCAGTATATACTGGGGCTTTCCCAAACCCTGCTAACTTCTGCTGCACAGGGTTGCTCAGATACCACGTTGAGAAGCGGTGACGTTGGCACCGTGTAGATTCAGATCTTGGCCAAGTATGGGGGAGGGAGGTGGGAGTGTAACCAACCCAGAATCAAATGCTGACCCTGCTGTCATTTGGTTTTGATCTTTCCAATCCATGTATTGACGCTCTCTGAATAGTTTCATCTATAAAATGCAGGCAACGATAATTAAGCTTTAAGTCTGGTTAAAGGTTAAAGACAAATTCACTGGCAAATAGTCGAGCTTCCAATAATTAGTATATTAATTGATTAGTCTGCTTTCCAAATTCTTTGAGACATCTGAATTACCTCACCCAATGATACCATAAAACTATTAAATGTAGCTCGAGAAAAGAAAAAAAAAACCCTACAAACCTGGGTCTGTTTTGGTTAATAATACATCTAAACAAAGAAACTTCACTTTGCAAGGATAGCATGGGTCAGGAAGGAGGCCACTCCGCCTTGGCTCCCAATTACGGATGATTTGAGATACACTCAAAATTAAGCAGAGAGGCAGGAACTTTCCTTCTATTTGTTCGTTCCCCTTTTTTGGTGATATTAAACATCTTCCTGGTCTCTGTTTATCTGTGCAGCCACTTCTAGTTCACCTGTATGTTTCCTTACAGATCCATTACCGTGAAGAAAAAAAAATAGTATCTGTAATTTTCTGTAATTTTTCTTCTTCCCTGCACCTTATTGTCACTTTGATCTCAGCTTTCAAGATGCACCGCCTCTCCTGGGACAGGAGCACAAGCGGCTGATCAAAGCTCACGGGCGGAGGGCCAGCGCGGGTAGGTGAGGCCGGAGCCTCTGGGGTCTCGTACCTGACAATACAGTATTTGGCCTGAAATTAAATTACTATTGAAGCAAAGCAAAGGACTTACTTTATAATAAGCTTTGATGTCTAACAGGGATCAAATGACATGATTTGTTTGTGTAGAACAACAACAAGTGTGCGCAGAGGAGTACTTTAGAAAAGGCATAAACAACTTATGAATTAAAGAGGTCCATACTTTGTTTTCATTAAAAAACTAGCATTACTTTAAAATGTTTAAATTGATAACTGTTATTACAATATAATGAAAACAAAGTGGAGCACTTGGGAACCAAAGCTGAGAAGTATTCAAAAATAAAGTCTCTTTAGAGGAAAAATTGGCTGATTAATTGAGTCCACAAGTGTAAGTATAAGAATAAGCAGAGTCTGAATTATTTTATTCCCAAGATGGACTCCGCATTTCTTTTAAACATGTCTCGCAGCTTTTCGGCATCCCCGAACATATAGATTATTTTTAACAAGCTAATGGTATAAAACAATAGGAATTGATATAACTAAAGGCATTCCAGGAAAACAAACACAGAAAAGCATAAATAACTTTTTTTCCTTATAGGTTTAGCAGAAAATACTATTATAACAAATTTTTTCTTTGGTTGGTTTAACATAAAACAGAGGGTATTTCTTTCAAAAACTGACAGTTACTATTTCAGGCCCTTTTCAAGTGCCCTTTGTCTCTCAGAAACTCAAAACAGGACTACCACAGGATCCTGCTAGCCTATTCCTGAGTATAAATCCAAAGAGAAATGTGAAGTAAGCACACAAAAGAAATCCCTGGGTACCCACGTGTATCACAGCCGCATTCACAATCGCCAAGATAGGACGTCAGCCTACAAGCCCCCTCGCAGAGGAATGAGCAAATGAGTTGTTGTGTAATTACCCATGGTAGAGGACTAGTCATCAAGAGGAATAAAATCATGCTGCCTGCAGAAAACATGACTGAACTAAAAGATACCATCAAGTTAAGTGAAATATGCTACTCATAGAAAAACAAGTTTCTCACATTTTCTCCTGTATAAAGAACCAAAACCAAAACAACGAAAGTCCTGAAGCAAAGAAAACCTACAAGGAGAAGAGGGATTGGAAGATATGGGGAAAGGATCAGGGAGAAAGGGGACAAGGACACGGAGGGGAGGGACGGGACACGTGATCTACGCTTTGACATACGTATGTATGGAAATGCCACGCGGAAAACTATGCACTTGTATAGTTAATAAGTGTTAATAATGATGCCCTTACAAAGATTCTTTGTGAAAATTAGAACATGGGGGTATGGCTTACATTATTTGAATGACAATGTTCAATTTTAACAAAAGTTACTGTAACATTTAGCTTGAATAATGTGTGTGCAGGACATATGCCTGGTTCATAAAATTCAAACTTCAGAAGACTAAATCCATTAGTTTATAGTCTGTAAAATTAAAACCTACTATAATTTTATTTAGGATTTTCACTTCATTTTGTTTATTGTATAAATGTCCATTTCTTTTAACTCTATGTATGAAAATGCTTTCTCATGCACCTTTCAAAATGATTCTATTGATCTGCTACTTGCTGTTGACCTAATGTGTACTCTGTCATTTTCTCTTTAATTGTCCCTACACACTATGTGCTATATCTTTTGTTTTTAAGGTTCTTGGGATTTTTCCTCTATAAAAACACAAAGTTTATAAAGTCCAAATTTATTTTGAATGTTTTAGTATTTTATTTAGGTTAAAAGTTATCTTAAAAATATCTGCTTTGGAAAAGCATGGCTTTGTTTCAATGTTGTAGCATCAAACTTCAGTATAAAAAGTTATATTTAAAATCATTTTGTAAGAATACCGAAAAGATAAATAACGAGAGAAACCACATCAACAGGAAAACCCCCATCAAATTAAATAGGGACAGCGGCTCTAAAGAGGATTTTAAGGTAAAATCAGTTCTTAAGTAGCAGCAAGGAAACCAAACTGAACTAACACAAAAGAGCCTCTTTCTTGGAAGGTAATGTGAGGTTTATGAGTCAATTCATTTGACTTGAATTTCTAAACAGGAAAACACTAAAAGACTGATATATGGAGCCACCCTAAATTTTAATTAAAAGCTAAAATTTACCTGCACTTTTCCCCTGTTGTATTCTAAGGAAAAAACCAAAAACAATAATAAATCAAAACTATTTCTTTGCCATTAAATGCATTTTAATGTCATATGAACAAAAATATCAAAAGCCAACGAGTTCTGATTTCCCCCCCTTCATTCCAAAAGAAAAAAAAGAAAGCACCAAACAGATTTCTCAAAAATGTGTTCCCTGGTTTGAGGCCGTGTATGTCAAGTTTCAGCCCAGAGCAAATTTTTATGGCTGAGTAATAAATCCCTGAAATGCAGGGTTCGTAATGGAAGTGCTGACGCAGCCGGACGGCTATGCAGGCGTGTGAATGGCGCCATGGTTATATCTGCTAGAGATTCTTTTAAAAGTTTGCAAAATACTGTCTTGCTTTAAAAAAAAAAAAGCCAGATAGTTTGATGCCAACATAAACATGCTTTTAACCCATTATGTGCTAATTTGCAGAAAAGCCATTAATGGAGAATAAGGTACACAGTAAAGCAGTAACAGGAAATGTTCTTTCAAACTTCTTTTTTACTTTTAACATGACCTTAATCAATTCCATGAAGTAGGAGTAACAGCTGAAACTGAAGGGTGTTTCTGCTCAGAATTTAAGGCGCAGGTTACTTTGCTTTGCCGGGGAAGAAGATTTGGATATTGGGATTGGGGTGGAGGGTGGTCATGGGGAATCCATGCCAAGAATCTTAAAAACTATCCTGGCTCTTTATCATCCATTATTTCGTAAGCATATTTTGCAAAAGGAAGAGTAAATTATTTCAATTATTCCACTTTACCTCCTTCTGTCCCTGTGATAATGATATTCTTTATCGCTTCCTTTTTAAAAGATGTTTTTAGTAGAAGTTGAAATGTGAAACCTCTTTCATCACATCCATTTAGACTTTTAGAAAGAGTAAACCTGGTGTCCCTGGTGGATGCTTCCATTAAAGAGGCTGAATCTTCTTTCTGCCCTGAGTCACACTCCAGAACCTGGCTGCACTCAACATCCAGATGCTGCAGTAACAGGAATGACAGCCTTAATGATATTCTCTAAAACGCTGAGTGGACTTGTCTTTTATCTGATTTTTTAGGGGGGCCAGGCAACGTAGTTCTTGTTGCACAGATATGGGCCACCGCAAAGCTAAGCCCAGAGCACTGGTGTACACAGGGTGGCCGTGCAGCTCATTAGAGGTGGGGTCCAGTTACAGGCTCTGGCTCTGCAAGGGAAGACAGCTAATGGTAGTTGGTAAACTTCTGCACAGCACTTACTTTGTGCCAAGTTGTTCCATGCTAGCCCCTGTAAGTCTTATTAAAAAACCTCAGGAGGTAGGTTTTTCTCCGCTTGCCAGATGGGGTAACTGAGGTCAGAAAAAGGCAGCTTGTTACGTTGGTAGTGATCACGCAGCTAATCCATGGCACAGCCAAGATTTAATCCTAGGAAATCTGGCTCTGCAGCAAGTACTTTTGCATTGCTACCCACCACTGGCTTTTAGGGAAGTGAAAGTGCATAATACAAACTAAAGCAAACTAAGCATATACATCAAATGATTAAAATTTAAAAAACTGTCTCATTAAACCTCTTATGGCACCTGTGCAAAAGTGTAGGCAGAGTGGATGTGATGTGTAGCAGGTACCCAGATACCTCACAAACACACACAGACTTGAAGTAAACACAGAGAATCAACACACCCAATAAGCACGAAGTCCCCAGTGCTGGCCATGTGCCACGCTGTGCACAGCCGCGACCATCTTTGAATTCACAAATCTAACCAGATTTCAATTAGAGCGTTAAGACTCTGTACTTGAGAAACTCAACTGGAAGAACCTTTAAATCTACGTTTAGTTCTCAGTTCCATTTGTCAATGAGAAGAACAATTTACAAACCTCTCCTGTCTCAAGGAGCTGAGAGTCTCAAAGTAAGAAAAGATTAGATTTGTAGGTAACTGATATGAGGATGACATTGTGATGACGTGTATTGGATTCAGTCATGAATCTTAACTTACACACTTATAAATTCTGTGTCTCTAGGTAAGCTTTAAACTTATCTCAAGTTATCTACTATAAGATAGGGATAATATTATAACCGCATCTGCTTCAAAAGGACATTCTGAAGAGTAGATACTATTCGTGGACTGCTTATGAGAGAGCCAAGTATAATCATAAACCTTTAATTAGTGTTAGCTACTATTGTCTTTGGAATATATGAAAGGTTATTTCTCCTTATACAGGCAGAGTATAGAAGAAAACTTTTAACAGTACAATTAATAATGATGATCATTGTTAATGTTTCTATTTAGAACACACGAAGAACCTTCAGAATCTATTGATAAACTAATTATATCTACTGCTTTCAAATTATTACAGTTGGTGGTATATGGTAAAGTGAGCTACATAATAATTGGCCATGTGTCTTATTTCATCACTATGTAGTAATCATTTTATTTAAATTATGACTGGTATTGCATGCATGTATTTTCCAGGGGTTTTTTTTTTGCATCTATTAGCCAAGAAATAAATTTGAAAAGCTGGGTGTTGTGGTGCTTGTCTACGAACATGAGCACTAGAAGAGGCAGAGGCAGGAAGACTGCAAGCCCAAGCCCAGCCTGGGTAACTTAGTGATTTAGCAAAAGAGCCTGCCTATAAATAAAAAGACTTTTAAAAGGGATGAGGACATATCACAGTGCAAATGCCCCGTGTCCAACTCCCAGGACTGAAAAAAAAAAAAAAAGAATTTAGAGATTGGTTTATGTTGCTAAATCTAATATATTGAATAATCACAAAAAAGTTTCCACTTAAGAGATAAAAATTTAATTTTGTTTGCTTCTTTCATTCTTCATATTGGTAAAGGAAAACAAAAAATTCCCTGGTTATATTCCCATTTCATACCTTCTTTCACTTCTTGCTTTTTATCTTGAGTTTCCAGTTCTGAATCGTCGCCAACTTTGGGTTCCACCATTTCCTCATCCTCCTCATCCTCTAGAGAAAAGAAGAAGAAAAAATGTCATATTTTCTTTCTTCAAATCAAAGTCTTTGGTTGATGGTGGGAGGTAGGAGTAAAGGGTAAAGTGCCAATCATTTAGGGCAACTTCTAAGTAAATCAGTCTTTACTGAATGTCTAAGAAAAATGTTCATGAATACATGAATAAATTATCTCCAAAAGAAGCCTCTTTGAAATTGTCCCAGACCACTGAGAAAGGCACCCGGTGTGAGCACCTGCTACATTCTTCTGCAGGCCCTCCCCACGTGGGATGGCTCAAAATTGCCTCCCTGACCTCTGGAACTTCTTTGGAGATGGCCCAGGAACAGATCTCAAAACGTTTCCACCTGGAGCACTTTCTCGACAGAGGACACCTGCTGTGCAGATGACTCATTTCCAATTTCATTTTCACCAAATTAATTTATCTTTGACCTACAGGAAAGGGTTAAATATAGGTCTGACCCCAGGTCAAATGCCAGTGGCAAGTAAACAACCAGGGTTGGACCCCCAAAGTCAATGCCATTGTTCTGGGAAAAAGCAACCAGCCAAAATGGCATTTATACACTCAAAACAGTTCATGAACTGGTATGAGTTTAACAAGCACTAACAAATGGGCTTAGTCAGCCACCAGGGCCAGATGTCCTAGCGCTCTTCCTGCCCTATGCAAATGAATCCACATTACCTCTGCTCTCCACCTGTCTGTCTCAGAAACCCTTTTATTCAAGAGCACTTGAAGTCTTTGGTCACAATATCAGAGATTTAAGAGACACTAGTGGGTTTCACCACTTCTTCAGCATCCTCAGGTATCACAGAAAAATCCAACTCAGCATATGAATAATAAAAAAATTAGAACTTGCTTTCACAGTCTTTGAACACATTATTATACTTGCTGTAGATGTTGATTTCATTGGTTCAAAAGAGAATTTCAAACAAAGGACTTTATTTCTTTCCCTCGATACCATTCATTCATTCATTTATTCAAGAAATATTTTACAGACTTTTTCTAAGATCACATGCTCTCTGGATAGGCCCACTCCCACCAAAATAAACATTAAGATGTACTAACTTGAAATATCAGCAGCTTCCTCTTAAAGAATGCATGATGAAAACATCTGTAAGTGCCAAATTAAGTATGTAAGCCTGCAAAGCAACCCCAAAGTCCTGACACTATTAAGAATAGTGGGAAACCATCAATTCAAAAACTATGGATATATAAGCATTTAAATGTGAATGTTCATTGAAATACTGTATTCTGTATGTGTCATAGAGTTTACTGAGCCAACCTCAATCCTTTATAAACACAGTGCATACATATCACCAAGAATGTAGAACCCCTGTGAAAAGAATTGTTATTTATTAACATACTTCTGCAGTTAGAATTTTGAAAATAATACTGAGTTACCCAGAGATTTAAATAAACTTTTACAAATAAAGCCTTGTTATAAGTGGCACATGTAAAACTTCGTATGTGATAAGTACTGCTATCCACCCACAACAATTCAGCTTGGGAGGTCCTGAACGAAACAGCCACCTTGCTGAGATGGGAGTAAAAAACCTTCCCTTCCATTGTCTGTTGTAGTTTCCCCCTGAGAGGCAGCTCTCACAAAGCCACTCATCTCCTGGATGTAAGTTCTCTAGCTGAATCTTCTAGAGATACTACTTTAAGTCAAATGGACTTGGTAGCATGCCCTGACACTTAGAAGTGCAGAGCAAAACCCACAAATACAAAGGTGATAAAGCTAATAATGTTATGAATTGAGTTATATTCCTCAAAATTCAAACGCTTAAGTCTTAAGCCCTAGTACCTCAATATGTGAACTTATTTGAAAATATGATTATTCCAGATGCAATGAGTTAAAATGAAGCAAGGTTGGAGGAGGCTGGACGTTAAACCCATAGGCCTGGTATCTGGAATAAGTCGAAAATGTCGACGGAAAGAACACCATGGAAAAATGAAGCCACAGATGGGGGTGATGCCTGTAAGGGAGCTCTGGAGATGGTCAGCATAGCACCAGGGGTAGCGGACAGCAGAAATAGATTCTCCCTCACAGTGTCAGGAAGTAACCAAACCTGCAGACATCTTGGTCTCAGATCTGTACTCTTCAGAACTGCAAAGCATTGAATTTCTGTTGCGTAAACCACCAGTTTGTGGTTCCTTCTCACAGCAGCTCTGGGAAATGACCCAAACCAGTAAAGGGCGTTACCTTCTATGACCTTACAAGGTGGTAGGAGGGATATAGGAGTGCTATAGTAACACCTAAGATAGCAAGTGACCTAGTTGGATAATCTAACTTATTTTTTAAAAAAAATAACTCAGCTCCATTCTCCCAATTTTATAGATGAGGAGACAGAGCAATCTCCCCCAGAGAAATTCCCAACCCTTAGAGTTCCACATTCTGCCTGGTTCTGCCTGTCTGGGGGCTGGGAACTTTAACCACAAAGTGTTGTACCTCCCTAATCATAGAAAAATCTGAAAGAGAAATGCCACGAAGAAAGGATTGCAGCAGGAGCAGAGCAAGGTTCTGCCAGAGTGTAAGGGAGGCCGGTGGACTGTGGGCGTCCTTGGGGTGAACATGGTGCGGTCTCAGCATGGATCACGCTTCCATGCTTAGGAGGTCGGCAGATGTAGTTTCCACCTGAGAAAGAGTTAGGTCTCACCTTTGTGAGAGCCATCAGAGATGCATTATCTCATTTATTGAGAATCTACAAGCTACATTCAAATTCTGTTCATGATTTCATCCTGGAATCCACTGCTCTGCAACCTGACTAATGATGCTTAGTACGAAATATAAATTTCTCTGGCCAGAAAGAGTCAAAACTTGGATGGTGTAAGCACTTCATGGGGAGTGACTGACTGGGGCACCAGGCTATTTGCTATATGCTCTTCCCTGGATTTTGTCCAACTCAGAAACTCCGTGAGCCACTGTTTCCTCAACTGCTGAAATAGGATAAAGATTCTCTCCTAAAACACAATGCTGTCATAAGTCATCAATGTGAAGCTGCTCTTTCAAGCCACAAAGACAGGCAGAAATATTTACAAACAGATATGTTCCAACAAACTCTGTCTTATCTTCTAGGTCAACAAATATGAATTGGGCACTTGGAATGTGATGGATGCTGGGCATGTGACAGGAAACAAGAGAGACAAAAAAACCCATCTCTGCGCTCAAGGAGGGAGCTTCCATTCAAGTTAGGTGAGAGAAGCTGCAAACAAATAAATAAGTGAACTATACATTGTGTAAGACAAGTTCTATAAGGGAAACAAAAATTAGGAGACAGGATTTGGCACCTGGACTAGTGAGCAAGATTCTCAATCATAAATGATAACCAGGGAGGCCGCCCGGAGGTCACAGCTGAGCAAAAACTTAAAGGAACTAGGGATTAGAGCTGCGTGATGATCTGTGGGGAGTAAGACCAGGAGGCACCAAATTCTGCCTTCTCATTCTGTGGGTCCATTGCATCAAAGGCTGAATTCATTCATCATCAGCCTATCAAGAAGGGTCAGCGTGGGGGTTCCTGATAGGACTATCCTTTGTCCTGTTCCTTTTCCTAATTCTCAAAATTGACGATGGTTTTACCAAATGCCTTTGAATTAGTCATCTTTAAACAGTATCAAGTTCTCATCTTCACAGGTACCACAGTTTGCATTTTAAACTAATTCCTTAAAGGATGAAAAGACCATCGTGACAGAAAGTTACTAGAGCTTATTGGAAAAATATTACCCTGAAAAACCTGGCTATAGAAAGAGCTGGGTTTGTGAAACAATGTGTCATTTTATGCATAAAACAGCAGCCTATTTAATCCTTTAAATTTAAAATTCCTTCCTGAGTATTTTTGTTTTATACACAAAAATGTTTATTGTATGTACAGTATGTGAAAATTTCCATTAAGATACTACAAATAACAAAGAAAACTTTGAAAGTACCTGCTTTTTTAAAGTGGTAACGGACAAGTTATAGGTACTAATTTTTAGTAGCCACAGAATTCTTTGTCTATCAGCCTCTTAAGGACATAAAGTAAGTGTTTCAGTGGATTTGTTAAGGAAATAAAAACACAAGAGACTGGTTTGTTTCCCTATGTATGGATATGTTTGCCTTGCTCAGCAAAGAGAGTATATTTTTCTTTAAGACTCTGGTTTCCTTTCTGGTGCAATTGGAATTACCTCTGTTGA
This sequence comes from Ctenodactylus gundi, assembly GCA_004027205.1. Classification (NCBI taxonomy): domain Eukaryota; kingdom Metazoa; phylum Chordata; class Mammalia; order Rodentia; family Ctenodactylidae; genus Ctenodactylus; species Ctenodactylus gundi. Next base: position 289,202 of record PVKB01002226.1, on the reverse strand, counting down.
AACCATTTTCAAAATAGTTAAATGACTTTAAAGAAAAGGATTTATGTAGACCCTCTACAGACCATTGATATATGAGTGCACCACTGGTTCATACATGGTTATATTTCCTCTGAGGTTGGAGGGGAAAAAATACTTACTACCCATGTATGGTTTCCTGTATCCAGGTCCACACAAGAAATTAAACCTGTGGCAAAAGTTAATTACCTGTCAGTCCGGGACCTGATTTCAAGCAGAAATCTCATTTAGACACATTATTTTATTTAGCATCTATATTTTGCTGTCTTCAATTGCTGTGTTCATTCTCCTTGGTTAAAGAAAAAAAACAAATCTCTGACTACTGTCCTCTTTAAGAATTTCTGAATGTCTAAGGATGAACAACTGCTATGTCACGTAGCAATCACATGTAGCACATGTAGCACACACACAGCTTGACCGACCAAATGAGCTGTGGAAGAGTTAGTCCCCCTGTGAGCTCAAAGTCCACAGAAGCCAATGTAGAAAATTTTAATATGCCACATTCCCCTGGTGACTGATGTGTTTGATGGCCTTACAAATTGGAAATGTGAGTGCAGCGGACTATTTAAGATTGCGTAACGAAACAATATCAAAATCTCTTTTTGGTGAATAGTACCCCTTGCAGTAATTCTGTACTGATAACTTACCAGCCCTTACATTTTTCTCCCCCTAAAGCTCAAGGAGAGGCCTTTTCTTGCTGCTTGTCTCCAGTATGAGGGGACACACGCAGGGTCTGGGACATCACACCAATTGGGTGTCCCCTTCTTTTGTTTTATTTTTGGATGCTGGGAGGTAAAACAAAGGACAGTAAGGGTTCAGCCGGGGCAACATGAAGTCACTGCTGTGAGGGAAGACATTCTGGCCAGGTTCTTCTTGAGGTACTGTTTCTGGGTTCCCTTGGTCCCTGCCCTTTCTCCAGCCTGTTTCTTCTACCTCCTGTTGATTCTGTAAGTACCAGACTTCCTCCCAATAAATTCCAAGAGAGGTGGTGTCAGCCCTAGATTTCCTCCCAGGAAGTCCCACTGGAGTTGGTGCCTGCTGCTTGCAACCAGAGCCCTCAGCACACAGGGAGACCTTCTGTGAAGAGAGGGGCTTGTGTTTTATGAGGTCACCAGCTTCTCACTTTCCCCAGCCCTCCTAGGGCCTGCAAAGCCTCGGGCTAAGAGGAGCTGAGCTCCTGGTTAGGGCTCTTTCTGATCCGGGCTACATTTCACCAGAGGGCTTTGCCTCCTCCACCTGCCACTGGGAGAGATAACTAAACCTGTGGCGAAGGCAGGCAGGCAGGCAGCAAGGTGGCCGTGCCACTCCATTCTGTACTTGCAACGGCACCCAGGCTGATGCCACGAGGGGAGGCACCAAGTAACCACCTCTGTAAACTGAGCTGCGGGACTGCGGGATGCAGGATTACATAATCTAAGAAAGATTTACTAAGTAGAATACACTATCCATTTGACAGTGAAAATTTGCATTGGAATTAAAATAATTTGTGGTTTTTGAATGAATGAAAACTAGTTTCCGAGAGATTAAAGAGGAAAATGAAAAATTTGGAACCAATCTTGCCAGTGTGCCACTGTCAATAAATGGGCTTGGAGGCACAGAAAACACAATTTTTGTTTTGTTTTGATATATTCTCAATTAAAGTACAAACACCCTAAAGAATTTATCCTGTGATTATTTCAGATAAAATTCTTCTTACATTTAACATTTTTTCAACAGAAGAACAGGGACTTGATCTCTCGTGTTTTACTTTACATTAAAAAAATCACTTGAAGACATCCTTTGCAGTTTCTTGTCTGCATCTTTTCTCACAGCATACGGTCAACCTATTTCTATCTACGTCTTCCCCTAACTGCCCTACACTGACATTTCCACCCAAGGTAATCTCCCAGGATTCAGACCGTGTGTGGGACATCCCAACCTTAACATCCTACAGGCACCGTACAATAGACACATTCAAAGTGAGTGCTGCTGAGACTCACCCTTTAGCCTGGGTTCTCTCCCTTGCATCATGGTGCCACCATTCACATGGGATCTGGGCTGGGTACCATGAGCCACCTTTCATTCCTCATGTCCATCAGGACCTATGAGAGAGACTCCTTGGCCCCATCAATTCCACTTCCCAAATCTGACTCAAATCTACCTCAGTCTGTACTGCCTTTCACCGTGCAGCTTCCGCAGTTTTTCCGGAGGAAATATGTCACCTCCCTCTATTTTTTCTACCCTCTAGTTTGTGCACATTTCACTTAAAATGAGGTTCGTGTGTCTATCTCTATAACCAGTCAACACTCCATCAAAAGCCATTCCTTAACTCACACCCCCAGTGTCAATTAATGGGCATTTGTGCTACCAATACAGAAGAATTTTAGAAATTAATTAATTAAGTATTCTCTTCCATGCAAGGCCTTGAATGATAAAACAAGTTTGTACTTCTGCCTGGAGTTCAGCCCCACTATTAATAAGATAAATCACACTTAGCCATAAACATTTAAATTCTCAAAAGAAATCTAAGGTACTGATGATACTAAATATAGATTTGGAAACTGCAAGTACCTCCTTCCCAACTAACCCTTGAACAAATTCTAGTCTGTTGCTCTGGACACGTCCTAACTCTCAGTGAAAGTGACTGTCCCCACCTAGGCCTGCAGAGCAACTGGAGACTTAAAAAATATAAGAGATAACTTCTGATTTTAAGATTACAGAGGCAACCCACAGGGTGGAGGGAAGTGAACAAGACTGGGAGCCTGGGACAAGTAGAAGGTAGGTTGCAGATGTGATCTTGACCTCAGTTAAGGATGTGATAAATTGAACTATGAGTTTGGACATGTATTTGCACAGCAGACTGTGAAGTCTCTCGTACAGAACTCACTGCAGTCACCCTAGCTTAGGAATGAGTTTGCAGACAGCTTGCCAACTTTACTTGGAGTCTGAAGAGAGCCACCCCTCCAATATGTATCACATCAGCCAAAGTAAAGTATAACCTGCACCGCTGAATGCTTACCCAAACCAAGGTGAGCGACTGTGTGCTTTTAAAAATATGCAGGAAAGACATATTTTGTGGGATTTTCAGTAAGCACTTTGTTAAATATACTACATGCTAATATGTAAAAAAACCCTTCACATTCTGGTCTAGAAAAGCTTGGCCAGAGTAAAGAAAACATACATTTCTCATCGTACAGAGCGCTCCTGTTAACACTCTAGGCCACATCGCTTTTCTCGTAAGGCTCTAACATGACAGTACTTGGAAAGTTTACTTCCTGACGGAATGTCACCCAAGGCACTGCAAATGGAAGGAAATGAAAGAAAATATTCCAAATGAGAGGGGAAGCAGAAAATAGTACTTCAGTAGATGTTTCTGAAACTGGGAACTGCACTGATACATAATGTGTGTGCAGTAATCTGCAGTGAATTGAGTTGGGCTAATTGAATTGACGTGGACCATTTAGCTCACAGGGAACATGAGGGAAAGAACAATGCCTTCCTCAGGGGGGCATGGCTGGACCTTGGCTGACGCTGGCATTTGATGTTCAGACTTGAGGGATCAACGATTTGTGGTTCCACACATTTTCACCCTTGAAAATATTTAATAGCTTCTTATTTCCTAGATGAGCTCAGTATTTAAGGCCCACTACCATATGATTCCAACCCAGTTTTCCAGTAGTTTTAAGAGGAAAGCATCCCTTGTCTCAACTGGTCATGAAATAGACCACATTTATTGTCAGAATCTCTCCATTCCTCCCTTGAATCAACTTTTTTATCCTGAAGGTGTTTGCATTTTGCAGGCCTTTGTTTCCCAATCTTTCTCAAAATATCTGGGACCCATAAGCCATAGAAGAGGACAACTTATGAACTAATTCACATTGCTGGGTTAGATAATGGTAACCCCAATAAATGAATCTCAGCAAGCAGGCTGCATTTATTACAGGACCTGGGAGGGTGGGAGAGTTTGATGTGTCACAGCAGGTTGACTCCTCATCTCTGCACTCCTGTAAAGCAGGACACCCCACTGCTCAGCTCCAGAAAGCACCATCGCCATGGTGCTTTACGAGAATGGGGCTTCCTTGCGTAGCAAAGGACCTGGCTCCTAAGGTCATCCTCGGCAGTGCTATTTACTCACATACATACGTGCACACACACCGGGAAATTCAAAGCAATTGAAAATGCAATTCTTGGCTGCTTGGAAAAGGAAGAGAGACTCCTACGTTCTATTACCAGACCTAACTTTCTCCTGTTGCCTCTCATAATTTGGACAATTTCATTTGTGCTCTTTTATTCCTGTGAGTGTCACATTTCACATAGGGGCAGGAAGGATCTTCCTGAAAGATGACAACTGAAAGAAGGCTCAAGGAAGTAGAGCTCACACCTCCCAGAGGCCCCACGGACAGCATACTAAGCAGAGGAGACAAAGCACAAGGTTAGGGTTATATTTTGAGTGTTAAAGGCTTCCAGTACTTTTTTATCTTCTCCATATGTAAAATCTAGTTACACTTAAGATCTGAATATAATGACTTCTAGCTCACACACAGCAGGTACCGCATCTGTCTAGCAAACACAAGGCCCTGAGTTTGACTCCCCAGCACTACATAAGCCAGGTGTGGTGGCACATACGTGTAATCCCTGCACTCGAGGGGCTGAGGTAGAAGGATTTCCAAGAGTTCAAGGCCAGCCTGGGCTACATAGTGAGCTCAGGGCCAGCCGCACTACAGAGTGAGACTCTGTCTCAAAAAAAAAAAAACAAACAAACAAACAAACAAACAAACAAACAAAAAAAAACAATAAAAACCCCAAAAACAAAAAAAACAAGTGATTCTTACGTCCCCCAAATCTCTCATGTTCTACCTTGCTGGAAAGGATTTAACCTTTCTCTAACCCCTTGGAGCACTTCACTTGGGTATCTCTTAGGAATTTAGAACTTTATGTATGAGATTCTGAAGAAAAGTAAAAATGATTAAGATGTGATATGTGTATGTACCAGTTCCCCAAGATGAATGTAGTAATTATGTATTACAGCTAGTGAATAAATATGGGAAAAAAGAGATAGAGTTTGGATATGGAGGGCCTCTCAAAGGAACATTATTAAAAGCTTGGTGCTATGGGGTGGAGGGCGGTGGGTCTGTGAGGTGAGGCACTGTGGAAAGAAGTTAAGCCGTTCAGAAAGTGCCCTGGAGGAAAATACTAGGACTTGGACTCTTCATTTCGCTCTTTTTGCTTTTCAATCACCATGAGGAAACCAGATCAAAGCAACCAAGGACCAAAACCTCTGAAACTATGAGCCAAACATTCTTTTTCTTTTTAAGATAATATTCTTAAGTATTTTCATCACAGCAATGAAAAATGAACACACATATATTAATGTATGTTAATTGTAAGTATAATGTGTACACCAACGCATTCTCTTTGCTATAGATTCTGTTTAGAGTAGGATCCACTTTTATTGATATCCAAATGCTCTGATACAGATCTTTAATGAACATTTTTATCTGTTTCAGGTTTTAATAATCTCTCATATCTTCAAGTACTCTAGAAAGAACATTTTCTCAATGGTATCCTCTAGGTTTCAGTTGGATGACTGACCATTCATTTTCAAAATTTTAAGGGCCCTGTCCTTGACAACTAGTTCTCACCATCACTGACAGTAATTTCTGTCTAAACACATCCACAGACTCCCTATCCTTGAGATTCATGGTTCTGATTTACTTGTTTCCTACCCTTGTCACCGATGACTAGATAGTTACTAAGCATCTACTGTATGTTCAGCTATATTTCAGGTGCCATGGAGAAACAACAGCTACTGATTTACTGAATCACACGCCAAGCTTTGTAGCAAATGCTGTACATCCATTAGACTGCTTCATCTTTGCCTTACTTTGTAGAAGAAAATGCAAGGAATTTTCTCTGTATGTAAAGACACCGGGGCTTGAAATACATGATGACTCAACTGAGGTCAATGATTTAAGGAAGCCATAGAGCCAAAATTTAAATCCATCTTTTCTAACTCCAGAACTCTTCTAACTTGCTACTAAATCATACCAAACAGTGTAGAGAGGAAAGGGGAATTACACCTGACACCTATGGTTTTGGCCACCAAGAACCCACTACCCTCCTTTGATTCTTTGGTGAACATATCCTTCCACTTTCCTCCAACTAAATCTTTCCTAACATCAGGGAAAGGCTTTATTTCTGATGCAACAGCCACTGGAACTAATCTCAGCATTTTCCTCCATGCTGTCAACTGGGTGACCATATCATCCTTTGTAAATGGTCTTGTTCTGAGGGAGGATAGAGGTACACTTGATAATGAAGTTGAGGTGGCAAGTGTGAGCAAAAAGAGTGACTAGGAAAACCAGGGCTCTTGGTCACCCCACCACAAGGAAAGTGTACTCCTCATCTTCTCATCCTAGGTGAATGCTCTGGAAAATTCAGATAGGTAGGTTACTCTTTTCTACAAGACCTTGGACTTACTTATTCAGTTGCTTTTTACTTTTCCCCTACAATTGGTAACGGAGATATCACAATGGCTTTGGAGGTGAGAATTTCATGTTCCACACCAAAGAGAGGTCAAGGACGTGGTGAAGCTGTTCCAGAGCCTAGCTGAAAGCGAGGCTGCCAGCCCGACCCTAAATGATGGACTCCAGCTTTCCTTGCCTATCCCAGCTTCCGTTACAGTTTCAGCATAGTAAAAACGCCCCTTCAGAACTCCTATATGGATACAGACATGTTCCCGTTTAGTGCAGGGAGGTCTTCCTCCGAGAGTTGTGTCCTCTCCAACAAAGACCAAGCATCCATGGAGGTCTCCTGCCCCACCTCTTTGTGCGCGGGGTACTCTCTTTCTCCTTACTGACTGCTTCAAGCAAACTAGCTTCCTGGCTATATCCTCATGATCCCAAGAACTCTCATGCCTCACCTGCCCTGGAGCATGACACTTTCACAATCTGACTTTACACATGTCCCGTGTGTGTATTTATTGTCTGTCCCCCACCACTAGCATGGGAACTCCACATTAGCAGGGACGGTTATCTTCTATGATTCAAAACACCTAGAAAAGAGCTAGGCAAATGTTAGAAGGCAGTGAATACTTGCTGGGTGATAAGATGATACAAGAGTAAGGGGATCAGGGGACGGCAGAATGAAAGAGGAAATGCAGGGACCACAAGGGCAGCCACTGCAAGCTGAAATCACCTCCTCCATCCCCACCTCACCCAACACACACAGACTTCTGTAAGCCAGGAGTGATGGCACGCCTGTGATGGAAATAGGAAATCCCACTTTGTGGAAGCCACAACCCCACAGACCTGGTTCCTTGATGTGGGAGTTTAGCATTCTGATCATCTTTAGCATTCTAATTATCTAGAAAATAAATGAGATTTCCTGGATGTTTTTCCCCCTGACTTCCTTTTCAGTCTTTTTCTCATTCTAGTGCCCAGTCCCCAAATCAAAAAGAACTGATATTAAAAATATATAAAAATTCATCACAGTCAAATTCTAAAAGAAGATCAATTAACACACTTGTTTGCTTTTATCCTGGTATTAAGAACTCCATTTAGGGCTAAATAATTTCCCCTGCTTTTAATGTCATGTTTTCCTACTGGCTCACATATGAACTCCCTTGTCTGTCAATGTAATAATTTTCTATTAATTATGAAAGAAGAAAGCTAGCAGTTTGAGAGTCTTAAGGGAAGCATTTGTCTAATCCAAGGAACTGATTTTCCAGTTACTTGGACTAAGTACAACTCTCAGTTGTGGTCAGATTCACAGATTTCAAAGTGCCCCATATTTTTACTTTCTGGTCAGTCTAGACAGACATAGTTCTTGCTTTCATTTTTATTTTTCAAGTGTGGAAACACCAGCCTGGTCCAAAAGAATCCAAATAAAGTGAGCAGCACTTCACCAAAGACATCTTAGCTTTGTATTGAATCTTTCCCTCAATATCTCTCCAAATATCAATAAATAAACAACCTCAATGGTGCTAGGAGACATTTCACTTCAAAGGACCAGTGGGGTAAGGGATAACACTGTAATGACAAAAATAGTGACCACTGTCATCTTATGTGGAATAGAAAAGTTGTCTTGTGGTTACAGCTTGCAGTCACAAAATCTTTGCCTGTTTTCAGAGATTCTAAGTTCATGCTGGGTGTTCTCATCTAATCTAAACTGCCCTCTTTAACAAGGATTCTTCTATTCATTATAAGTGGACACATGTTCTTGATGATGTAGCATGTTCAAGGCATCTGCTAAGCATCACAGGGGATACAGAAATGAATCAGGAGAGACACTTGAACTCAGTGAGCTGGGATTTGGGCAGGGAACTTACAACTGTACGTAAATATCACTCTCGGAGTGGGAGCGCTGTGTATGGCAATGCAATAGGGACGAGGTTAACTTCTTCAGGAAAAGGACAGAGAGAAGAGAAAGGAAAGGGGATGCCTTATAGTTTAATTTGAGTAAGATCTTGAGGAAAGGCAGGATCTTAAGAAGAATATGCAGAGAACGCAGAGTATCATTTGCATCAGTATCAAGAGGAAGAAAGAACACTTACAATACATAGCAATGTGAAAAGTGATGGCAGGTAGATCAAGAGATAATGAAAGACCTTAAATACCAGAAAAAGGGAGTCCATGCATATCTGCTACTTGATTCGTTGGGCTCTGTAAAGAAGAAGCATTGTTGTTTCAACCAGTGTCAGGTGAATGCTTTAAGGGTCACTGGGCAATTGGCATTACCATGACTTGGGAGCACAGTTTTCCATCAGAAATTCTGTGGGAGTTATATTATCTATGTATTTCTCCCCCAGAGACAGTATAGAGGAAACACAGTTTTATTCATTACCATTTGTTTTACAATATGCAACAGATACTTTTCCTAGCTTTTGTAAAATCTATTTCCATCTGTAAATCAGGGACGCTAAGTTCTATGCTATCTAAGAGAATTGTCCCATGAAGCAATAAGATAACGAATGCACAAATGCCTTGTCCATGGCAAAGAGGTACGAGGTACAGTAATTAAGACATGATAATTGTAATAAATATTACAGCTTCTCAGCATCCAATAACCCATGACCACCCCAGCCCCAAAAGTGTGCATGGTAGAAAGAAAAGTTATGCGAAAGGAAAGAAAAGAAATTTATTGCAGTTACTAACCATAATGAAAACAGAGGGCTGGAAAGACCCCCGAGCTGTAGTCCCTGTTGGCTTGTGGCAAGATCTGCAGAAGAATATAAAACACCTTATACAGTTCCAACAACAGTATATGAAATAGTTTCAAGTTATGTTAGACAGACAGTAAATCTTGTAAGACCACAGAGTATGTAAAGTATGGGTCAACCAAACTGGCATTCAGATGGCGCTGGGGCTTCCTGAGACATGAGTTTGGCTTTAAAGGACAGAAAGAGTGGGACAGGCAGAGGAAAGGGTACTGCCACCTACATCATCTAAGTTAAACGCACCGGGCTCCAATCACACCCTATACGTCCCTCTTCAAAGGTACTTGAGCACGGAGGACTAATGGACAGTCCTTGGCCTACAATGGTTGGACTTAAGGACTTTAAATTTATCATGGTATAAAAGTGATATGCTGAGACCTGCATCTCCCAGATAGCCGTGCAGTCACAAAGGTAAACAACTCAGTCTACGGCGTATCGTGCTGCCCGCTTATGATGCTGGGTAGGTTAGGTATGGTGAGTGTACTTTCAGCTTAAGCTATTTTCAACTCACAATGGCTTTATTGGAAATACAAGCCCATCAGTAAGAATAATCTATATTGCCTTCTCTTTGTACTCCCAGTCTCTGCCCAATATCTGGCTCAAAAAGGACCACTTACCTGTACATAAAATAGACTGGTCCACGACAAAATGGAACATGAGGCTGGGAGAGAAGGAGCACATGTTCAGGACCAAGGGAAGATATTCCCTGTGAGAAGGGAGCGGGGAGGAGACTGGGAAATGGCAGGAATCAGCTATAGATTCCCTGGAAGCTGACTAAGCCCTTGGGTTCTGATGGAGCAGTGACAGCAAGGAGGGAATTAGATTTAAAGTAAGTATTATCTGCTAGTCAGAGATATACTGGTGACGCTAGAGCTTCAGCCCCAGCCACAATGCAGTCTTTGAGTGAGCCAAAAGGGAAAACCAAACAAAATGCCCACCATTATGATCTGACCTACAGCTGCTCAAATGACCTACCCTTGCCATACGATGTGCTCCACTCTCCACCTCAGCCCTTGGCCACTGAGATGACAACCTCGAGGTTTCAAAATACCGCCCCCTACTGTATAGCGGGCTTTGACTTCATCTTCTGCTACTCTGTACTATTCCTACTATTATCATATAAATGCAGAATCACAAAACGTAAGTTGAAACATCCATAAAGAAGAATAAAGTACAAAAACCACATAATGTGGTGCTCACAAAATGAGATTAAAAACAAAGTGGAAGTTACTATTATTCTTTCTTTTTTCATCCTTCTTCTCCCTTTTCTCCTTCTGTTTCTCCTCTTTCTGCTCCATTACCTAGAAAAGATCCATTCTTTTCACTGAATGGATGAGTTGCTGTCATCCATGGAGTTGAAGAACCCCCTGAGCTCACAAAGTCAGTTGATGGTGTGGTCAGACTGGAACCCAGGCCTGCTGATTTTTTCTCCAGTGTTTTCTTCACTGCCCACACGGGCAGCGAGACTGTCCTGGGACAATTGCAACGAGATGTGAAGCAGACATACGTCTCAGCAGAGGACTGCTGGGCACACTGGCCGTAAGTGGCACCTGTCAAGACCACTACTGCCCCACCTACTTACTCTCATCCTCTGGTCCAGATTTTTCTGATGGAATGAAGTCATTGGATCATGGGACTCTATTGAAGCACCTGGTGGCTTCCAGCCATGCCACTGGGGCCGTTAAGTCCTCACTTCTAGAGCCCATCCTGGCAGAAAGAATTTGCAAGCTCACCTGTGCACCATTAAAATGCAAAGGCTCTTTTTGAACAGGCTAATTAGACTCAATCACTTAAACAAGTCTAGATAATGTGGAACAGGGTTTATTATCTAGTTTAGAACCTGCTGTGGTCACCTCGACATGCCAGATGGTCACACTGCAAAGAAAAACTTTCTGGTCCAGCATTAGCTGTAGCTCTAAAAATCGAGAGAGAGAGAGAGAGAGAGAGAGAGAGAGAGAGAGAGAGAGAGAGAGAGAGAGAGAGAGGACAGAGGAGATTCCACACTGATCTTGCAACAGCACCTCTGGATTTTATCATTGTTCACTTTTCTTGGAAGCAAGTAAATTGAGTTGTCAAATAAGGGTTCCAAACATTTAGGAGGGAAAAAAAGGAATGGGTGGCTGGGGGCCTTTCCCTTGGTCCCCTCTCTGTAGTGTCAGGTCATCCCTTTCTTTCTTTTTAAAAATTTTCTCCTATTTTATGCAATACATAATGTTTACACTGAGCTTCAGTATTCTGTGCATACATATATCATGGCAAAATTACAAATCCTTCCCTTCTTCCTTTCCAACTCTCCCACCCCCACTCTCTCCCCACACACTAGTTCCCTTCTTCCCCAGTTTAGTTCTATGCTCTGAGTGTGATCTGAGTTTCTTATATTACAGAAACCATTTGATATTTAACCTTCTGCGTCTGACTCACTTCACTGAGCGTGATGGTCTCAAGTTGCATCTATTTACCTACAAAGGCCTCAAGCATATCTGTTTTTTTATAGATAAGTAGTATTCCATTCTGTTCAAATACCACAATTTATGTATCCATTTGGTCTGTTGATGGGTATTTTTGTGTCTTCCATGCTTTAGCTACTGTTAGTCCTTTCACTCTTTCCTTCTTTCTTCCTCTTTTACTCTTTCTTTTGAAGTACTAATTATAAAATAAAAATCGGGACACGACATCTTGCTTCTTAAAACCTCAGCATCTCCTCAATTCTCATGCAGAATAAGGACCCAGCTCTCCAGTCAGCCGTGTACTGTCTCCTGTGGCCCGACCTCTGCCTCGGTTGTTGCCCCTGTGTTGTACAACTCCTCAAGTGCAGGCCGTCTTTCAACCAATGAATCTACAGCTACAGTAACTGCCTCAGAGGCAGTGCAGTGAAACAGTCAGGAGCACTGGGCTGCAGGGGCTCGAGGTGCCCTGTTGCCTGACTTTGGGCGGTCTTCACACTGTGGCGAGCATTCACCATGCACTCCCCAAGCACTGGTCACGGTTCCTGCCAGAGGTTACCTCATCTAACCCTTGCAATACGCCATCAGTGAGTGCTGTCATTACCGCCCCTTAGCAAGCAAAGAAATCAAAGCTTAGGAAAGTTAAGTAGCCCAATAAAATTCATGTAAATAACAGAACTGAGATACAAATCTGGTCCGATTTAATCTCAGAACTTAAATTTTTAACCATTCCACCACAATGTCGCACTATTTTCTCTTCTGAACTGATCTTTCTGGATCCTTTTGATCTTTGGAAATGAGAATGAGCCACTGAGGCATGTAAGCCAGAAGCCTGGGATCCCCCAGAAATGTCCCCTTGTGTTGAGAACCTCACCCATTCACAGACTCGACCTCCTTCATCTTTCTAAAGTCCCCCTTATCCTCCTTCTTTAGCCCTCTGCCATGGCTTTGTCCGGGCTGTCACTTTCCACCAACATTCTTGCTGCTGACTCCTAGCTGGATTTTCTGTTACTCTTCTAATCCCCTCCACGCCTGCTGGGAGAGGCTGCTGAAGGCCTCGTGCTAGCTCCTGCTGGAATCCTGCCACTAGGTCTCCACTGTGGCTTCTGGCCCAGCTCACAAATCCCTGCACAACATGGCACCCCCTTACAATCTTACAATCCTGCCCCATAGGCTCCTTCCCCTCTAACACTCAGAACCCTCTCTGCTGTTCATACTGGGCAACTTCATCCCTCTGTGTTTTCATACACGCTGTCCCCTGTGCTTTCAAAGTCCCTGCTCACTTCTTTATTCAGGTGACTCCTACTTATCCCTCAAACTATAGCTTCATATCTTCAGTTTCACCTCTTCTGGAATAATATTCCTTGGTGCAGAGCAGCCCACACACTTACTGTTTTGAATTGGTAATCACTGATTTGTTCCCGCTACATTTTCACCCCTGCCAGGGCCATGATCATGTTTTGTTTGCTCCTTATGGCCAATCATATGGGTGGACCACACTAGGTACTCAGTAACTATTTCTTCACATTGAATAAAAAGACAAGTTCTCTAAGGCACATTAGATTTCAATGACGATCCCCATCTGTGTGTTTTACATATCATTTGTCTTTTTTCTATAGTTATTATTTTCATTAGTGTATTTGCTAGATACAATAGTCACAGTCAAGTAGGGGCACTGGTGTGTATGTGTATATACATATGTATATGTACCTACTGCATCCTAATCATTTTATTTCTCCTTCCCATTTCTGTCTTCCTGACTCCAAATATAATTTCTGTCCCGATATTCTGTGTCATAAGAATTGTCATTTGATTGTGTTAGAAAATATCTAGAAAAGGCTTTTTGATTGCTGTGTTTGGAACCAATGCATCTCAAGTCACTTCTGCCAGTGCTGATACATATTTTATGGTCATGGCACGAGGTATGCTTCTTAAACATTTTCCCAGAGTCCTACGAGAACATTTATGGATTTTCTGAGCATAGGTAGCACTATCTGTGAATCTTCTTGTGGGGCCGGCTCTTAACTTACAGAGAGTTTCTCCCTTTAAGCAAATATTAGGAAATATGGCAAGGTCTGGTGAAGCATCTGGCTGTCACACTTGGGGGGGGGGGTGGTGATCATACTGGAAAGTAAGGAGCAAAGGCTGGGAGGCTGCTAAGCATTCTGCAAAGCCCAGGACAGCCACCCCCAGCAGAAACTTCTCCAGCACAGTACACCCACAGTACCAAGACACTACAGCAGATCAGATTTACTCATTTTCTGAAGATACACTCCTGCAATTGTCATGAGCAGGTAACACTCGGCCTATTTTTCTTTCTCCCAGTGAAAGTTCTCTGGGGTTTCCTGTGGGTACAAACAGAAGGACAGGCTCTGTGCTCCTGAGGATAGAGATCTTGACTCCATTCAGAGCCATCTTCAAGCAGCCTTTTCTTGTAAATCTCATGATCAGCTAAACATTTTATGATTTTGGGTGAGCCTCCTGGGTCTGGTTGTTGCCTCCTCACAACGGTGACAAGCTCCGGGAGCCATCTCCCCAGTCCTAACATCTGTGGAGCATGTAGGATGATCGGTAGGGGGACGAAAGACAATGTACAGGGAGAATACGTCCATGTCTGCAAGCCACAGCTCCTTCCTTCTGAGTGTATGGCACCAAGCGGTGAGCTCCACATTCAGGAGGAGAAGCAACTGAGCCAGTAAGTGGAAGCAGCAGCTGCAGCAGAAGGTAGAGAGTGTGAATCACCGATTCTTCTGTGGAAGGAGTTCTTGATTTGAGGCATAGTTATATGACCCAAGGAAATGGAAAGGTGGGGTGGAGTGGGCAGGTGTGGGAGGGTAGGGTGGAAAAAGGTGGGGTGGGAAGAGGTAGGCTGGGATAGGAAAGTTGCCTCTGGAGATACATTATCCAAATGCCAGGGTTTTAAAGGATGCCAACATCCTGAAATTTTAAGCAGTAGGTCATAACTTCCTCTGATGTATGTGCTATAAAAAGTTCCAGTGACTACCTTTGTAGTATGTAACGTAATGAATATTTTTGCCTGATTTCATAGTTAAGTATTTCACAACTGTTTACTCATGATATTGCCTGCAATGCCAACCCTAAAATAATTTTGGAGGTAAGGAGCAGCAATAAGTTGGAATAAGAGTTGTGCAGTTATGCAACAAATCTCTGATCAAGCTGGAGTTTAAACTCAGCATATCCACCTATATACAACAACATGGACAAGTACTGATAAAAATCACAATCCAAGAGTATTTGGATATCACATCAAATGAACCGAATGACTGATTAATTTTTAAATATGTTTGTCTTAAGTTGTGTCTTGAAGCTCTAAGAGCCACTTGCACAAATAGTCTTAGTGCGCATCTACTGTGCAAGTCAAGGTAAGTAAAAAATATAGCCAAGGTAGCTAAATATAGCTCCTTCCTGCAGAGTACTCAGTTTTGTCAGGGACACTAGCAAATGAGCACTTCATACTACATATTATTTACTTAGCAGCTCAGCATGCCTGTTTCAGGTAGCCTCTGGTGTCTGGGGACTGAGTGCACAGGGACACCACCAGCTCTCCAGGGCAGAACCAGAACAAGGCTGAGAGGATTCCTGTTAGATGTCAGTCACATCACAGGGAAATGTCTCCTTTGTGTGGAGACACAGTAAAGCATATCATTTTTCAATTCAAATACTGTAATACTCTTCAAATAGTAGCTACTTTTATTAGCTTAGGGACAAACCTTCCAACCTTGGCCAACTGAAATAAATAGGCGCCGCACTATTCTCAATAACAGATGCCCACCCCTGATTCCTGTCAAAGATCTCTGAGATAGGGACTATCGCATAGAAGTGGAGCTCGCTTTATCGAAAAGAGCACAGTATTAACATCCTTAACACACATTAAGAGCAAATAAAATTACCACAGGCAGTTTTCACAGTTCTATCAAATAATTATAAATTTAATGTACATTTAACGAATTTTTTTCTCTTACTGAATTGAGCTTCTGTTCCTTTCATAGAAGCTGGTCCTGTCTAAATTTCTTAGGAATAGGGGTTAGTGTGTTCCCAAATGGTGAAACTTTTCATATATCTCTGCTTTATAATTCTAGGTGGTGAAGGGGAAATTTCTTTTTAAAACATTCCTACTCTGTCACAAACTGATTTTTTCAAAAATTAATTCGTTTAAAAAATTGAATAATGCCAAATTGCATGTTTATATGGTATGCTGCATGAAGTACATGTATACATAGCAGAATGATCAAACCAACCTAATTAACTTGCCCATCATGCCACATACTCATCACGAACAGCAAAAATGACTAGAAGTCACACAACGATGTATAAAAATGTCTCAGTGCTTACCTTCAGGGTCTTCACTAACCTCATGTAGGGGGATAACTAACAGTTTGCAGAATGGACCATGTACGGACAGCACATGTCCTATAACACTGACAGACCACACTCAACAAAGTAATCATCTTTTATGGAAAGACAACTAATTTGGAATCAGAGTACTAAGGGTGGACACACACTTAAATTGTAGTGTTCAGTTCTTATTGCTTATACCTTTCAAATATCTGATAAACATAAAAAGCATCAAGTAGCCAAAGACGAAAAGATATTCAACAAAGAGTCTACAACAGTCCCACCTGTCCCGTCAGAACCTCTGTGACATGGAAATAGCCCTTCTATGCTCTCCCAACCCTGGAGCCATGGACTGCTCAAAGCTCCGGAGCCCTTGAAACAAGGCCACTGCAAAGTGAGGGATTGGATCAAAAATTCCATTTAAATGTAATTATGTTAAATTTAAGTGGCCTCATGCTGCTGGTGGCACTTGGATGGGACCACATAGATCTATCTAATTATGATTAGCAGTACAAGAATTTTTAAATAACCATTTTAAAACAGAAGTGGCCTGAGAAATAGTAAAAAACAGAATTGGCTCTTCCTAGAAATGCTTTCAAGTCCACAAATCCTACAGTCCATCCTCCCTGACTCCCTGTCCTGGCCCCTGTGCTGCCTGAGGGCCCTCCAGGGCAGGGAATGAAGGACGGCCAGGGAGTGTGGAACCCCTTTTCTCTGTAAGAGCTCAAGTTAATGAGATCTCTCAAGACAGTCAGGGCTGTCTGGCCAAAGTGTTGAACCAAGGTGTTTGCGCCTGCATAGAATTAAGTCACAGGGAAAGCACTTGTTTCTGACAGCAGATTTATAATAGGAAAATCTCAGCAGGAATGAAGAATCGGAGACCCCAGCCACAGGCTTTTCATAAACTTTGCCTTGATTTAGGGACTCAAACAACCAGCAAGAAAGGCAAACTGCGAAGGTAATCCTATCATCTTCTCTCCGACCAGCACTCCTCCATCTTCTTGGCTTCCTCACGCTGCTAGCATGAATTCAAATCATCTGTGTTTAAAGTTAAACTCGGTGATTGACAGCTCTTTAAAGTCTCAGTCCACACTGAAGATTATTCTAGATATCTATCAGTTATTACTACAAGCACAGTATGATATTCAATACCTACAGCGAAAATTGTTTTTAACAGTGTAATGTCTGATCTGTTTTGAAAGCGATTTTAAAATAAAGAACTAACCATAACCAGGTGGCGGAAATCTAAATGTTTCTTCTCTCTCTCCCTCCCTCTGCCTTCCTCTCTCTGTCATTTTTTTAATAGATAAAAAAATGTGGGGGAAGAGAAAGGAAAATGTTGTGCAAAGGGACAATGGTTTGGTTTTGCACCATCTGTTTCCTAAAGAAAACAAGAAGACTTATAAGACTGAGTAAGATATCATGAAAACTTTTGACTAAAGTCACTTGCAAACTGCCACTACCTAAGAAATGGTGAGAGTCCGCTCTCATGAGTGAAGACGCGGGTGAAGGGACATTTGCCTGCTCTCTCTCTTGCGGGACCCACGGAGCCGGCACAGGTTGGCGCCTACGACGTGCAACAGAAACATCTGCAGAATGCATATCCAAACTTAGGAAGGCCTGAACCGAGTGCTGTCATTCTTGCCAGCAGCGACCATGGGGGCAACACAGCCCTGCTCAGGAGCCTGCCACAGTGTGAGGGCCTGGGGGACGCCCAGGCTGAGCTCACCCACCGAGGGGCTGAGAGGATCCCCCACTGCCTTGCTCCACTTTGAACTCAGCCTCACACCAAAGAATTCCACAGACAGAAAGGAAGAGACAAAGAAGAATGCGATGTATTAAAAAGAAAAAATAAAGTGGAAAGAGGAGAAAGAGGAAGCAGTGGAAATACCCTGAAATGCTTTGAGATGCTTTTTTAAAAGCATATTATGTAGCACCTACAAATTTTATGTCTCCATTTACACAAAAAGGTTTTTTTTTTTTTCCTTGTCTGCTACAGAAATAACACAGCATTCACTTCAAAATAGACTGTGTGCGGGAGGGCGGTGTAAAAGCACGAGCCGGGCCACGTGCACCCTGGGCGTGCCGCAGGTTCCAGCTGGAACCTCCAGGTCAGGAAGTAGAACGAGGTGACTTCGATTTCTCTAGTAAAGTGGGGATAAAAGGAATCGGGGAGGGACTCATCTGGGATCCGATCTTGCACGCACGTCTTAGGCTAGCCGAGGCACTTCTTGGAGCTGAGTTCCCAGTGGCATTTTCAAGATTTCTGTAATCACTAGTTGTCACTCTCCACCATTAGTGAAGGGAGTTGCAAAAGGGAGGCAAAGATACGCTAAGAAAACCTATCACCTTATGTCAAAAAGTGATAAATACATTAACAGTGACTGGGAGGGCCTGAGGATAGAAAAATTCGACCACCGGGACAGGTGGGTAAGCTGGGGGGAAAGCTGTGTTTAAAGCAGATACAATATGAAAAGGGGGAGGGAGAAAGAAAGAGAAAAGGGGATGAATTAAAAGAAAAAAGGAGGGAAACAGGAAGGCAGCCTTACACTCTAGCATCGGATTCGTTCTGCTGGAGCCACAACACACGAGCAGAATCAGGCGAGCAACCAAAGCCTTATTAAATGAGAAGATACTTCCCTGCCGGTGAATATTTTTTTCCATCTGCAAATAATGAAACAGAAATGATGCTGAGGGGATCTGGAAGTCATAGGCTCCTCAGGCTGCGAAGAACCACAGAGGCGCATGTAGGAAGCATCCGGACAAAGCTTCCGACCTCGCTTGCCCTGGAGACGCCATGGAGTCTCCCCAGCAGCAGGCGTGGGAACCTGCGGGCAGCGCTACCGAGGCGCAGCTCCGCGCTGCAGGAAGCCCCTCTCAGCACAGGATGTCTGCTGTGGAGGACGCAGTCTCCCAGCGCCGAGAGCCGGCGACACCAGCATGCCACGGAAAGGGCTGCTTTCTCCTTTGTCAGGTAGTGGGTAGAGCAGTCTCAGAGCCGGCCATAAGGAGACAGACTTTAATTTTATTCTCTAATTAAAAGTTCCCATTGGATGTATTGCTTCAAGCTGAAATCAACATACTGACCCTCCACGGGGCTGGACTGCAACTGCTGGAAACAAGCTCTCCTGCCCCTTCACGGCCGGCCCAGCCATGGTCAACAGGGCTGGGACCTCAGCAGCCCAAAGGGGCTCGTGAAGAGCAAGGAAGGACAAGGCTGTGCTCCGAGTGGGACGGAGTGAAGCTCAGACTCCTCCACTACAGATTTGAGGGTAGGCCAGACGAGGAGAGCTGGAGCCTCCCTGAAGAAACGTCCCATGTGCCACTTAGGAAAAGAATCAACTTCGATTATATCACAGAACTTGTAGAACCGGTGCTGTTTATTGAGCAGGAAATAACAGTGATAGTAAAGAGCTATTTCTGAACGCTTCAGAGGCATAATCATTGTCACCAAAACACAGCCACCCATTCTATTCATTCTCATTCACTCGTGGCTCAGCAGACCACGTTATTTTGGCAAGTTAGGAGACTGGTCTCCAGGGAGAAGCAGCAAAGCAAGCAGAAGTGGAGCTTCGCCAAGGTAGTGAATTTTTTTGTACATCCTTACATAAAGGCAATTCAAAACCTTGTGCTACGATAGTTCCATATTTGGCTAATTTTTATGATCTTTATTGTGTGCGTGTTCTCAGTATGCTTTCTGTGATGTTCCTAGGCTGTCTTTGGCCTGTTCTCACAGCTGTTTCATGAGTACGGAGATGATTCCCTGTTTGGTTTTGCTGCATTTTGCTGTGAGAGCTGTTGGTGTCAAAACAGGGCATATGAATTAACATGACTTTTTTGTTGATTATCTCACACTGAACTTTACTTTTGGCCCAAAAGAGGAAAAAGTAGATGTGGATGAGTCAAGACGAATCCATTAATGCTCATAGAAAAAGCAAACAAAAATCAAACAATAATAATAAAAAATACCTCACTAAGCAGAACCAGAGAAAAGCAAATCTTTCAAAATATGCCTGGAGAACAGTGGTCAGTGGTCTCTTCATGTGCAAATCATTTATTATTGCATGTTTCTGGGGATCTTTCCGTATAAGTCCTTTTAAAATTGTAGAAGTTTTGCAGCGCCCTTAGGTTTCCAAGCAATCATTTCCCCCTTTTTCTTTATAGGACACTTCATTCTCTAAAAGAAATATCAGGTTGCCTAAGAGTGTGACAGCCCTTTACAACAGGGGAGAGGAAAGCAAAAATTCAAAGTGAACTATCTAAAAAAATAATCAAAAATTACTTACATAACACTGAGGACTTTTTTGGATAAAGTTACTTGAAAAAAAAAAAGCAGAAAGATGAGAGATTAGGGCAAATCAATCCAAAATCCTTTGTTAATACTGTGGCCAAGTGCTTATTTGCGTGAATTTCTAGAAGACTCCTGCCCTCCTGAACTTCCACTACTCAAGTCCACTCTAGTTCTGATAGGTGTTGGTTTCCAGAGGAATATTTCTATCATCTGGGGAAAAAATACAACTCCATTTTTTACATTTGTCTCCTAATTCTCGTAACTGGCCTTAGCATCCAACAGGAACAAAACCCCCTAAGTCTCCACTGGTGAGAGCTCAATGCTGACCTGTTTTCATCTGAGCATTTGCAGGAAATCCAGCCAGCCCAGCAAACAAGCCTCATCTACCAGTTCTAACACCCCTCTGGGTTTCAATTTTCCTTTCCAACAATCTCAAGAATTTTCTTTAAAAAGGCAGTTCTTTATTAGAAGCTGGGTACTCTGCTGAATCAGGTTTAAGTTAATGGGCAGTGAGAGCCCATCATCCACGTGTGCAGAACATCAGTGAGATTACGCGTCATCGCTTACTCCCACTTCTCACTGCCCCACCCCCCCAGGGCCTTCAATGGTTAGCGCACTTGCATGGCTGAATGTGTAATTTCCAAAAGGGATTCTTGATGTGGATGCCCAGAGCCCCGTGTCCTGACCAAGTACACACACAATATCCGTATCATCACAAACTTGTCTGCACTCTTTCCACTCCTGTCAATGTGGCCTTTGCTTCACCACCCTTCATCTCTACAAGGTCTAAGTTTTTTGCCAACTTCCACCAGTGCTGTCATTTACTCTGGCCTGCCATGGACAACATAGATTCACATGCAGAGTGAAGTGGCCATGACGGGAAGACCTGGGAGACTTGTGGTCTACGGCAGGGGGTCCCAAACCGTGGGCCCAGGCTGGGCTGGTGGGACAAATGAGCAGGGAGCAGAAGGTGAGTAGCGGGTCAAAGTCCTCTTGTTAGTGCAGTCTCCTTAGGCCGTAAAGCTGCCTTGGACAGACAGGAGGCAGAGCTTCACTCCCCACCTCTGTCCTGATGCTGATCACCATTTCCTAGCTCCAGCAAGTTCCACTCCTCCCTTGGGAAGGTGGTCTTCAACGAAATAAGGCCCTCTTGTGAGAAAGGTGGGGGGCCACTGGTCTAAGGAAACCACAGAAAAATGTCGGCACGATTACAGCAACATTTTTTAGGTCGGAGAAAGACCCAGATGTTCAGGCTAACTCTCCAACTATTACTATTAAAGAATCACTCACTAGTTGTTTCTTCAACACTTAGTTCTCGTGTAATTCTCCCTTAGTATGCTTACACACTTCACACTCTCCAGTTTCCTGGAGGTGATAATCCTCAGGTCAGAGCAGATGCCTTGCTCAGGAATAATACTGCTAGTATTTCCCTAGGAGAACTGCTGGGAGAACTAGATGGGTGAACACCCACAGAAGTCCAGCGCAGTCTGTTGCTCACCCTAAGCCCTCCATCCATTGCCACAGCCCAAGGCAGTCACCCCAAATCTACCTCTTTTCCATTCCAAGAAATCGAAGGTACTAACTCAAGACCAAGTCAGTGAACACTAAGACCCACCAGGGTCATTCCTACTGTGTCCATGACTCAATGTGGGCTTGGGACCTCAAGAACACAGCCCGAGTCTACACGGAATGTGGTTAGGGTACAGTCTGTACCTTGTTCTCTGTAGCATTTTTAGAACTTAAAACAGGGCCTAACTCAGGGTAGACACTGGTTAGACATTTGTTGAGTGAAACTCTCAATGAATGAACAATGAATGAGTGGCCTGAACTATTGACTCTTGCTGCTTCTCTTTAATTTATTTTCTAATGGTGCCTCAGATTCATGAATGAGGCTTAGTGCTCAGGTACTTATGACTTACACACTTGTATATGAAAAGGACTGATGGCGTTGATGAGAATCACACCTTTTAGAGTGCTTACAAAGATCTGTGAAGGAGGTGAGATTTCAAGAAAATAGTTATATTCATTTACATGTTTATTTAAGTGCCCTATGTCATCATTCCTGTGTGCTTTTCCAAACACTCTGATTTTAGAGGAAACAATTCGAGTAGTTTGAAAGAACATCTGTCTTTGTCATACATATCATTTTGTATTTTGATGCACTAGTACTTTTTTTAAAACACCCACTCCACCCATCTTTCACTAAAAACAACAAAACTAACATCCACTCCATTAATCCTCCACTATAAAGAAATCTAGGCTCATTTCATTTGTATTAGATGTCTCATGGGTCACGAAATACCTGATGTTTTATGTTAGCAAAATAAATGATGCTAACTTAATGCTTAAGAAGGCTGTCCATTTCCCAAGAGTATTTTTTAAAATATAAAAGCAAAATGGTATTCTGAAGTGAATATATTACATGAGATTACTAATCTTGTAAACTTCTATTTCACATCACTTACTTAGAAGGGAGTGTTTATTCACATTTATAATTAAGGCAAGAATCACAGCAAATATGAGTGTAAGTTGAAGGACTACTTTCACAAAATTAGGAATACTGAACAAAGATTGAAAATGCTGTAAGTTTAGTGGAATATACATTAAAATGCCTTAATGCTAAATTGCTTGATAGTTTCTCTCTGATGATTTACAATAAAATAAAACCTTTTCTAGAGTGACTGAAATATGAAATAAATATTGATATTCATTTCAAAAATTTAGGGCCAAATAATATCTCTTTTCTTTTCTACTTCCAAAAATATACAGATTATTTATTTTACAGTGGTCTGTGGAGTAGCTAGGAATACATTATCATAAGTGTATCTGGCTGAGACCACACTACCCTCAAGAAACTTGTCCTAAAAAATACCTCAGTCCGGTTACTCGTGACTGAGAGTCAGTCCGTTTTCACTCCTATTTCTGCCACCACCTACTAAGTCTTGCTCCTACCATCGCCACCACTGCACACATCTCTACTTCATCACCACCATTAACATTTTTTACTTTACACAGAACTCCCAACACATGACCTCATCAACTTCTTATAATAGGCCTCTCGGATGTTCATGCATACTTCAGTATTCATGCTACAGACAATAAAAGCTGACCAGAGAGAACAGCCTAAATGGCCATGCATAGAGAAATTTTTTTCACTTGGTCAAAGTGAAAATATTACACAGCTCTTATTAGAGGCTGGGTCCTGCTGATGGCAATTCACTTATTTTAAGTTATATGTAATATTATAATAGAAAGAACTTACATTCTAAAACAATAATTACCATATTTAATAATTCTGTATTTTCCGTAAACTAACACTTCTTCCTCCTTGTATAGCTCATTGATATGCAAATAAATTCCTCATTGTGTTGGCTACAATACACACAGAAGCAAGCAACCAGCTCTGTCTTCGGAGCCTTAGGAACTTTTTATCAAGGTCACCACTACCAGGAATGCTATTATAACCTGAAAAGTAGGCAGTTTATCAGGTTATCCTGCTAAGTAAAGTATCAGTGAGCAGAGACACTCAGCCAATTGGTTATGCGCACAAAGTACCTATCTAGGTGAAAATGCTTTCCCCTTTCCGGGAAGGAAATTTTCACTGAGAAAATGGATAACAAGGAAACATAAGGCACCGCTGAGGCCTCAGGAGGCACTTCAGAAGCTTTGCAAGCTATGAGACTTAAGGAATGCCTGAGGCACAGGAGGGACAGACATTCCCTTTCACTGGAAAAGATGGGTACAATATGTTAGGGTCTGTGCACACAGTGTAACCTTAACGTCTAACCATTCAAATGGCACTACACAATTGCATGTTTAATGTAAAAGGACACTAGCTTTGCATTACTTAAAAAGCAAACTGTGCACGGTGTGTGAATGTGTGTATGCATCATGTGGGGTACATACACAAGCATACAAAATATAAGCCTCTAGTACATGAGTTATGATGGAAAAATATGGTGTTTGAACTTAAAGAATGATAACAGCACAAAGCATACATTGCCATTAATCCCCCAAAAGGTCTCCCTGTTCCAAACACTCCTATCCCATCATTCTTTCCACTTTCTGAAGCAGTTTTAAAAACTCCTTATTATTCGTGTTTTTAGTTATGCTGTCTTGATAATCCAAATTGATCTGAGAGACTCACCTTTCACCGTCCTTGTGATGCTGGGGAGGGGCCACAAGTCTCACAGTGCCTAAGCCAGTAAGTAAGGTAGTTAAGGTCACACGGATGGCACTGGCCTCTGGCATGTACTTAACAAAGATACCCACAAAAGAAGATCCACAGACCTGGTTTGGGAGATGCAGGAATGAAGGGATCGGTGTGCTTGAAGCAGCAGGGAGGATTCTGAGTGGGATTAATGGCAATATGCTTTTTTAAATTTAAAGTCACTATTTTTTAAATCTCAGATCTTACAAACATGACATAAACACACACACAGACACACATAATCAGGTGTTAACAGTGTCTGAGGTTAAATTTATCATTGTTTGTAAACTTTTTAAATCCTTTTCTGCATGTTTTATTGTTTCTACAGTGAAAATGTATCTGTTTAACAGAAAAAATAGATTGTAATAATTTTTTGTATTTTTGTTTGAATAGCTTTTTCTGAACTACTTAGAATATTTCAGCTATTATGATATTTTACCCCTAATTATTTCAGCAAGCACCTTATGAAACAAGCACATTCCCTATCACCTACAACACCATTAGCCTATCAGGAAAATTCATAACAGCCTAATATTCTCAAGCATGTGCTCTACATGCACAGAACTTTAGTTACTCCTCAGATGTCTTTTGTAGAAGATTTTCTTTAGAAGCAGGATATGACTAAGGCTCACACATTGGACTTTGCTACACCTCTATTTAAAAAAAAAAAAGTTGTATATATTTAAGCTTTACAATGTGACATTTCAATATGCAGTGTGGAGTGATTGTGCCAAGCCAGATAACATATTTGTGACCTCATAGCTGTTACCTAATGGGGGATAAAAACACTCCTGGTCTATTCTGTTGGCCAATGAAAGTTGAGTGCATTTGCTCATTAGAGACACTATGTTGTGTATTAGATTTTAGAACTTTTTCTTCCTACATAACTGAAACTTTGTACCCTTTGATCAACAAGTCCTTAGTTTTGCACGTGCCTGGTCCCTAAATCACACTATTCTCTACTTTTTCTAGATTCCTCCTACATATGAGTTAAGACAGTATTTGTCTTTTACTGTCTGACTTTTTACACTTAGCATAATGTCCTCAAGGCTCATTTACATTGTACAAATGGTAGGATTTCTTCCTTTTTTAAGCATCAACAATATTTTATTGCACATGCCCATAATTTCCTATGCATTTCTCTATGCATGGACATTGAGGTGTTTTCATACACAGACTACGTGTATGTTTTTGCTACACCATCCTGTTTCACCAGGAACTAATGAAAACTCTTGCTTGTGAGGTGTAAGCTACTAAATCTCAATGTTAACCTTTCAATCTGTGAATGTTCCAAGATGTTATTTTTAGGAAGAATTGTGTAGATTGTAGCTATTCTGCTTGTGACAAACACCGACATGAGTGCAGGGGGTGAAGGAAGCAGAGAATTCATTACTAACAACTTAGCTACCATTTTGGATTCAGTTTACAAATCACTTCCCTGTCCCTCCTGGCAAGTGTATATTTGAACCCTCAGGGGGGTCTTGTTTTCTATGACAAATAGCATATTTAATTAATTTCTCTATAACTACTCATAATAAGTAATTTAGCAAATACAGATCATTCTTGATTTTAATATTTGCTTGCTTATTTAACATCTAAAGGACAGTACCGTCACAAACCTGAGGTATGTGACATCACATTTAATTGATTCCTTTAATGAGGAAGAGAGAATACATTATTTCTGCTCCTGTATCCTCTTTCTGCTCCTGCCATAGTGGGATAAATAGATGTCCTCCAGCAGCCCGTTCCACCACTGCCAGCCCACCATGCATGGACTGCCTGAAAGCTCTGAATTGTGGGCAAGAATCAACCTTTCCTCTCTTATGTTGGGGCTATCAATATTGTGCCCCAGTAACGAGAATGCAACTAAAGACACTTATCAACTGAGACACAGTTTCGGCCAAGCAAGATGAATGTGCTCAAGAAACCACCTCTACTCATTTTATTAAAACCCACAGTGAATAACGCACTTAAAACGCGTCAGGAAGGGAGACCTCACGGGAGTGTTCCTAACACGACACAGCACAACCCAACACATGCAAAAGAAAAGTCTCAGTGTTTTTTTTTTAAATTGAAAAGTTTACAAGTTTAATTATAGTTTCACAGTAATATCACTACCACACCACCAAAACATCCATAATGTTTTTATAAATTTATCTTTCCAAAAAATTAATATTATATAGGGTTTGTGTTCTTAAGTGACAGAAAGAGGAGATGCCTTTAAAACTTAAGAGGCACAGAGAAGTTAAAGTGAGACTCAAAAATGTCACTGGATGCATAATATTGATAGATGTGGTAATACTGGTATTTGATAAAGCCCCTTCTAGTGCTGAGCATCATTTGTTCTCCACCAATAGTGTTTCACTTTGAGGACTTGCCTGTACTGTCTACCTATCTGAATGAAAACAACATGACAATTGTAGGAAGGAACTATTTCTCTAGCCATGGTATTTACGGATGTGCATATGAGCTACTGCAGCGTTTCCTACGTGCAGCCACAGTGTTGAGCAGCAAAGGCCATAAGCGTCTTGTTCCTACAGCTACCAGGAAGAACTCCCTCCTTGGATGTCAATTACGGTTTGTTTGTTTTCCTTTTATAGTAAGATCTTGAATTCAGAAAACACAGGTCTTGTCTGTTTTTTGTTAGCTATCCTCTAGTACCTAGTAACATACCAATGTCTTACAGGAACTCCATTAATATTTAGTGACCTTCCACTACTCTTAGCAATGAGTCCAGTGTTGTTTTCCTTTTTCCAGTCACCAAGACTGGCCATGCACGGCTGTTTTCAAGCTGTTTTCCTCTGTCTCCATGTGGTTTCTAGGCCAAGAAAGTGAAGAGCAAAATTTTCTCTGGTCATTTTCCTCTTATTCTCTGTTCCAAAGACCACCAAGTAATTATTGCTGGCACTAAAGACAATTATCACTGGCAAAAAAAATCTCTTCTATCTACTGTAAAGAATATGGGCTGGGATTGTTTTCTAGACAAATCTTTCCTTGGCATCAATGCTTGGCCCCAGACTGAATTTATGAATTAGGAGTAGGTAGTTCTAAGTGTTGAGTTTCATTCTGTGTTTCTTCTTTTACCACCACCAGGCTGAAAATAAATCTAGCTAATAACAGCAAAGGAGAAAACCTGTGGGAGGTGCAGCAAGAGCAACCTGAAGGCGGGACTCTCATCAATATTAAATGTTTACATCATTTTGTGTTACTCTCTTCAGGGCAGTGTCAGGGCATCTCTGCCAGAATCTTAAATCTCAATCAAAATGGTGTGTCCCTTATAGAGGAGAACGCTGATATGTTTAAAAGCCATTTCTTTGTGAAAATACAGGTATTGCAAGTGGCTGGTGTCATTTCTAAGCTACCAAACATGCTGCTTTACTAGAAGCAAATTATTTCCGTATAACTCTAGAAACTGTTGGTGTATTTTAGACAATGTGTATTAGACAAGCCATTGTGTAGAACACCAATGCACTAACATGATTCTCTGCTAAAGACATGTCACTGAATATTCCTGGAGTTCTCATAAAGACATGTCGATATGTCTGCAATGAGACTTTAATGTCCACAAAATACCCTGGCATTGGTAGGTGCATAAATTCCCAAAATGCTTGGGCCATCAATCAGTTCAGATGTGCTTTTTTTGTTGTGATTGTTGAGGAAATAACCACTAATCTTTATCAGAACTGAGACCACTCAAATATGAATTTTCATACTTACACCATGTTTTTGGAAAGTCTACAAATACAAAAGTTCTGAAAACAATAAAACTTTTAAATGATGTGCTACTGAATGCCCTCTTCTTGGGTTGCATAAAATCAGGTACTTCAAATCTAGGCCAATGTATCTGGAATCAGCTGATAGCCAACTACAGTGGCACATACCTGTAATCTTATGGAGGCTGAGTCAGTAAGGTCACAAATCAGAGTCCTGTCTCTCTGACTTAGCAACCTAGCTAGACTGTTTCTCAAAATACAAAAGGCTGAGGATGTAGCTCAGTGTGAAAGCCCTAAGTTCAATTCTCAGTATCAACAAACAAACAAAATAGCACAAACCAACTCCCCCCCCCCGCCCCCAAAACAAAGAAACAAACAAAAGCTTTACCATAGTGTTCTTGAATAAAATCACTTAACAGTTCTTTAGGCTCAGTGTCCTCATTTAAAAGTTGAACAGATGGAACTTATAGAAGCTCATCTGCGCCAAACTTACAAATACCCTGTTCAAGGACACTTCTAGTTCTGTCGTGTAAGTCCCTAGGTAGTGAGGTTTTCAACTCCACTCAGGTCTTATTTTTTTTTTTTAAACAGAAGATCTGGACTGGCAATCGGAGAACAAAATGTCCTGAAGAACGTTCCTGGTCAAGTTTTAAGTCCCTAACCAGACTAGCCCTCTTGCCCACATTAGCCGTGAGGGTTATGCTAACTTCTTTGTTTTGAAAATATGCCACCATATTGCTTATAGGATTTCCCCAGACTGGAGACATTCTGCCAGTTTTTACTACTGTACCATTTTTAACAATAAAAGCTGAAAATAAGCTATATATTCACCAACAGAAGATGATATTGTAACTTAAATTCCATCTACCATAAAAAATATCTAACAACTAAACATGGTGTGGAAAACTGACATGCAGGTACATCATTAAATGAAAAAAAAAAAGCTAACTGTCAAACAATATAGTCCAATAAGACACCATCTATGTAAAAGTAAAATTAAACATATTATTACATAGAAAATTATATATTAGTTTAAACGTATAAGATTGTAAAGGAAAATAAATATCTAGAGCAGGGGTCAGTAAACTTTTTACAAGGCTGGGCTTGAACTTACCACCCTCCTGCTTCAGCCTCCCAAAGTGCTGGAGAAAAAGGCTGTGAGCTACCGTGCCCGGCTCTGGTTATTTTCGCCCCCTCACTAGCCTCCTCCTCTTTCTCTCTTATTCTGCAATCCTTTCCTCATCTCTACTGATTTTTCCTTCTACTTTCTTCTCATCTCTTCTTCCTCATTTTTTCTTAAATTCCTCACATAGAAAAAAACATGCGATGTTTAACTTTTAAAGTCTGCTTAAGTCACTTAAAATGATGGTCTCCAGTTCCATTTGTTCTCCTGCAAATGCCAGGATCTCGTTCTAATTCCACCGTGTGCATACCTCACACTTTCTTTATTCATTCATCTGCTGATGGACACATCGGCCGACTTCCAGCAAAGCTATTGGGAATCGTGCTGCAATAAACACGGCCACGGCCACGCAGGGACCACTACGTGCAGGTTTTGATTCTTTCAGGAAAATGCTGGGAAGTAGTGTAGCAAACACAGTATACGGTAGCTCTATTTTTAGTTTAAAAAGCTCTATACTGATTTCTGTGCTTATACTGATGTATACTCTCACCAGCACTGTAGAAGGGTTCCATAAAAACATTTGTTTATTTATTACTTATTTATTTTATGTTGAGGCAGGGTTTTGCTAAGTCACTAATTTGCCAAGCTGGGCTCAAACTTGCTATCTTGTCTCTCTGAGTGCAAGGATTATGGGTGTGTGCCACCACGCCTGGCTTGAAAACATATTTGAAAAGATAATTAAAATAATATCAGTTAAAAACTGATTAAAAACTATTTCACCTGCCACTTGTCTGATCTGACAACCTACTGTCTTCCCAGCAGCATCCATGAAGCCCTCTTTCTGCCAGGACTGTGGCCGAGCCATGTTCTGGTCTCCTTCCTGAGCATGTTACAGTATTTCAGTCCAGAGCCTACAGACGTAAGGGACAAAGAACACTGGGGCAGGAACCCACTCTGAAAGCTCACAGAGCAACTGACTTCTCCAGCAAATGAGGACAAGCTGCCCTGTGTTATGTTTCCTCTGTAAATATTGTTTTTTACATCAAAAACACATTGCAGGGTAGCGAAGACTTCAGGGACATCCTACAAAAACAGGCTGCATAACTCTGATATTGAAGGCCAGCCTAGTTTTAATTAACTGCCAGGACTCCGCCACATCCTCAGGTCCAGGTAGCCAATAACAATCTTTTAATTTCTAAATGTGAAGGCCCCTCAGGTAGAGACCAAACAGTGAGGTTTCAGCTTACCTCTTACAATGTAAACACAAAGTCTCCAATATCCATAGCAACCAGACCTCCCTCCACCTTAGACACCTTCTTCAAGAAAGGGGAGAAAAAAGCATTTCTGTGGTGGGTGGCATGTAGACAGTTGCTCATTAAAATGATAACATCAAGAAATAAACAGCTAAACCTTTTCATCATTTATTGACAAACGACTTAAGAGACTGCTGGTGAAATCCTTTAAAAACCGTTCCAGACACGCGGGAAATTAAGACACCAGCAGCAAGTCAGATTGACAAGTAATTACAATGACTGCCACCAGGATCATTAGTAAAACACAGTTAGCTATAGATTTGTATGCCGATATTTAATAGCAAAACAAAACCTAAGAACATCAACATGTCCAAAAGATCTTTATCTGATTTCTACCAATTTAGCCAGCCCGCCAACCTGGAGCAAAATAAAGAACTCTTAGGCTGGGAAACCAGGCTGTCCTGTTTCTGAACTGTGCCACTGTTGCTCTGGGACTCCCGGTCACTGCTTCTTTTGAAGGTGAGAAACCAGAGCTGCCTTTCTGGTGGACATGAATTCCACCTTTTCTTTTCTTCTTCTTTTTTTTTTCCTGTCACCTTTTCCTTGAGAACTATGTTTTCAGAGACACACATCAGTATTCAATTCAGTTCACAAAATAGTCACTCTCAACATCCATAGGCAGAACAACAAATAAATAAATAATGGTAAATTCAGACAGTGGAAGACTAGTTTAAGAGTCAATTGAATAAAGCCACACACAGGAGTGTGAATGAAAATCATACGCTATGTTAAATGGAAGTCAGCGCCAGTCATGAAAGAGTATGCACGCTACAATCGCATTTGTAGAAAGCGTATTAACAGGCAAAAATTATCTGTAAGGTCAGAAGGCAGAGCCGGAGTTGCCCTTGGGAGAAAACAAGAACGAAGGTAGGACTTAGGGGTTTCTTCCTCACATCGTTCTGAATCTTTGATCTGGAGGCTCATAACACGGGTGTGCTTACTCTTATAAATATATCAAGCTGTAAACGCTCAATGTGAGTACTTTTCTATATGATTATTATATTTTCAAAGCAAGGTTTATAAACATCAACGAAGAACTCTGATACAAGCTATTGAGCAACATATATTTCAGGCTCTGAACAAGGACAGGATAACTAGGACTATCTCTGTGCACCTAAAAATGCACAGCTTGTTGGGGGACATGAGTTTTTTAAAAATTCTTTTTGTTTTATGTAAGAAGGTTCTTTCAAGCTCCAGGTAAAAAGTGTAATGAGAGCCATTTCTTCTGCTCTGACAGTAAGGCAAGTCCACAGATGACCCAGCTTTAATCCCAGCTACTCCAGAGGCGGGTCACAAGTTTGAGGACAGCCGTGGATAACTTATGAGACCCTATCTCAAAACAAAAAGGGTTGGGGATGTAGCTCCATGGTAGAGTTCCTGCCTACCATGTGTGAAATTCTGGGTTCAATCTCCAGTACTATCAAAACAATAAAAGTGCCTGTCATTATTGGGTAATTTGTTGAGTACTTCAGAGTTTTTCAGAAAACACCTACATCCATCAAATTGTAAGGCTCTCCTCTTCAAATAATCTCTAAATATTGTTGTACCAATTATACAGCACCAGTTAGTTTGGGGAATGAAGAGGAGAAAGGAGCAGCCTGGCTATAAATAATGACACTCAGAAATGGCGCCAGTGGCATCAGAAACACTCCCTGCCCTCACGTGCCTCGCTTCATATGTGGAGCCTATTGCATTTAATCCTCACAACAATTCTAGGAGCTGAGAACTAGTATCAGCTCCATCTGGCAGATGCCAGAACAGAGGCTTGGTGGCCACCTGGTGGGTCTGACTCTGAACTGAGCCCATGTGACCAAATCTGTGTGCACTCTTGGGCAGTGGGGGCTGGGGCAGATTGTCCCCTGGAAACCTGGGCAGCATTCAGGAGGAGGCCACTTGGAGATCTGGCTCAAGTCAGGTCCCTAAGCCAGCACAGGCAGGTCTGCAGTGTCCGGAATGCCCTGGCTTCCGGTGGGTGCCAGGTGGGGTGTCTCCTAGCTTCCTCATGCTCAGTGCTCACAGTGTTAAGGAACTCTCGAAACTCATAGCACTCTCAAAAAATGTGTTTTCAGAAGAGAGATGATTTCTAAGAAATGCGGTAAGTGAAAGAGCTCAGGTCTGAGCCAAATTGAGAAATTACCTGAAAAGGTTCTGCCTGAACAGCAGAAACGAGGACGCAGCAACTCCCCTCCGGAGACGGAGGGGTCACAGCAATGACAGTGACTAACTCGATTTCTACCAGTGCAGTATCTAAAGATGTCCGTGCCACCCTGAAGGAGGAGGCAAGGCCACATTCACACAGAAGCAGACCGCGCTGCTGTGCAAGTCAGACTCCATTTCACTTGCGCTGGCTGTTCACGCCACAATGGCGGGGCTAATAGCACCAGGCCTAAACCAGACCCCGGAGTCCGGGCAGGGCCCGGGCTTCCTCCCCACACCACAACGCAGCTTCCTGCCATTTTAGGCCTGGGTTCTGTGACACAGACGCCACCGCCCTCCATCTTGGCTTGTGCAGAATTATGTGGTGGTGTGGGGAAGTCCACAAATAACCAGGATGAACCGCACTGGGGAAATGCAAAAGCAGCTGGCATCGGCTGCGGCCTTCGGAAGGCTGTAAGTCAGGTCAGGACAGTGAGGCTCGCCGCCTACTATTCGGGAGCTGGCTTTAACAATAACTTCTCGGGAAGTGATTGCACACTGCAGCCGTGCCGCACGGAACAACTGAGTGATGTGCTAGCCTGCTTGTGTTCCGTGCTGTGGCTCGCTAGCTATAACCCCTACCTCCCTCAAATACTTCCTGTGTTTCCTGATTAAAGTGATACGCTTTTACATCGCTATTTAATAGTTATTGACTTCAATAAATTTAATGTTGTTACAGCATTTTAATTCGTATGCTGTTCATATTCGTTTGTCCATTTTCCAATAATGATCTTCCACATAAGTGCCAACTCTACCATGGCCCCTACCCTGACACTTTTCTCTCTCTTTGTGACAGTCTTCCTACACTCGCATTTGCCTTGCTTAACGCTGTTATGATAT
The DNA here is from genome assembly GCA_004027205.1 of Ctenodactylus gundi. Lineage (NCBI taxonomy): Eukaryota > Metazoa > Chordata > Mammalia > Rodentia > Ctenodactylidae > Ctenodactylus > Ctenodactylus gundi. Next base: position 255,505 of record PVKB01002226.1, on the reverse strand, counting down.
CTTGCCCTTCATTGTATAGGATTTCGCACAAACCCCTGTGGGGCCGTATGCTTCTTGAAGGGTGGGCACAATCTACTGGATCCACTGCCAGGTGCATATATTTCACTGGTATACATTAAGATAGATGGCTGAAAAATCAATTTACTAATATATTAGAAGTTTTAACAACTTCCATGATGTCATTTTAAAAGATGAACTTTTTTTTCCTCTTAGTTTGGAAAGATTCACATAATATAATAAACTTTTAAACTGAGCTATATTAAACCACAACAGTCTTTGCATCTGAGTTCAGTTTGTTTAAATGTTTTTAGAAAACTTTCTTAATCTTGTCATATATTCTTAGGATACAATTTGCTCAAATTCTGGATTTTAATTCCAGAGCATCTTAAAATGACAAACGTATATTGTACAACACAGTCTAAAGTTACAGTAGCTATGCACAGAGTGTTAAACATCAGGAGGAACTGTCTCAGTGAGGGGTGGATCCTTATGATTATAAAAGAACAAGGTCAACAACAAAGCTGATAAGGCAATTCCTAGAGGGCAGAGTCAGCTGAATCACACTGAAATTCCTTTATACTCTTCACTTGCATGTTAGCTTTAGCCCAAGGTTATCTCTATCTACATCGAGGGATAAGGACTAGCTGGATGTTGTCCAAAAGAGTTTCAGAAAATCGTCCATGAAGCTGGATCTATTGTACTTTCTCAAACAGAAAGAATGAATAGATTTAAAAGCCAAAACTAAACCTTTACAATTTTAGCTTCTAGGAACAACCATCGTTAATAGCTTGCTATAATCATTTCAGTCACTGCTGTGTAGATAGATAAATTAGATGTCATTTTGTAAGTGTAAAATCATATTCACATTTTTACATCACACTTTCATGAAGCCTGTTTCATTTTTTCCTCACTTCACAGTACATCACAAAGCTGCCTCAGGCGTGTCTCCACTCACACAGCTAGTCCTCTAGTGACTGTGCTTCTAGATTTTTAAGCTTTGTGGTATTAGTTGCAGTGTACATTCTTGTAGTCTAGTTAAATATTTTCTATCACTGTTAGTTACTCTGCACAGGAATAACAACTAGAAACAGAATTTCTCATTATGTATGTCATTTGCGAGCTCATGAGGAGATATATGACCCGGCTGCCTTCTTGGCAATATGGGGACAATCTTAACTCCTGTAGCAGCGACAGAGTGATCTGCTTCACTCATTCCCACTCCAACCCTGGGCATCATCTTTGACTATTAAGCATGTGTTACATAGTTCCTGGTTTAAATTTGGATTTTTAAAATTTATATATCAGGGTAAGCATTAAATCACTTCATTGGAAGCTTATACTCTCTTTTTTGATTTTTCTAGCTATAAATATTTAATGATAAAAGAACAACAAAGAAGATAAATGAATATTCTAAACACTATTTCAAATCTAGTAAAACATAATTCCACTCCAGGTAATGAATCAAACATAAAAAAGAGATAAGGAAGGTTTGTTCTAAGCTTAAGCACAAAAGTAACTGGTGAACAAAGCTGTCTGCCTGCAGCTATGAAGGATCAGATCGTTTTGCAAAGTGCCTGTCAAATTTTGGCTATTGTCTATTTTCTAGGGAGCTGAGTGTTAAAAATCAATAAAAATGTTGCTGCATTCATGCCATCCTTAGCAGGGTTAGACAGACTCCTGCCCGCAATGTTCAAAGCCATTTCTGCTTAGAATCTTGGGAAGGAACCTATTCCAAACTTCCAGGATCACAGCTGGCAGGCTGTAATTTAGAGTTGCATACAGGATAATGTGTATTAGTCCATTACTAAGCTGTAAGTTGACACCAACCTTTGGAATTGCTTTCTCAGAGGAAATGCTGAAGAGCCAATGCCTCAATCATTTCCAACAGGGCTGGGAAAAACATTCAGACAACCCATTAGATCCTTTCATCTCACATTTTGATGATTCTCATCAAACGGGAGGTGGAAAGGGGGTGATTAGACATGAATCTTCACTCTGGTGAACATCCAAACATGTATTTTGAAGCTCAAGACATTGATAACATATTGGCAAGTCTTGTCCCCACTTACGTGAACTGTCCCAGCCACCCAGAATACCCTAATGGTAATGGACAAGTTTAGAGAGAGGGGACGGGATGGTGAGCAAATATTGCAATCCGTATTTTGACAAGCAAAAGGCACCTTTATGAATACCAACAGAAACCTTAAGTCACCAAGGATTAGATTCGAGGTTTTCAGTTGCTCACGTCCATGCTGTACTGAATTTTTATTGTGAGATTAGAAGGTTGTTCTTTGGTGATGCATCAGAGGCTGCGGTGATTACACAGGCTTGTTGGCCAAGGCCACTTTCCAGTCAGCTGTGTGGTGCTGTGGAAGAGGCCACTTCAGGATCAGTCAAAGCCATAGGCGTCAGCCCTATGCATGTGCTTTATAAACCAGGAGAAGCCAGATGCTCTGACATAACTGGCTGGGAGCTCACCCACTCTGCCATGCTGGTTGTGTGTGTCTTTGTCTTTGCATAGACAGAATTTGATCTAAATTTGGGCCTCCATCAAAGCTAGCTGGATTTAATCAATTCCCATGTTGTCTCTAATGTGCTACCTAATGTGTGTTTTCTCATTCTCAATAGAAGCAGAAAAAGGCTGAGGACTATCTAGCATAGTGCCAGTCAATGGGAAGAGGACACGAGTTGCTTACACAATTTTAAATTTCCCAGTAGCCACACTTAAAAAGTAATCTCAATAATAAACTCCAATAACAATATAACTTCAATGTATAATTGATATAAAACTATAGGAATTTAATTTTTTCACATTTAATTTTTTCTCCCAAGTCTTCAAAATCTAAGATAAGTATAATGCTCTCAGTTCTACTCTTCAAGTGCTCCGTAAGTCCATAAGCGCAGTGGTTATTATCTCAGAGAGCGTACAGGACCAGAGATGAAAATGTACTCAGGATTACTAAAACAATACAAGGGAAATTTGATATGCTGATCACAGAAGGTTGTAGCCAATGACTAGTGTGCTTCTGAAGTCCAGTAATGCAAAGAGAGAAATAGGAACAAGACCTATCTGAGGACGTGCTCACACATGATCCCTTCAGTGCACACATGTGTTGCTTCTAACAAGCTTGATGATACCACATGCCAGTGGTGGAGAATGCTGCCAATAGCAGTCCCACAATAAAGAGCAATGAGCCTCTGTTGCTGTTCCTTGGTATTAATGTGACTATGAAATGGTGCCCAACATGAAGAACATACAAGATTCCTTTCGTGCCTTGGTACCAACTCCTGGTGGCTGCCATGCTAACATTAACTTCCTCTAAATAACTGTCATCTAGAGTGTGGATTAAAAAAAAAAGTATCGGTAACCAATACTCCATTATAACCTTCCCCTTCGTTTAAATGCCATATGGATGATGAAGTCACATGATTTCCAACTATGTGCATCTTGCTCAAAATCAATGAAAAGGATGTTGAACAGATATTATAAGAGAGTTTAAATCACTTTCTCATAATCACACGCCATCATTTTAACTGTAGAGAACTCTACTGAAAAAGCTATAAAACATTGCTCTCCCACAAAAATGATTCCCTGAGCAGTCTTCCTGCATGTAACACAACCTATAATTTAGTAATAATAATAATACTCTGCATGTGGATAGGACTCTATTGTTTACAAAGCACAGTTTATACTCTCTCATTAAGCTTCACAAAAATAAATAAATAAAAATCTCAAGAGGCATATATGGCAGACTAAGCAAAACACAACTTCTTTGTCCCTGCCAGTCGTCCAACATTTTACTTTTTTCAGACACATTCACTATGTACAAGGTCCGTGTAGGGGTCTTTCTGGTTTCTTGATTTCTTACTTACTTAAAAAAAAAAAACTATCAACAACTCCTTCACTTTGTCTGATTAACTACAGTCATTTAGTTTTCACAGTAAATAAGTCGAAATTCTTCTCCAACCAAATATTAGTCAAATAAATTCTAATAGCCAGAGCAATTTCTTTTTATTAATCAACTCTAATCAAACAAATTGGTGAGCTTAAGTCTTTACCTAAAATCTGAATTACCATTTAAATCACTGTATATGTGTCCTGCCTGGTGGGACAGTAATTAAGCCTACAAAAATCCCCGACTCTCCAACAAGAAAAAGGGTGTGAGGACTAAAGTCTCCTGGAAAATGAAAACTCTGAGATTAAATGACTGAATTCACAGTTTCAGAAGAACCTGCTGGGAACACAGAGTAGGGAGAAAATCTTGACTAGAAGAAACAATGGATGGACGTAAAAGTCGGCAGAAGGTAGAGTCCTCAGTCAGAAAACTCAATTCCATTTTTTAGAAAAAATGCCTAAGAAGTCTTTCAATATCATAAACTAATAAGACGACTCTATCTTTCGAAAGTATTTAAATGTTTTTCAAACTCTGGACTCCTGTCTTTCCTGGGTGCTTTCCCCGCATCCCCTATCTCCGAGCCTTGACACCTCAAAGACGAAAATCAAGGGAACATGTTTGTGCATGGCGTGAGATATATACCACTTGCCTAATTATATATCTGCTACATATATTCTGGTTTGCTTGTCTTACACATTAAAATATGAGGAAGCTTGTGTACCACAAAAATAGCTCTTCTCACCCAGCATGGAAAAAGGAAAAAATGAGAGGGGGGCCCCAACCTTCATGGGTGGCTTTCACTTTCTCTCATTGTAAGTGCCACCCATGGAGTAGAGTGAGAACAGCAAGCCGAGCCCAGTGGGCTTGGGTTTCCTTAGCTCAACAGCACAGGTCGGTTGGATGTCCCCTTGTGCCAAAGCAAGCTAACCAGCTGGTCCTTCTCCAAAGAGCTGTGCCTTCTGCATCCTACAGAAATACAAAGGGTATTCACTTCAGTATCACGTCTCTGAAGCACCTTTCAAAACATACTGGGACACATTCAGGGAGGCTAATGAATGACCAATACCACTTTTCAGCCCACAGATATTAAAGAAGAATAGAAAATAAATCCTACTGAAAAGTTTGATTTGCTTTTTGATTTGAATGGGGATTAAAAATGTAACAGACCAGCTGTTTAATGTCACTAAAATTCTAGTTTCATATTTTTAATTGCTACTATAAAAAATTCTGTGATTGCACTTGATGAAATTAAGTTTTGCCTTTTCAATGATTAAAGATGGGAAGATTCAAGTGTGTTCTAGTTAAGAATTTAAATTATTGTGTGTGTTCGGTAGATGAAATACAACGCACGGGGTCATTATTGTATCTTGAAGACAGATACAATACTCAGTAATTACACAAAGCACTCGCTTAGTCTGAGGGGTTGCCACCGGGCTAAAATCTTTGTTCAAAGAAAAAGACAGCAAGTATTTACTGGGTTAAAAGGAAACTGTGGGGTCACACAGCTCACAACCATATTGTGACAGGAGTCACTTTAGAAAGAGAAATGACATATTCGTCATCTGTCATTGTGTGGCAGTCTCAAGAGTCACCGCTCAGGCGACACATTCATAAATGTGGTACACATTCGCTCCTGGGATCTCATTTTGGACAATGACCAGGGTGTCTGCAGATGAGAGAAGACTGGGGAACCCTCTGGCTCATCAAAGGCCCGTAGATCACACAAAAATTTTTGATGATGAAGCCTAGACCATGTGTTTCTTACTGTAGACAGAAAAATATGTCCCAGATTGTAGCTGAACATGAAAATACAAATGGTGAAAAGAGTTAACCTTGGTCTGCAACCAACACAAAAGGAATCAGGCATAAGGGAAGGGAGCTGCTGGCCTCAACCGAAGAGCTCATCCAGAAGGGGCCTCCTTTTCCTGCAAACACAGGGTATATTTAGGGATTCGTGTTCACAGGCCCAACAGCACACTATTTGTAGTTATGAGACGACAAAACTTACGAAATACAGATAGGTTTATCAATACCCTTAATAAAAATACCTACCTAGTGTGAATAGGTCCAATTTTTGGATGAAAAAACATTATTTTCATTTCAAAATACATGTAATTCACTTTCTTTTACAAGTGCTATATTTATTAAAACAAGAAAACACGAAGTCACTTTGACAGATTCTGATAAACTTCATTTTATATAATAGCTGTCATATTAAAAGGGATTATGCCCAGGGAGAAAGACAGAACATTTGGTTATATTTTTTTGTAACCTACTCACTGAATATTATGTAATTCTTGAAAATGCTGACTGAACGCTAAAATGGTTGCTGACGACTGTCACGGAAAGGCTCATTTGCCAAAAACAGTCATGACAACCCTAAAAATGAGGGCGGCCTCTCTCATGTGTTGGATTCTTCATACAAACTTCTCCCAAGATAGAACATTAAGTCTACAGGCTGGCCATGGCTGTACACACGGCACCCTTAATAATATAATAGATATAAAATGGCAAAAAGTGGACAATCAGTTTCCTTTCATCCAATTTAAGGTCATGTTTTAAAAAATCAACCAAAAACCAGGAAAATAATTACATTGAGATGTAGGGACAATCTATGACAATAAGGTTTACTTTTTTAAATAAGTTTTTCATTTCATGATAGTTCTAGTTTTATAGGAAAGTTGCAAAGAGGGCAGAGTCTTCTGGCACAACCCTCACCTAGATTCCTCCATTCACATCTTATCGTTCATCACAACTTAACTTGATGTATCATTATTACCTAAAATCCACATATTGTTTTGGTTTCCTTAATTTTTCCCCAATATCCTTCTTCTATCCCAGAACCCCATCTAGGAGATCATATCACATTTAGTCATGGCGTCACTAGACTGTGACAATTCCTTGTTTTTGATGACCTGGAGGGTTCTGAAGAGGAAGTCCTGGCTTGGCACTCTGGATGGCAGCCTGCCAGGGGAATCTGTGTGATGCCCTTCTTGTGATTATGCTGGGGTAGGGCTTGGGGGAGAATGAGCATGGAAGCGAGGGGGCGTTCTCATCACGTAAGTGAGGGTGCATGCCACCAACAGGATTTATCATTGCTAGTGTTGACCTTGACCCCTGGCTGAGGCAGCCTCTTAAAGGGGTTTTCTTCCTGCCCCATGTACTGGACTGTGTGTAACTCACACTTTGGGTGTGAAGGGATGTTCCACCTCCTTGAATACTCAGAATCTACATAAATCATTCAAAATTCTTCCGCAGGGAAGACTTGCCTGTTTTCCCTTTTACTGACTTTATTGCTTCGTCACATTTGCACAGACTCCTGGACATATGCTTTATACTTGGGCTACCGCCCAGTAACACATTATTTAGTTCATTGCTTGAACTGTTCCAGCTTTAACCACTGAGTCTTCCTAAGGATTCTTTTTAAAGATAATGCATATTTTCTGTTCCTCCTTCATACTTCCCCTAAATTAGATGAGAAGAATATGTCAATTTTCTTGTTGATTTATACTGTCTCCAATGTCAGAGACAGACTTTTAAATTTGTTCTGTGATGTCTCACGCAGAAAGGAAGTCCGCGGGCGGTCACCCGGCTGCCTGCCTGGAGCCCAGCGATGCCCCTTGACTGCAACAGTTGCCATGGCCGCTATTCTCATCTGCTATGACACTTTTTTCTTTTACTTTGTTAACATGTTTGCTTATGAAGTGTAAAAAAAAAAGTCAATTTTTAAAAGTACCAAACCTAATTAACCCAATGTTTGTGAAATTAATACACGTTTATGAACACAGAATGAAAATCACGTGGCATTTAGAACTGAAATTAATACATGTTACAGATGAGCCAGGCCAGAGCCAGCTCCTCTTTCACTTGATTTTTGAGGAAGTCTCTGAGTGAGTGACAACTGGGTCATTGATCAGTCCCATGTCTACGTGTTGTTTTACTTCTTTAGGGTAGTATAACCTGTAAAGAACATCATTTAGATATTTCAGTGGCATTAACTGCTAGCGTGCAAGGGCCACAGCCTTATATAAAAAAACACACAGGAAAGCTCTTGAGTTTGCGACTGGGAAACGCCTAGCACAGCACGATCCCATTATCCTTTGATTATCCCTGGGTCGCCAGCTACTGAGCCACAGCGTCTTTGCTGTCCCTCCCAGGTGTCTCCACAGGCCACGGGGGAAAGGTCTTCCCCAAACCATCGCACAGTTCTCCGGAAGATCGTATGAGACACAAGTTCTGGAACTTGTCTGTGAACGAGGGAAAGGTGTGAATTCGGGGAAACCAAGCTGCTCCTCCGACGAATCTATTTATTATACACTTCAGAGAAGGGGAAAAGTGACAGGTGAAGGGGAGGGTGGACGAACATGTGTCCTCACAATACGGAATTTAAAATAAGCAGTACAGAGGAGAGTGAGAGAGTCGGCTCTGTATGAATTGTCCCCTCCAGGCTTCAGGAACCTTCCTTTCACCTGCAGGAAGTGAGTCCACCAGGCTTTGTGTGAGGAATTTCTTCAGTCTGACTACTGTCAAAGGCGCCAACAGCAACAAAGCAGGACAAAGGAGACAAAAGGGTCCAACTGCCAAGACACGCCCGCGCACACAGACATATGTGCATTTGTGTCTCACGCAAACACACGCACATACTCTTCTCCCCTTCCCACTCCATACCTCTGCAACTGCCTTCCGGAACCAGGAGCACTTCACCTACAACAGGATGGGTAGGAGTAGCTCACTTCTTCCTCAGTCAGTAGGTGAAAAGAAGAAATAGGAAAGAAAGGAAGTAACCTAAATTAAAATGGCAAGCTCCAAATCACCAAGGTATGGTCACAAGTGAGCACACACTGTGGGCCAGAGGAATTAGAGTATGATCCATCAGACACGGAGAGGAGTAAGAAAAGTCTGGCAGTAGAAATTAAGTTAGATGACCTTTCTGTGAAAATAAGAGTTAAATGGATTTGCCTGAGAAATAGAAAAAGTAAGGTTTTTTTTGTTTTTCTCTCTCTTATTTGGAAAACAGAAAGAAGGAAAAAGGAAACAAATGCAGAAAGGTCAGGTGACCTCCTGAAGGCCACCCAGAAAGGCTCCAGGGCCTCAGCTTCTTTTTAAAATAAAGGTTTACTTTAGATACTCAAATAGACATTTTTAAATGTTGCTCAAATCCAAAACCTCAACCACTGGTCTCCATGTTTACAGTTCGGGATTATACAAATTTCCCCTGGTCCTCTGAGGCTTCATCTAAGAGACTTGATTGATGCCCTTCTGCAGCCCCAGGCCAAGGGGTAGGACGTCTCATGGAACACACAGCCATTAGCTAATGGAAGACATTTTTCATCTTGTGTAAGGACAGACGGCTGCAGGCAGCGGTGGGGCCCAGCCAAAAGTGGCACCTACCAGCTATGGAGGACAGACAGCGAGGGCCCAGTGCCTGCAGAGTGAAGAAAAACCACATGGAGCAACATTCAGATGCCCCACGCGTCCTACTAGGGTCCTTCGGGCACACACAGCCACCTCCACGAAGGTGAGCAGCACGTGCGACAGCCTGGGGATTTCGGATACTTTCTATTTCCCTCAGCAGCTTAAAGGAGTTACACACACTCCCGCGTGACTGGAGGACGGGCGAATTCGGCAGAATACACAGCTATCCAAGGGGTGGAGGGTCCAGAATGCCTTAGTAAGAAGTGAGCATTTTCTTCGGGACTCTGGAGATCATGGCCACAAATCCAACCTGAACTGCCTTACCGTGGCAGTGTATACAGCACTGAGGGATTTCAGTAGCGATCTCAAAGAACAGAGGAGCTGGGGCGATAAAACAGTCCTCGGATCGGTGTGTGTGAGAGAAGAGCGAAGGCTTTGAACCTACAAAGTCATGCCTGCATCGCACGCAGAGCTCCCACACACGGGCCGGAGTACCGCCCAAGAGGCCAAGGTCGCAAAGATACTTTCTTCTCCACGCACCGGGTCAGGGGATACCTGGCAAGGCCAGCTGGAAAGTGGAAGTGTAAACAGATTTTTATTTTCCTGTCCTTCTGGCGCTCCGTGAATAGAACTTTCACATAAGAACCTCAGGCTGATGGAAAAGTTAGATAATCACTTGGTCACCCTAACCTACCGTACTGGTCCTTGCTGGGGGTCAGCTAAGGGCTCGGGGAAGAAGCGGTGGTCACCTAGTTCATCACTGCCTTTGGGCGGCGAGGCAGCAAAACACACGAAGAAACAACCTTGAAGAATTTAAGACAACTTTCTCATTCTGATTGCTTGGACTATATTAAAATCATTTCCATGTTTTTAAAAAAGAATTGCAGTTTTCTAAAAAGTAAGCCAGTAGCGCCCTCTATTGGCTGATTTCTGAATTGTGGGGGATTTAAAATCGGGCAAAGATGGGTTTTGAGAGAGGTCCACGTCCATAGAGGCTGCACAGGCCAAGGACACGATGGCTACTCACACTCAAGGTTAAACGCGTAACTCTGGCTGTTTCCAAATGTTACGCTGAGTATTCTCACAAAAGAATAGCTGATCTTTACACAGGAAGTAAGAAAGAAAATGGAGAACAACTTTGGCCTAATAGAATACAAATGAATGTCTTCTGATTTTTTTTTTATAAATAAACATCCAAATATTAAACAAAAATTTCCCATTAGTTGGAACTGTACAAATAAACACATAGTGATATTTCTGAATTTCACATCATTTAAACCAGTTTTTTCCACTCATACTCAAACTCTGCTTACATACTCCAGTTTCACATTGAAAACAAAGAAAAACTCTCCCAATCAAAGGTTTTTATTGGCGAGGGAAAACGAAGCACCAGCCCGCCGCAAGCTGACTTTATATGGGAAATATCTGATTTTGAGAAATGTTTTTCTATTCAAGGAAGATAATTTTTAGTTAGGAACATTTCCATCTGTGGCTAGTTTCTTTTAAATAAATATTTTTCAATATGAGGACTGGCATGACTTCTAAATGTTCTCTGTTAGGCAGAGGCGACACACTGATACAACTCTGGGTAGATCCTCCCCAAAACACGCCAAGTCTCAAGGCGCAGTGGGCCCATGGATTCTTAAAAGTGGTGACGCCCAGGGATCTACTTTCTGGGAAGTCCCCCCGTCTCAGGCCGGGGAGCTCCCCTCTTCGTTGTCGCTGACCTGATCTGAGTGACCAGGACACAGGGAAGTTTCGCTTTCTCTGCCTGTGAGCTAAATCAAGCTCATTTTTCAAGAAACAGTCTAATTTAACTTAAAGAAATGGACAAAAAAAATACTGGCACATTGCTAGCATGGGATTTCATATATACAAATTTACAGCCCTTCAGAGTGAAAAATATAATGTTATTTTTATTTTATGGGCAAAAAAGGAATTGCATTCTGGTAATGTATGGATTTTATAGGAATGCAATTTTCCACAGAGTCCTGGCAACAGTAACACAGAGAAAAATAACACTGAACATTTTGCAGGTTTCTCATACACATTGATTGTAGTTACAGGGGACCAGGAAGATGATGTGGTCTTACTCCTTCCATGGGGCAGAGTTCCTCTCAGCTAGTGTTTTTAAAAATAGCTTTTTTTCCCTAGGTGTGCAGAAATAAAACACAAATATTGTTTAATAATTTGGGTTCATAAGATACAAATTAACTAGAACAATAGGGATTCAAAGAAAAAGCTACACTGAAGTCCCAACATTCCATTTTCATAGCTGTGTGACTCTGTACATTTAGTCAAACTTTTTGATCCTCTAACTACTTCTCAGAACTGTTGTTTTAGAAATAAGGTGGGCACAGCCACTGTCACACTGTGCCCACTGCACGACGACCATCATTGTATTTATCATGCATTTATGCCCCCTATATAGTTCCTTCCATGATCATCTTAAAATACCAAGCTTTCTAAATTAGGAAGAACTTAGTTACCAAACGAACATGAAAGAAAAGCATAGCATATAGAACAGCTCATTGTCCCACATAGGACACAACCGAGATGATTCATTTCGGAGACTTAACTGGATCAACGGGTCTTGAGAGATGTGGAGTAGAAAATAAAACATTGCAAGGTTTCTCTTTTACTCAGAAAAAATTTAAAAAGTCTTTTAATTAAAAAAGAGAAAACAAGTGAGTCAATTCAAGAGACGTATATGAGTGATTCTGTTGGCTGAGTTCCCTTTCCAGCACAGGAGCACGTGTGGCTGTTGGGATTAGCGGTCACTTGGAGGAGGGGACAGAGAGGCTCAAGTCCAGAGGGGACTTCAGGGAAACAAGAGTTAGTGCAACACCCTTTCCTTTGAGGCTGACGTCATTCTCACACTGCACACCAGTGGAGCCACTAATAAATTATTAGGTATCTTCATTTTGAAATGCTCGCCTAACATTAACTAATTTGACCATACAGTATTTTCAAAGGGATAATTATCATTCTCATCTTGCATATGGGGGAATAAAGCAGAATGATCATCACATTTAAAAAGAACATTATTTCATATTATGACTAATATTGTATTCAGTTACTGATTTTTATTAAAAAAGGAAAATATTCTGTCCGCATATAAAAATGACACAGTTGACCTAATGTGGGCAAGGCAGGCATTTCGAATGTTCTTTTTATGATTCACTCCCTTCCTTAATCTACAACCCACAAAAAGAATTTTAAGCAGCTTCTAGAAGTAAAGACCTAATTGGGGAAACTCTGGTTAAGGAAAACGTAAAGCCGTAGACAAGCACAGCAGCCCATCCTACTCGACTGCTGCGGGCCTCAGAGCTTCCTCGGGGCTGAAGGATACGAGCACAAACTTAAGGAGGCTGTGAACTTGCCTTTGAGTTCAGGCTTTCTGCCTGGTATTTCCAATAAAGCTGCCAATTCACAGACTGAAGACAGTCAGTCTCCTTATCATTATTCTCTATACAACAACTATTTCCATAGCATCTACATGTATCAGCATTGTAATAACCTAGACATGACTGAGGATGTAAACAGACTATGTGCAAATATTGCACCATTCCACATAAGGGACTTGGACAAGAGCAGGTGTTGGTTTTCCTAAAAGTTCTGGAACCACTGCCCCAGGGTCTCAAGGGATGAGTTTATATGTAGTCCTGACCAAAAAACAGGTCAGAGTAAAGTCTTGCAAACAGACCATATGTGCGACTTTGCCTAAGAGCACAGCTTCTCACTGATATGCCAGTTACAGTGAGTTATTAGGAGTACACGTCAGGTATGACCAAGAGATCCAGCCTGGGAAGAGGACGGGGTACCTACCCCATGTTCCCCAGTGTTCTGTATGGACGTTATAGTTCTGGTACCTGCTGTAGGGTAAGACCAATCCGTAATGCCGCAGCTTGAAGCAGGTTTGTCCGACATGAAGTCCACTGCTTTTTTTTTTTTTTTTTGAGTAAAGAAGAACTGTCTTGGGTTACATGTAAAATATGTAATATAATTATTGTAAATGTAAATATACAAGTAGTAAAGCTTCCTTTATAATTGTTTTCATTATAACCCTGAAAAAGCCAAAGGAAAAAAATGTCAGGCTGCAAGTTGGACATGTCTGCATATGACATCCTTTCATGGCTTCCCAACTCTCCAGCGCGGAGTGTGGCACATGAGGAGCCTTCTAAATAGTCTGACTACATGTTTCCAGATACTGGGTCTTCACCCTGTAGATGACGGCACCCTTCTTAGCTGTCTTGCAGATAATTAGCAACTAGTCTAATGACTTTAACAGAATACCTCTGTGTATATTTTCCAATTTTGCCTTATTGGTAAGAGAAGTCTTATTAGAGCTGAGATTCTCAGAATGAAGACCTTAGACCCACCACGGCTGGTGGAGATTTCACTTCATACCTACTGAACGGAGGTTCAAAACATGTACCCCAATTCTTTGGTCGCTCTGCAGGTGACTCTGATGCCTTGTCAAATTTGAGATTTGCTGGTCTACAGACTAATATTTTCTACTTCCCTTGATTGTTCAACCAGTTGTTAAATTTAAGATTTGGCCTGTGTGTCCTCTGTGAGCTTGTTTTTGATTTTATCAGCTGGTTGTAGTGACTTCCCACTAGGCCCCACCTCTTACAGGCCACCTGATCACTCTCACAGGAACATATGAACCCTTTGGGACAAGCCACATCCCTGCTGTAACGTGGGCCTCCACTGGCCCCTTCCCTGGCCTACCTTATTTCCCAGCTCTGATTTCCCTCTTCTCCCCGACCACTCTTTGCCTTAATATCACAGCTTGCTTCCTGAATTTCCAGTCCCTTTGCTCTGGTCACTGACAAGTTCAAACTTCCAAAGCTGTGACGTTTCAACACTCCTGCTCTGTTCTCATTTCTGACAATGGTGAGATTACTGTCTTCACTGCTCACTTTTTTTTTTCTTTTCACCATGTTTTGCACACATCACACTTGCTGTTGCCTGACACTCCTGCCTAGATACAGTCCTGCCTGGTGATCGCTTTCACGAGCTCTTCTGGACAAACCTCTTCAGAAAGGCTCACCTCCGAAGCACTGCTTCATCATGCTATCCCTTTCCAGCTTCTGTCCTTAATGACTATAATCTCTAATATTCACTTCTATCCCAAGGAGGAAGATGACGATGACCAACATCAAACATGTAACACTGATTATACGCTTGCTATGAGTAGAAGCAAGTTATATATATCATCTAATTTTTAAAATAACCTCATGAGAAGATGTTGTTATTATCTCTGCTTAATAAGTACAAAGTATGGAAGCTTTTCTACGTTCGTGTAGGTAACAAGTGGTAGAGACAGAACTTGAACCCCAGGCCCTGTAAATAGCTATAATCACGATACTATTTGTGTTTGCTATTACAGCCCCTTTTGTCCTCCTCCTACTCTTTATAGTAACAACCTGTTCTTCCTACTGATCCTACTAATCCTCTTCCGAGCCCTTGGTATTTCTGGGCCCCTGCCTGTGGGGGCCTGTCCTTCCCATGAGTTTCTTTCTTTCATATGTGTTATGAGACAGGGTCTCACTCTGTAGTCCAGGCTGACCCTGAACTGACTGTAGACCAGGCCTGCCTTGGACTCATGACAACTCTCCTGCCTCAGCCTCCCAAGTGCTGGGATTACAGGCATGTGCCACTCTACCTGACTTATGTAGTGTTGGGGAATTGAACTCAGGCATTTCTAGGCAAGTTCTTTAACTGCTGTGGCATTCCTCCAGCACCGTGTTTGTTTTGAGATAGGCTCTTGGTATGTAGTGCAGTTTTGCCTTAAACCCACTATGTAGCCCAAATTGGCTTTGACCTTACAGCAATCCTCCTACCTTAGCATCCCAAGCACTAGGATTACTTGCTGTGACCATTGGAGAGATTATTTGAACCTGAAACAATTAGGAATCAGCCTGGATTAAGTAGTTAGGAATCAGCCTGGATTAGACTATAAGTGGTTTGTGGGCAAGCGAATGGAAATGAAGGAAAAACACCTGGATGTGGGAGGCCCAACTGGGAACTCAAACTGTATAAAATAACGGAAGAAGAAAGACTGTTACAGCTTTTTCTTCTGGGAAGAAACTGAGTTTGACAGGACTTGGCTTCCTGTTAGTGATGTCATGAGGAGCTGCCTCCACCTCTGGCTCTGCCATGTACTTCCATTGCTGCCGGCTGGCCCCTGAGTGCACGGTGACCTTCTGAAACTGTGAGCTAAAATAAACCTTTCCTCTCCTAAATTTGTGGATGTCGGGTATTGAGTCACAGCAAGAAAAAAGTAACTACAACAGAAACTGATACTAGAGAAGCGGGGTGGCTGCTCTGTTTTACCTGACCATATGGTTTAGAAGCCTTTTGAACCAGTTTGCGAGAGAAATTTGGAAAGGCTGGAGAAGCCTTGGAGTGCCCTGATCCAAGCTTGATGGGAGATTCTGGTTGGAACTCAGAAGACCAGAATGCTGGTAAAAGTTTGGATTGAAAAGGCCAGGCTCAAAAAGTTTCAGATGGGAAGAACTCTATTGGCAAGTGGCCTAAAAACCATATGGGTGACACTCTGGCAAAAAGTTTGTTGGCATTTTGCCTTTGTCGAGAGATTTTTGCCTGAAACTGAGATTAAGGGCAGAGGATTGCTTACTCTGGTGGAGGGAATCTCAAGGCAGACTGATGTTCAGGATGTTACATGGCTGCTGTTTGCAGCTTTTAGCCAGCTCCTTGGCACATGATGAGATAAAATGGCAGAGAAAAATCATATAGAAGGTTTGCAGTGCCAGCCCGAAAGGGCCTGCATTGGTGGAACCAAAGAGCACAGAGAAGTTAAAGAAATTAACATTAAAAAGAAGTGCCATCAGGTCTATAGGAAAGACATCTGAAGGGCAGCAGGCGAAGTTTTGAAGGAAAAGCCAAAGGTGCAGTGGAGAGCCTGAAAATTGGAGAAGCCAGGAGCATGGATCATCAGCTGAGAAAACTGCAGGCCGGGGAGAGGACCAATCCCAAAAGAGAGAAGATGGAGGTTGCTGCAAGCGGCAACACCGTATGGGTGCAGCCACCCAAGCCCTTTGGAGTTCCTACCCCACACAGTTTACCACGGTTGCTGGTCATGGAGCTACAGGATTTAACCTTCACTCTGCTGGGTTTACACCTTGTTTTGGCCCAATTACTTTCCATCCTCCTATTCCTCCCTTTTGGAATGGGAATGGTTATCCTATGTTGAAGGTCTTTAACTTTTAAGAGGGACTCTGTTCTCTATTGTGGGAAGGAATTTATTGCATTGTTTGTATGCAGTGCAGTTGTGCTATGTCGGGCATAATTACTAACTTGGCTATTGTACTTGGGAATTAAGTATGGCTCAAGGAGATGTGTCTGGCTGTCAAGGTTACAGGGGATGGATTCTGACCACTGGAGAGATTATGCCAACTTGAGGCAATTAGGAACCACTGCTGGATTAGGGTTTAAGAACATGCCTAAACTAGGCAGGTAGGAATTAGCCTGGATTAGAGTGTGAGTGATTTGTGGGCCAGCAAATGAGGGGAGAACACCCATTGGTTATGAGAGGCCCAAGTGGGAACTTGAACTGTATAAAAAGGAAGAAGAAAGATTGCTACAGTTCTTTCCTCTAGGGAGACTTGATGGGACTTGGCTTCCTGTCTGTGACGTCGTGAGGAGCTGCCTCCACCTCTGCCCCTGCCATGTGCTCCCATTGCTGCCTGCTGCCCCGAAGTAGACTGTAATCTTCTGAAATTGTAAGCAAAGACAAATCTTTCCTCTCCTAAATCTGTGGATGTCCAGTATTGAGTCACAGCAATGAAAAAAGAACTCAAACACCTGTCGTTCCCTTGAATTTCTCTATGTCTGAATCTGTGTCTCAGAGCCCAGCTCAAGGACTCTGGGGATAAATGCGTATTTTCCATGGATCATTACGCATAGGGAAATGGCAAGGACTGTCAGATAATGGAATAGAAAATAGAACATTTGGCCACTGGACACAGCTCAGGATGACAGCTAATCTGAGTTGGGGGTGGGGTAACAGAAACAGGTGGGGATGGCGAAGGCTCAAAAATCAAGTCAGGAACTTGTACTCTTTCAGGTGTGGCGGTATGATAGACAGAGATAGGCTGTTAGTTCTGGGAGTGCTGTGAAAAAGACAGGAATCAGAAAACATGAAGAAAGAGCTGGTAGACCCAAGGATGGACCCAGCACTGAGTGGAACTGGAAAGAGGGAGAAGAATGCCAATTATCACCCTTCTGATAGGTCAAACATATCAAGAAGCAAAGCGTCAGCCTCCAGCCCCGCTCCAGGGCTGAGAAGGCCTGGGCGAGGCAGGCGGGGAAAGTGTCGTGGAGGCCCTGGCTCAGGTCCCAAAGAACATTTGACATACGTACAACACCAAAGTCACTATTTGTTAGAGAACCACCTTCCTGTTTGCATACTAATTTTATTTAATGTGACTAGTTCAATGAAATAACCTG
Organism: Ctenodactylus gundi; assembly: GCA_004027205.1. Taxonomy (NCBI): domain Eukaryota; kingdom Metazoa; phylum Chordata; class Mammalia; order Rodentia; family Ctenodactylidae; genus Ctenodactylus; species Ctenodactylus gundi. Next base: position 237,713 of record PVKB01002226.1, on the reverse strand, counting down.
TGATTCTCTGCTGGCAGTTTAGTAACACTAATCTGCCCTCTAGGCTCATGTGTACTTTCTATCCTTAATTAATTGATTAATACACTGACTATTTCTTTGTGCCAAGTATGGGATTGGTGAAAGAAACCCAAAAGATGCCTAGTATAGAGCAGAATAGTAGCAGCCTCAAAGATACGTTATGCCCCAATCCTTGTATTTTATGACTGTTATGTGACACAGCAAGGGTGGAATTAGGTTGTAGGAGGAACTGTGGTTGCTAGTAAGATAATTTAAGATAAAGGTTTACCGTGTTATCTAGTTAGACCTCAGGTAATCAAAAGATTCAGCATGGATGAGGCAGTGTCTGAGCAAAGCAGTGTGTGGACAACTGGATGGACCATCCCTGGAGACGGAATGGAGCCACAAAGAAAGCCATACACTGGCCGCTGGAAGCTGCAGAGATCAAGGGAACAAGCTCTTTTCAGAGCTGCAGAGAGAAACATAGCTTGCCAAATCGCTTTCATTTCGAGCTTCTGACCTCCAGAACAGTAAGGCAATACATTGTTTGAAGCTACTAAATTTATAGTAGCTAGTTATATCAGCACTAAAAAACTCTAACAGTCCCTGAGGGAGCTAGTTACTCACTTAGTGGGGCAGGCACTAGGTCTATAAGAACACAATAAAATGTGATTAGAAACCAATTTAGTGTCCCAAGTGCAGAGATCAGAGTGTCATGAGGGAGAACTTTTGCAGCTCGCAGGTTTTCCATGTGTGCAGATGGGCAGGGTGCAGGTGAGCAAGGGAAGACCGCAGGCTGGGACAGGACAAGAGCCAGGAAGAAGCAATGGAATCCACACAGAAGCAATCCTGCAGACTGTGGTCCCTGAGTGGCAAGTGCAAGCCATGTGTTTGGAAACCAGGATGCGATTCAGTACAAACCAAGTGATCCACAGTCTGGGTGGATCAAGGATAAAATCCAGGGCCCATCCTGAGTGCTGACAAGGGAGCACGCTGGGCAGTATGAAGCAGCCACAGGGGTGGGTGACACACACAAGAGGACAGACAGGAGACCAGTGTGTGGTGGCAGGGGTGTCAGGAAAGACAGCGGAGCAAGGCTCACGCAGATCTCACAAGATGTGTGATGAGTCTGGATTGATTTCAAGAGCAATCAGAAGCTGTGGAGAGAGATGCGTAAAGGAGTGATGTGATTCAATTATGTTTCATATAATATCTCCAGCTTCACCCCCTCCTGCCTCTTGCTAGACCCCAATTTTCCTTCTTTGTTCTGTCATGGTCCAGCATCCTCTACATGCTGGGACAGGAGATGGCGTGAGCAGGCCAGTGCTGTCCACCTGCAGCCCTGCTGCAGGACAACACGGTGGCAAGAAAAAGGCCCATGAATCAGGTGATTCAACATGAACCAATGTCCTCATTGCTACCAGATCTCTAAAAAATATATAAATAAAGAAAGAAAGAAAGAAAAAAGAAAAAAATTGTTCTTTTCTTTTTTTCTTTTTTCCCTAAGTCCCTCCAGGGTTGAGCTTACTTTGCTGTTTCATCACTGGGCCCCTCTTCTCTGTGTAAATTCTGTCCTGTCATTTTTTTCCCTTTCATTTAGATTTGTCTTTATCCCAACTCTGTAGTATTTTACCACTCTTCACATCCTTTGTCTGTTTCAGTAACAGACTCCATCTTTCTCTTTATTATTTTTTCTTCCTCCCCTCCCCTCTCCTCCCCTCCCTTCCCCTCCCTTTCCTTCCTTCCTTCCTTCCCTCCTTCCTTCCCTGCAGACACTGTCCTGTCTGGGAAACCTATGCCCAACTCTTTCATTTTTTTCTTCTGACGTCCAATTGTCCTTCCATCAGCTTCCACTCCTGGGCTTACATGGCAATTTATGTCTCATCTTAAAAGTAGTCCTTTGTTTCTTTACAGGTTGAGATCACATTTAACAAGGTAGATTTTACTACTGACTTGATAGGATAATGCAGGCATGCTAGCTTTCCAGGACTGGCCCACTGGGAATGCTCTGTAGAAACCTCTGCTTGCTATGTATTTAAGCCTGCCAGACTTTCTAAGCCAGATGTTGAGGAGAATCACAGGGAATTCTAGATTCCTGGGCTGCTTATAAGCAATCAAGGATGCTCTCCAGCATCTGGCTGTACAAGAAAAACCTCTCATCCCCCAAAGAGACCAGATTACTGGCCTAAATCCTGAACCCTGCAAATTAGCTAGAAAATTGCTAAGGAAATCAGAAAATTAAAGAATTGTTCAACCAGTAATTTTTAGCTGTTTGGCATATTACTTCTTTCTGAAGGAATATTCTGAGTCCTTTTTTATTGCTTTCTGATATAGAATACTAAATAATTCCCCCCAAACACTTTTAATGGTTATATTAATAGTGCTTATTGGAGCTTTAAAAAGGTTAAGTTTTGTCTTTGTTTTGTTTTCTTTTGCATTGAGGATCAAACGCAGGGCCTTTATTCTGAGCTATATTCCCAGCTTATTTTATTTTTTATTTTGGGACGGAGTCTTGCCCAGGTTAGGCTCAAACTTGCGACACTATGCCTCAGTCTCTCAGAATGCTAGGATTACAAGCCTGTGTCACCACATTCAGCTTAAAATATCAACTATTTAAAGACACAGCACAGTAGATTCAAACTGTAGTTGCAGTTGCTATTTACATGCTCAATGCCCATAGACTGAACTATGGAAAAGGAACACATTTGCTGACCTAGAGATCTTTGCTTTGCAGTTGCAGAAAAAAAATTTTGATTCTGTGAAACTATACATTAAATGTATGCATTTTTCTTAAATATGAAAAAATGCACTTGTTTTCAGGCATTAATGCTTTAATAAGGCTAAAAGAATACTCATTATTTCTTTAAAAAATACTTGACCAGATTTGCCAACAAACATCATTTTGTATTCATTAAGACAGAATTATAAAAAGTAATTAAAGCATGTTTAGTAATTACACAAAGTTCCACAAGTAACGTTAACTTGGAAATTTTACTCATATAATTCCCAAGTATTTTTATTCTTTTTAGTTCTTACCCCTGATATTTTGCAAATTTTATGAGTAGAAAATGTAGCAAATTTTCTTAATGTTGAATGTAATAATATAATGCTAAATAATATATGGACTTTGAATATATATGAAACACTTCTTGGGACAAAAGAAAAAGTTATCTAAAACACATTTTCCTTCAAGTAGACTGCACTGTAGTTAAGAATTCGCAGAACAAGGACGAAACCAATTTTGGTAGTCATGGTGAAGGTCATAGGAGGAACATGAACTTGGGAGAGTTACAGGAAATCTCCAAGGGAGCTGGGTACCGAACTGTGGAGTGGGTAGGGCTGGGGTAATTCAACAGCAGATTGCATGCCAGCTGGAGAGCAGGAGAGAGTGGGAGCACAGGCACAGGGACAGAAAAGGACACTGAGTTGAGTGAAGAGAGAGGACCAAAAAGCAGGAGGCCAAGGGCTCCTAGGAGAAAGCGAGAGAAAGTCAGGCCAGCAGGACAGCTGTGAGCGCCACTTAGGATGTCCTGAGAGCAGAAGCCTGAACATTTACCATACACACCTACAGAGTCATCTGGAAAGGTGGCTTCACAACCATTTACGTGTGGTAAGTCATCTTAAGAACTCACTTGAACTTTTGAGAGGAACTAATATGTTGAGCTCAAATATGTGCTGGTATCCAAATGTTCCCCACTGTTTTGCGCTGAGAAATATGGGACAAGAAAAAGCAAGTAGCTGGGAGAGAAGAACAGCCCTGTCTTTGGTTGCACTGCAGGTTTCAAAGGGGATGCTCTTCAGGCTGACCTCCGCAAGGAAGCTGGGAAAGTGCAGTTGCTCACGGAGCTTAAGTGATTTAGCTTAATTCCCCTGTAAACTGTGTTTTTAAATGGCTATGAAGCCACATTTCTGTGACTGGCACTGTTTACAGGGGTGGGAGTCTAGATAAAATGCTTTGGTTTTCTTTCACATAAATATTCAGGTTTATTCTGTGGAGACTTTTCCCCCTTGCTGTTTCTAAGAATCAGCCACTCATGTGAAATGAAGCCAGGGCTGCCCCTGGTCCGTCATGAGGGTTCTGTTTGGCCGGTGCATTTCATTTTCTTGTAGGCTTAGTGGGCTGCACTTTTCAGCTTGCTTAACAGTTTGACTTTCTATAAATAAAGGAGGCAAGGGCCAATCACTTTACCTGGATTTGCACAAGGATAAATAGTAATCTCACCCCAAGAATGCTAAGCATTAAGCTTAAAAGTCCCCCTTTTTATGTTGACGATAGAGCAAAGTGTCAATTTCATACTAAAGAAAAAGGCCCATTTGAGGATTAAATGGAAGCGCAAGACAACTCCTCCACCATGATCATGGTCCCGGTTGCAGCACTTTTAGGTGAATACTTAAAAGTTCTTTTTTTTTCTTTTTCTTTGGTGCATTATTCCTGAAAGTACTACAATACCAGGTCAATGCATGGAGTGGATGGAGCAATCTCCTATCCCATCTCCTAGCTCCAAAATCCATTTAATACATTGTCTTCAGATAGAGGATGTATCAGATATTAAGACTAGAACCACACATCAGACGATTTAATTTAAAAATGAGTCACACATGTATGAAAATTAGAAAAAGACATCAACAAGAACCGAGCCCCTCACTGTGTCATGTGATCAAGACCTTCTATGTACAACACCTCATTTAATTTTCAGGAACAGCCTATGTAGTAGGCTGTCCCACTTACAGATCCAGAAATGGCAGCTCCAGATGATTAAGTGACTTACTCAAGGTCAGAGTTATAGACAGTGAAACAAGAAGGAAAATCCAGCTTTTTTGCCTCACATTAATCCACCAAGTATTCATTATACCACATCAAGGAGAAGGTTTCTGGAAATAATAGAAATTTCAAGCAGTACATTGGGCATATAATTGGAAAGAGCTACAGACTGAACGTGCCTGTCAAAAAATTTGAAACAGTGTTCCAGGTATCTCCCAGAAAAAAGTATTCTGCGTAATAATCTGCAATACATCTTTAGATCATCACTAGAGAGCCCTGCTGATAAGAAGTATGTCAGCCAAGAAGCACACAATACAACTAGAAAATTAAGACACAGGTAAGTGAAAAGATACCCTATGAAAGGCAGTATGCTATGGATACTAGAACAAACTGTTCATATATTTTACGCATTTTGTTGGCAGTTCCTTTTACACTGAGCTAGTCAGTAAGAAGATCCTCAAATAAAGGGTGAGACTGGGATTTAAGCCTTTAAGATGAACAAAATTTCAACCTGCTTAGTTGGAAGGATAGTTGAATGATATGTTTGAAAAATAAAGAAGTTCAAATGCAGTGGAGTATAAGTAGAAGTGCTGTCTCTGTCTGTGCCCCCACGAAAGACAAAATCCACAGAGAATAACGGGTGCAACAAAGTATAAGTCCTTCAGCACGATCAGATCAGAAGGACCAGTATCAGAATAAACCTCTGAATCCACAGTTGTTAACTTGGGGAGGAGAGGGGAGAAAGTGGCCCCTTTAAGTAAAAGAAAGGGTGCAGATATAGGTTTGCAGCTGGTAGGTCTACAACTTCAAGTATGGAACCCTATTAGTACTCAGACTTTTATTACTGGGAGCTATCCAGGGTACTGACCGATTCCCTCTTATTCAGATCTTGAATATCAAGGCCTGCCTCAGTGTTTCTGCCCTTGAAGCCCACAAACTTCTTTATTTCACTCTAAAGCTACTGCTATTTATAACCTCAATTACTTTCCAAGCAAAGTTATAACTTGTCTGTTTCATATCGCATTTTGTAACGCTAAGCTCTTAATTAGCATTCCAGCGGGCATTCCAAAAGATAAAGGAAACAGTGGAGGCATTTCAGGTATTATTTTTTCCAGTACTTGGAGTTAAACCCAAGGCCTTCACATTGAAATGCATCCAGGGCCTTATTTATTATTTTGATACAGGGTCTTGCTAAGTTGCTACCTTGTCCAGGCTGGTCTTGAACTTGGAACAACTCTTGCCTGAGACTCCCAGAATGCTGAGATTACAGGCCTATATTATTACTCCTGGATGAAAATAACATCCTAAACAAAGGTGAAAAACAATAAGTCAGTTTCGATTTGGTAACTTCTACAGGAAGATTGTAGAAATGAGCTTGGCAATGTAGGTTGAAATCAGCTTATAAAACTATTGATTTCAATGATAAGAACTTCTGATATAGACACAGACAGTTGCAATGTTATAATGATGATGGACAGAACACTGTTGTGACAAAACAAATGTTAGAAAACACATAAAAATATTATTCCAATGTGTTAGAAATGAAATATCCATGTGCTAAGGAGACAGTTCAAAGACGTTAAAATAGTTCAAAGAATATATAGTTCAACTAAATTGTCTTCTCTGGAATTTGGAATTTCAGGAGAAGAGTTTCCCAAAAACTCAAGAGTACATTCTATTATGCTATTTTTAAAAAGTATAAAAGTACATTACTGGGAGATATATATCCTAATACTGATAACTCTGTAACCCAAAAAACCAAGTTCTTCTGTTGCGTCTTGTGCCTTCATAGGCTGATGATGTTTTCTTATTCTCCCAGACTCCTGACATTTTTTAAAGGTAAACTGACCACTTATCACTCTGCACATATGTCACTCTTCTTTGGCAAGATTCCCAAGCAAGACATCGTTCGCGGCTCTTTGCCACATGTTCTTGATTTGGCTTCCTCCTTTTGTCCAGAAGCCCAGCCAGGAGCTCCCCTAAAAGCCTGTTTCCTTCATCTGCCTCAAATGACCAGGAAAAATGGGACTGAAATTAGAATCCAGACGTCTGAGTGATGGTCCAGGCCTCTGTTAACAGTTTCCTGGAAGTGACATTGTAGATCCAGTGATGTTGACAACTGTATACCATAAGGTAGTTGCCAGGTTTGGGACAGTCTAAGTCAGTCTCTCTCTCTCTCTTGCTCGCTCTCTGTCTCTGTCTTTGTCTCTCTGTCTCTGTCTCTGTCTCCGTCTCTCTCTCTCTCTCCATACACCTTAAAGGGTTAACCAAGCTTATAATACAGTGTCTGTGCCTGTAGCAAAGTAAGGCAAGACCGGATTAAAAGTCTTTTGATCTAGCTTTAATGTTGCTATCCTGTCAGCACATCTGGGCAGGCTGCTCCTCTCCACCTGCCTTTGTCTCCTGCCTCTCTTTGAGTTGCTTTTGCTCCTAGCCAAGTTCTCCAACAGGATCAGCCACTGCTTCCTAGCATTCTGGCATTCAACTCGGTGTGCCCTGCCAATGAGGCCAGTTCTCATTCTTTGGAATCAAAGAAGGATTCCAGTTCTGCCTCTGCTGGTTGTTGGCTGTGCCCTTGTGTAAGCTCTGTAGCCTCTGGAAGCTTCACTTTGCATACCTATTGAGGAGGATGATGAGATTACCCACCCACATTGCTGCTGTAAGGACAAGGTGAAAGAAGGGATCCGGGCACTTAGCAAGGCTTGAGCAATGGAAGTATTCGGTAAACTGTGGACTGTAGTGGCAAAGAAGTCATGATGACAAAGCACCCCTCTTCTTACAGAATATTCCCATGAAAGCCAATTTTTCCATGAGCTGAGATACTTGACTCTCCCCTCTTGTCTGCCTCTTTGTGTGTGGGTCTGTCTTTCATCACAGCCCTATACCTTTTCAGCATCTCGCTTCATCTCAGTTCCAGCCCTTGGCCCACTGTGACTCACGTTTCCACTTCCTGCTGAAGGCAGGAAACCCACAGTGTCGGTCTCTTCACAAGGAACGCGTTTCCTCACAGCTTTTGTGGGTGTCAGTAAAAAAAAGGACAAAGCATTCTGGAGAAGCAAAGTTTGATTTCAGCTCAAAAAATGTGCGAAGTGGAAGAAGGCAGAAGACTCGCTTCTTTTTCCCCTCGCTGTCCTGGTTACCAACCCACTGACAGTACTTTTCTGTACTTTATACTTCTCAGTGGAGGCGACAAAGAACACGTGCTACCAAAGTGAGGCCATGGGGTATTGTAAGACCGTGACATTGCCCCCTAGTTTGTCTCAGGCCCACTAACAATGGCATTTTGCTCACTGGAATCAGGGATGGTTTCAAGTCAACCTGGAATAGCTAGCAGGTTTTTTTTTTTTTTCCTCTCTCAAACAGAAACATTGAACCAACTGGGAAAATAGCATTCGTACAGTTCTCCACGGAGGGAAAGTAAAGTTTTGAAACACAAATTAAACAGGACTGAAATAAGACGGGACCCTGTTTTAATAAGCCGAGGGTATGTAGCTGAGGTAACAATAATGACCCGATTAAAGCGTATGTCAAACTCCCTGCTTTATGGAGAAAGCACTTGGCATATTTTACTAGGAGGAGGAGGAAACAAGCAGATTTAAAACATATCATGTTTTTAAGACAACTATTTCCTATGTACAGAGACACAGTATAAATATTACTTTAAAAATGCCATGTTTCTTAAAATACTACGATTTCCTCAATATATAACATGAATGTAAACAAGATGTCTGTCAAGCGCAGTATGACATATTGCTTAACACAGCAAACTTATAATATGCACCTATTATTTTTGGTCCCCTTAATGAAAGAAACTAAGGACACTGCATAAATTCTTCAGAACAGGTTTCACTTCTCCAGCTGCCTTGTGCTGCAGAACATCAGGCTAATAAGAAGTGATGCTAACAAGAAGCTAAAACCAGTGTAGCAAATGGGGCATTTCAATATATATAAACATACTGGCATTCACAAAGCAAGGAGCTATTTGGGGGTAACTAAATGGATCCCTAGACAGACATATTTTAGTTTAATATTCTGTGTATTTTTCTACATGCTAACCTTTTCAGTTCTGCTCAATAAGAGGAAAAAATATGCTGTTGGAGAATAAAAAGCTAACACGCGATTATCTCCTGGGCTCACAGAGGGAACACAATTAGTTTCGGGGGAAGGGAAGCGCCAGGCACCTGATTTTACCAACTCTCCTTGGTCACTTCAGAGACTCTAGAATACCAAGGATTTTCAGACGGTTGTGGAAGCAGCAAAAGATGGCACTGCTTATTGTAAACACAACACAGGGTGGCTCACGTGGAATCAGGGAAACTGGGTCACTGGCTCCCTGGAGGTGAAGATCAGTTTGGGATCGCAGTTCTCGCTTTCCTGCACACAGCACACCAGGGAAATCAGTTCCTATAGACTGAGATCAGATCGTTTTAGTTGTGACTTTTGTACAGGTTCAGAAAAAAGAAATGACCGGTCTTTTTTGCCCAAGCTATCCAGGTGTGTGGCCGAGCCAAAGCAGATGGCAGATACATCAGGCTTTGTATCTGTTCACATTCTCCAGGTACCACAGACACCACTGGTCAGCATGGCCAGGAAGCAGTGCTGCTGCAGGGGATGGAATGTCTCAGATATGGTATTTTGTTGCTGTTGTTGTTAACTAAATCAAGTTTCATATCAAATGGAACATTTTGGATCCTAAAAAGTAATATTAAAAATAGGTCAAGAGCAACTGTTTGGGGTAAGAGTGAAAGTAAGTATAAGATGTGCTTAAAAGAAAAAGAAAGTGACATGTCGAATTATAGACTTTTAGAAATGATATTTGGTGTATATCTTGTCTCATTCATTTGGCATTAATTATTCTTTAATATGGCAAAAGTAGCAAAGATATTCAATGCTTCATTCTATTAAGTATTTAGTGAATTCTGTCCCTTAGACTGCAGCCTGCCTTACACCTCAGACTCCAGGAAACCAATCTGATCTTGGTCCAGCATTTTCAGGCAAAGCTGGTCTGAACAGGTTCCAAAAGAATCCTGTTCCAACGCAAATGGGCACTGGTCAATTATGGCAGAGCATCATTTAAGCCGAAAGGGATACTTATCTAGGCCTAAATCGGCTGGAAATGTACTACTGCCATGTCAGCAGTCTGCCTCCCCCAGGGCTCCTGTATACTAAGCCTGGTTCCCTTGCTGCCAGTCATCTGCATCCAGGCTGACATGGTTGCTTAGAAAAGTGGATGTCAGATTTGCTTGTCAAATTTTCTTTCTGTATAGAAGAGGCAACCAAAGACAAGTTTAAACACTCTTCTGACATCTAATATTTTTGTAACCATATTAAATGTGGAAAAATTTTCACTAAATACATTCAACCTCGTTGGAAGAAGTAAAGTATAAGCTATTTGATATTGTTCAACTCATTCCTTGTAAGTTATTTAGAAAAAAATCCCATGGAAGATAAAAATTATGTATCTTTCCAATACAATTTTCATTCAATTGTGACTAAGATTTCTTTGAGAAATAGAAGGTGGATGGCAAAGATTAAATGGCACAGAACCTTCTTATAAACACACCAAGACGTCAAGAAAAGCCCAAGTCGGCTATGGGATCAGACCCTCATATTTTCCAGATCTGATATTATTAAAAATGTGTTTCAATGGTGAGTGGATGTCTTCCATGGGGTGACCATTTTCCACATGGATTTCCAATTCCCAATTTCCTTAGCAATGACCTCAGCTTGACATCAAATTTAACTGCACACAACTAACCTCAAGTGCAGCTTCTCCAACAAACCCCAGGTTGTCCTTATTTTGCTTTCTAAAGCAATGTGTGCATTGTAACAAAGCCATGATGATGGTAATTATTATATTAATAAAGCTACTATTCCCTGGAGATGTGGCTTTGTGGTTTCCAAAGAGCCCTCTACCCTAGCCAAGAAGTAGGCAAAATTCTTCTATGGGTTGTTTTGCAATGGTTTTGTGGCAAAGAACAACAGAAAGTCACAAGAAAGAAGTAAGAATTAAAGGGAAAGGGAAATTTGAAGAAAAATACAAACCAGGATTTCTTCCCAGTGGCATGGTGAACTTAGGCTGTGGATCCTTACTAGAGATGAGGTAGGGTAGACCTTCCAGTCCATGTAGCCTCTGGCACCCTCTGCAGATGAATTCCTCAAACTTTGGCTAGAGAAGGCAGCAGAAATATGGACACAAACTCTTTCCGTAGCACCAGGGAACAATCATGTCCCCTGAGGCATGAACACTTCCTAATATGCTAAATCCATGTTAGCTCCTACCATGGTAATAAGCACATTAATTAGCTGCCTTTCCTGTGAGCTGGTCTAAAGTCAGGGACTTCAGGGAACAAAATGAAAGAGTCAGAGACAAAAGATAGTCAGATAACAGCATGGAGTTCGAAGCATATGGGGATATTCATAGAGAAAATCAAATATTCAAAACTTATCTTAATGTTCAAAAAACTCTTTTGATGTAATTCACTTAGTCCCTGCTATGAATAAACTAACATGGTAAATATACTGCGTGGAAGTGGTGGTTTGTAAACACCCTCACATGTAGGACTGTCCTTAGCTATGATTTTAAATAGCCTTGTGGGTTCATCCTCCAATTTGCTTTCCCCACCAATTGCTATTCTTTCTCTCTCTTTCCATTTTTCAAGGACTACATGAGGGTCTCGGTCAACAAATCAAAACAGCCCTGGATGATTCTGATGTGTGGAATCAACCTATCAGACCTGGCCATCTGGAGAGTACCCGGTTTGTGGAAAGACTGATCTCTGACCTCAGCATCAGTTAACTCAAGAGTGAGCAGAAAAAATAAAATGCAGATTCTATAGCCCAGGACAAGATCCAGGTATCAGAATTTTTTACATTTTTCAGTTGCAGAAACTCTTTTGATGGTTCTAACGCAAAGCAGAGCTTGGGCACCCTCTGTCTCCACATAACATGGTCAACTATCCATTGCAGCATTGCTTTGACAGTGTAGATGTCTAGAGGGAGTTTCATTCACTAAAAGAATATTAACTGAGTATTCCATGGCTTGCAAAAGTACTTTCCTAGGTGTCTGGAGTAAACAATAAAACAAAGTCCCAGAATTATGTTGTTTACATTCTTGAAAGATTACAACAATAAAGGTGCTTTCAGAATATCTCAAGCCAAAAAGCCTGCTTTTCCTTGGTGACGAAAGAAATACATAAACTCCTTCCACACCCTCAGGACACATCACGTGCTTTAAGGTTCAGATACTTTATCCCAAATAAAATTTTCAATGACTAATTTTTTTAAAAAATTGTTTTTAATTCTGTGTGTGTGTGTGTGTGTGTCCTCTTAAAGAATGTATACTGTGTTTTAACTTTTAAAAAAGGAGATTCCCAGTTGCATTTAAAAAATACCTTAGGTGCTAAACATTGGGATTAGTAAAAATAGTCTTTTATTCTCCCAGGCATTGAATTTAATCAATTTCTTCAAGCCCATAAAAGTGTTTCTCTTTTACCTCTCCCATAGCAGTCATTTTAAAGGAAGAAAAAATTTAAATCTAGAAGCAAGTAATTCTATGTACTCAGACAGATGAAAGCCTGTGATTCTTTCCTTTGTGTTGATCTCCTTCTAGATACAAAAACTAAACAAACAAACAAACAAACAAAAAATAACCTAGTACGATTTAGATTCTTCCACTCTCCAGTATTTCATCTGCAACCTGAGTTGCTGTAGTTACCTGGGTCTGCAGCTCCAAGCACAAGCACCTCCCATGGCATATTTCAGATTCATGGAAATAGGCATTCTTTATTTGGGTCTTCTATCATAACTTCCTCAAGATAGCATAAGTAAATAGCATGTGGGACACAGAACAGATAAGAAAATGGGTATAGGAATATCCAAGAATTTTAACCATGTTACCTAAACCGAGAACAGAACAGTTTTGTGCCCAGAACTTGCAGTAGTGTCTTGGGACCAGGATCCAAATCCCACAGTGAGGCAAACAGTTGAAAATCCTGTGGGGACTTCCTAAATGAAGGCAGAACCCATCGGCCCCAGGAGGTGGTCAAATTTGATAGTCAAACCATTCATGGAGTTTTCTTTAGAACAACTTTACCTCATGATGGACAATCTGAGTGTATCTGCAGATGTGCTGTGCGCGGTCATCAAACCTGTGAGGAGAGGACAATTCCCAGCAATCTCCACCTGATTCTTGCTGAAGGCCATGTCCAATCAAAGCACAGAGCTCAGTGAATAAATGAGTTGCTTTGACAGGAAATTCCAACAGCCATTTTAATTCTGATCAGGCTTCAGGAAATGGAAAGAATAAAAACATATCAATTATAGTGACAGGAAGTTTTAAATCTCATGGCGAGCAGATGCTGCCAAAAGATGTGTCTGCCAGCTTTGTTAAGGAGCCTGGTATTTTGGTGTGACCAAAATTTTACACCAAAATGTTATAGGCTGACATCACTTGGTAATTGCATGTTATCTCTCTACAAGGGTAAAGAAAATGACACACTACTGAAAGCATATCATTATTATAAAAAATCATCAACTCTACTGTAAAGGTTTGGAATGCATTTTTTTAAAAAGGCGTATCCACATATACTTCTGCACAGAAAGCAAAGCTGCCTCACAATTAAATCACAACCATCTATGCCCGATGAAAATCTTGTTTAATCAACATTGCAGGGATGACTGCTCCTTCCCCCTGGTGACAAAGGGCTAGATGAGTCTTTCCTGCCCTCTAGGCCTCCGGCTGAAAAGCCTCCTTCCCTTTATGGTGGGAGTCTTAATACTTTTAATCTGGGTCCACAGGAAAGGATGTCTACCAGAAATCCTAGCCAACAGGGAACAGGCTACACAGAACAGGCCGCGCTCCTTTGGGGAGAGTGGGGTGAGTTTCTATATGACACACTGCGCAGGCACCCCTCCCAGCAAAGAGTTTAGCTCAGAGTCACTCTAGACAAATTATAACATAAATTCACTTTCCTAAGATTTATAAAGTGCCTTTCTATAAAGTTCAAAGGGGCTCACAACTTTCTCTGGTTTGCTACCTTTCCTGCTTCCTGCTTAGAAACCAACCTGGGGATAGACATTAATGACTTTGTGCTCATAAATGGCCCATGGAAGAGGTTGTAACTCAAACTCTCCTTTTCCTCACCCAATTAAAGGCTTCCCTTTTTCCTAAAGTTCCATGGGCTTTGGTCTATTTATCCTCATTTAGCTGAAAAAGCCCCAGTTTATCTACTTCTGTTGATGAACTGAAGACATCTTCCATGTTGGTGTCAGAAGTGAGAAACACCAAGTAAGTTTAGAAGTCCAAGTTCTAAATAATTGTCACCCTTTCTGTAAGTGATACCAAAATAGTCAACAAACCTAGAAATATTTCCTAATATTTAATGTGTTGGATTTTAGAAATTTAAAAATGTGCCCTTCAGTTGAATATAGAAAAAATTTATTTTTAAGTTTCTCTATGATTATAAGTAGAACATGGTCAGAATTGAAGAGAAAGACACACATAGATTGACTTTCTAGAAGATTAGGGACAACATTTTAATGTCACTTGTAATTTCCACAACACAGAGCAACATGATGAAGTAACCAGCGTTTTGTTTTCTGACTCCTCCCTGGCCTTTCCCGGGTCTGTGTACAGGCAACCTGGCTCAGTGGACACCGTGTAAGTCTGAATCAGACTGAGCTGTGGATGAAACTGTCTCCGAATGTCTAGCTGCTATGGAACGTCAGGCAAATATCTTATTTTCTTTTTTTCAGTTATCTTATCTGAAAATGAGACTAATAGAACGGATGCATAAGGTTGCTGACAGGATTAATTGAAGCACTGAATTTAAGTGCTCATCCTAACGCTTGGTGTGTAGTAAATATTTAAAACGGTAGGGAACATACTTCTTACATTTAACATTAATGATATCAATCCTTGCAGTAGCCTTTGGCTCATGTTTTGCCATGAGGTATACAACTTCTCAAGCTGGGCACCTTTCTTTTCAAACTGCCACCAGCTTTGGGGTGAGGGTACAGGGTTCTTCCCTGGACTAGCCTTGGCAAACGGAGGCCGAGAAGACCAAAAGTCTCTTTCGAACGCACGTGGCATGGCCGAGGCCATCAGCCATCTCCTGTAAACAAGCTACTGCCCGTCCTCTTTTCTCAGCAGCAGCCCTATTTCTGCTATAAAAAGACCGGTGTCAGGGCTACACACTGTCAGGCTGAGGCTAAGAGACGGCCTGCTGGAGGCTCCTCTCTCAAACAAGTCCCTGTCATTATCTGGATCTTCAAAGTGCCCAGAAGCTCATGTGCTGAAGGACTGGTCACCAGAGGAGCAGTGCTCAGAGGTGGGGCTTTTGAAAAGACTGGAATGTGGGGGCTCTCGTCTTACCCACGACCCACAAATTAACAGACAGGCCCACCATATAGTGGGGGTGGGGAGTTCTTCATGACAAAAGAAAACTCTCTCCTCTCCACTTCCTGGCCACTAGGAGGCCAGCAGCTTTTCTGCCACGTGTGTCGTGATGCTCTGCCTCACCACCACAGGTCTAAGATCAGCAGGGCCTAAAGACTGTGGCCTGACATCACGAGCTGGAATCAGCCTTTCCTTCTGCAAGTGTATTTTCTAATTAAAACTGACTACGTACACTTGCCGAGAAGGGATGGGGTGGAGAAAGGAGAAACTGATTTTTCTCATTCTGACTCTGAACTTTACTCATCTTTCAGACAATAACTGGCATAAGATAGAACATTTTTACTAATACTAGAAAAGTCTATGAAGTGACTACCTAGACCCTACCTAGGTTTAGAAAAGGCACACACCTTTACACCACAGGCCTGCAGTGCTAACGCAGCAAACTGAATGTTTATGAGCCCTTTGCCCTGACTCATATGTTGAAATCCTAACCCCCAAAGTGATGGTATAGGGAGCCAGGCCTTCTGAGGGTGGTTCAGTCATGCAGGTGGGGGTGTCACTTTCATGCATTAAATTAGTATACTTAAAAAGCCCACAAGGATCTCTAACCCCTCCTGTCACATGAGGATGCAGACACAGGCAGTGTTCACCAATCAGAGTGTGGAAACTCACTGGTCGATAAATTTGCTGGCAGCTTGATTTTCAACAGTCTGCACACAAAATGGTGACAAATGAATTTCTCTAGTTTGTGTATGTCCCACTTCATGACTGTTTGTTACAGCTGCCCCAAAGAACTAATGCAGCTAGTAACTTTGGGTCTATAAAAGTGCTAGGTATCAGTGGATCAAGGACAGGCAAGATTTTATGATGTCACATGACAGTAAAAACTCCATCAGAAATTCTATATTGTCTGAGAAATGGTTGTCTACTCTGGAATCAAATACATTTTCATTTCACATTAAAACATCTATTTTAACCTTCCATAGGGAAGAATTCTTCAACAAATCCCAAACCCAACTCTCCAAGTCTCCACTCAGTCAGCACACTACTGTTTGATTTAATATTTTTGTTTCCTGTTCTTGCCACTTGGCTTTGTTTGACATCTGTCTACAGTAACTATACTCCCCATTTATATTACTAGCTTTGACAGCTCAAAGAAATAAATCCTTTAGGTCTGGCTGCACTATTCCTCAGTATATCCCTGATCTCTAGGCTGCACCATCAGCATCTTTGATACCTAATTCTGTGCTAGTGCCAGGTACAAGATGAACACTAGACAAAAACAAGAAGCAAGTCACGTGTTCTCAGCCACGTCATTTATGAGCCAAGCAACATTTCTCATTACACTGTACTTTAAGGAAGTTATTGCGAGTGAGGTTTTGCATTTGTCATTTTTAGATTCTTTAGATTCTTAACAAAGGTCTAGACATTTGCCAATAAAATTACATGACACCCATAGGCCTCTTTTTTAAAAGATCATTGACATTTCTGCCAAACGGACATCAAATACTTCTGTACCTTTCCCTTTGTTGATTATAAAATCGCAGACAAAAAGATCAAGAAAGAAACTCTGATGAATCACAAGACTATATTATAAGTGCTAATCAGACCACTTCCTTATTTATGCTTTCAAAATTATCTTCACATAATAATTGTATTTTTTCCTCCGGTTTCTCAATATCACAATACTCCAAGAAGAATAAATGCATGGAAATTTTCTTTCCAACCCACCCTTTCCAAAGTTCACTACGCTAATATATATATAAAAAGTTATTAAGAAACTGAGAAAGGATGAAGCTAATTTCAGACAGGTTATAAAGAAGCACTTTATGAGAGAATTTATTATTATGTCCTAATTTTAAAATATGGCATTTTTTCTTAGTGGCTGCAGAGCCTGAGCAAAAGTATTAAAAGCAAGTGATTGTGAATTTCATTTTCTGACTCATTCATGAAAAGGCTAAAAGGTCTTTTGATTTTCTTCATCTGTGAGGTAAGATTTGTATCGCTAATGTTATTCCCACTATTACTGCTAGGAGTAAATTCTTACAATAGAAAAATTTACAAAAATAAATTTATTAGAACCCATAATAACGTGTTCCATCTAGGAGAACCACACCAGAATAAAATATTTTAAGCTGGAGAGTCACCCACTGCAATGCAGGACAGAAGGGGTTGGAAATGAAGGAAGAAGCTGGATATGGGACAGCTGAAGGGTGAGGACACGGTACACATCCTAAGTTGCTGAACTTCAAATTCTGAAAACAGGAAGTGGGTCAAATACAGACCCTGTCCATTCCTACTCTGCATTCCAGACTCATCCCTCAGTTTATTATCCCTGAACATTTAAGAGATTAAAAATCTAAGAACACAGAAGTTCTCCTGACTTCATTTTGGCCCTACAATCACCTTCTTTTTCTCCCATGCACTAAACCAACCTAAGAGATGTGAGTTGCCCCATTAAAACGTAAGCGTGGATGTCTCCTCGACACCCAGATGCCCACAGGCACCAGCAAAGGCCAAGTGGAACAAGAAGCAGAGGGTAAGAACGCATTTGTCCCTACTTGGTTCTCTTAGTTTACTATTGGTTTGGATTTTTCACTCTTAGACCCAATGTAAAACAGTAAAACAAGCTTTCTTAAATAGCTATTTCCTTTCGAGCCCACAATTCACATTAGTTTGCTAGAGCTGCCATAACAAAGTACCACAAACTGGGTGGCTTAAACATCAGAAAATTATGTCCTCACAGTTGTAGAGACATAAAACGTTGGAAGGGTATTTTCTGAAGCATCTCTCCATGGCTTGTAGAAGACCACTTCTACTAGTGCAGATACCTCCTATGCCTTCACAGGGTCGTTATTCTCTTTTGTGTGGGACAGTGCCTAAATTTCTTCCTGATATAAACAAATTACTTACATTGGATTAAGGCTAACCACAATGACTTCGTGCTAACTTAATTAACTTTTTAAATATCACATAGACACATATTTTTAATACAGTGATCTTCTGAGGTACTCGAAATTAGGAGAGATTTGTTGTCAAAAGCTACGTTCAGATGAAGTTACCAAAAGCTGCCATGCCTACACCAGTAGCACTAAACTTACTGATAACTTTTCAGAAGTGCAAACTTTCAGGATTTTCCCACCCCTAAGCCATCTGCATCAGAAATCCTGAGGACAGGGGATAAGTAGCTTATTTATGCCTTAATAGAAATTTCTGATGCATACTAAAGTTTGAAAAAAGACTAGAACTAGCCAACTGGCAATTTTAACACACAAAGAAATATTTTGAATGGAATACTCAGGCCAATTATTTTATAAAGCAGAAAGTTCTTTAAGATTGTGAATAAGGACTTCTTAACTTTTGTATTTTGAAAGTTTAAATTTTAATGATAGTATTTTTATAGGGAGGCATATTGGCATTTTACTTGATTAAGACTGATAGACATCCTTGGCAATTATTTTGAAGTAGAAATAAATGTATATACACATCCATATATATATTGCTAACTTATATCCTTACCTTACTATTTATACCAGGTCCACTAGCTATGCTGTATTTCGTTTTTAACCAGGTCAAATACCAATTCCCCCTTTCAAGCATTCCTTCTTTGGTGAAAGATCTCCCATGCTGATCTGAGTGCTTATCAAAACTCTTTGCATGACATCACCTCAGAATTACCAAAATTACATATTTAAGAGGAGGTCCCACTCATTTCTCCCCCTTACATTATTGAATTACAAGTAAGTTCAATTATGCCAGGAATAGAAAAATTACCTCTAACAGCTACTAAGTCATGCTTTGGTAATTGTTGTTTTAGTCCCAAATATTTCAGCAGCAAATAATGACACACAAGAGACTCAGCGGTGGCCTGCCAAGATGAACTGTACTTCCTCTGCAGACAAATGGGTCCTTGGCAGTTCTTTGCCTAAGAAAACTGACAGTTTGGTTAAACACCCACACAAAACATACACATTCACACCTGCTCATACACAAGAGCTCTTTTTTTCTCTGTGAGGACACAGGAAGTATCATGATACTTTATTACTTAATCAAGCTGGCAGCTTATACCTTTTCTCAGCCAAAATAAAGTACTTCTACTCCAGCTTTTTAATTTAGAATATTCATAATCCAAGTGATAGATATTATACTTGATTAATCTTTAGAATGATGATATTTTCTGAGGGCACTCAACCTGAATGGAGGTTGAAGGTAAATGGGACCAAGTACACAACAGAGGGACAAATTAAGGTCACTGTCACCAGTGGGTGCTAAGGTATGTAGATGTATCTTGTAGGACATTTTCAACATGTGAACTGGTCATCAATGAGTAACTCTGAAAAGTGAAAACCATAGGGCCTCTATTAGATATGAGGTGGCTCTGCATTCCAAATATAGTACCGGGGGACCCGCAGTCTCTGAAACAAGAACTCTCACTCTTAATGGGCCCAATCTCAGACATCAACAAAAACGGAGGACGACATTAGCACTTCATTCCGAAAGATCCGTGTAAAGATTTCTTTTTGCAACATTTGCAGATACGTAGTTTAACACTTATTGATCACTGGGGGTGTAAGAAATCAGTAAGATCTACTTCTATGTACCGCTAGTGAAAGGATGATAGGAGGTACAGATGCCATAACAGGGACATTAACACTCCTTGGGACATTTTAAATGAGGGAGATCAAAGAACAGACCAAGCTCCAGGGCTCCAGAGAAGGACCTCACTTGAAGGGGGAAAAGGTACCAAGCATAGTTGATCAGAGGAGGTGGAAGAGGAAGAAAGAAAAAAGACATTTCAGGAGGAAGAACTTTTAGCATAAAGCAGAGCTGGTGATTTTCAGAACCTCCTTGATTAGAGCAGGAGTCCTCAGTTTCAGCTGTTGAGTGTTAATTAGTGCAGAGATTTTTTAAATCCTACCCCAGACCCATTAAATTGGAATCCCTGGGGGTAAAGTCCAGACATTTATATATTTTTGAAGTACTTGATGTGTTTCTAGCATGTAACCTGATGTGGGAACTGCTGGACCTGAACACACTAACTGAACTGAAAGCAGGAAGAGATGAGACTGGTCATTGTCATGCAAGGAGGGACTTGGATGCTTAAGAGGTGATCTGCACTCAGCTGAAAGTCCTGGACAGTTCTGAGGCAGGAATGATAGGTTCAGATGTCTCTTTCTGAAGGATTCCTTGTGGAAGGCCACCTTGTCATATATACCAAATACAAACAGACTGAGTAAAGAGAAATAAGGATTTGCACCTCACATCATACGTAGTCACCATGGGGAAAAAAACCACGGTCACTCACAAAGGGTGTGCGTCTAACCTGTTCTTTGTGAATAGTGTCTCCCATCGTATGTTCTTCAAATGAAGTCAAAGCATGGCTTTTGAGCATTGTGTCTCCATCTCTGGGATTCCTTCAGTGTTCTTCCCACCTGTCTCCTTCGCAAGGGGCTGCCCAACCAGACACAGCTGGACACCTCACTAAGGTCAACATACTGCTGAGGAAAACAAAACCACATCATTGTCTTCATAAAAAGACTGGCTGCCTGGCTTGAGGTAGAAGAATATTTTGGAGAAGAAGCTTAAAATCTGTAAGTATTGGTTGTGAATTGTAGGTTGGCTACTTGCCAGGAGGTAAATTCTCTGTCTTCATTTCTTTATAAAATGTGGGATATTGGAATCCACTGATATTCACATCCATTGAGGATTACAGACAATTATGAAGGCAGCATGTTGCACTGGACAAATCATTGAAGCTCAGTAAAAAGTAGCTGCTGTTATTAATGTCACTCAAATCATAAAAGTAGGATGAATAACAGGACCTTTAGAGCTATTTTTTCTTCAGATTTTCATCTCCCAAAATTAGGGACAAAAAAAAATGAACTGCTGAGACAAACTTTTTTTCAGCCATTCTTCCTGTCACTGAAATTTCTGGAAGAGATACTACAACTTTAAAATCATTTCACTTTAAGAAAGCTTAGATCAAATACATATTTCACAGTAAGAATTCTAAAATAACATGTCATACAGATCTGGAAGAAAGAGTGAAAGATATTTGGTCATTTTTTTAATTGACAGGGAGTTTCTTATGGAAACACTAGAACATCTAGTTAGAACACATATAAATGGTAATTTTTATGTTGACATTAATGAGCATATTTAGTCTACCAGACATTTGCTTAAGAAGTTATGTGACTTTTGTTGCTAACTACATTTAATCTCACTACAACCCCAAGACAGATGAGTCTTCACTGAAGTGTGGAGAATCAGTAGAGAACACCCCTAGTGCTACAGCCTGTGATCTGCTCTGGCCCCTAGTGTAACTCTAACCTCTATTCGGTGATCATGCCCCTTGTCTACTCCAGTGACCCCACTCATGAACTCACGACTCAGACTACCATGACCTTCTTTTTTGTCAACTCTCTCCCCGTAGAAAGTTCCTTGTTCATCTTGGCTCACTAGATTCCTCCATCAGGGTTCATTTCCTCTGAGCTGTTCTGGAAATTTCTCAACTTTCCCTGCATGTTACCTGTTCCCTACTGAGCTACATCCCCTCTCCAATCTTGTAACCCCATCTTACCATGCCCTGATGGGCTCTGTAAGATGCGTATGCACCATGCTACATACTTAGTAGAGATGATATTAAAAGATTGCATTCTTTTGTAGTGTTTTATCTTTTTTTCCTTTTCTGTTGTATTCTGTTCTACACAATTTTTTTTTTTTGTGGTCCTAGGAATTCAACATAGGCATTAAGCAACATTTCCAGCTTTATTTATTTATAAATTTGAGACAGGATCTAAGCCACTAAGTTGCCCAGACTGGTTCTAACTTGCAATCCTCCTGTTTCAGCCTCCCACAGTGTTTAGCTTTATCATGTTACAGTACTAAGTATGGTGAGAAAATGTGACAGAAAATGTTACTTCCTAGCCATTCTTTATCTTCACCATTCAAGATCAATCCCCGGAACCAGATTTTGAGTCTGAACCAGATTTTTACTCAGAGGGATTCATTAACTCCACTGGTATCTTTTAAGGCTGTCTTTCTCATTTAATGCACAGAGTCATCTTTCTGCACAATTCTTGTTTGTTAGGGGAGAATCTTTGAAACTAGTTGACTAACTGAAGTAGATTTCAAGAGAAAAATCCACACCAGTCTATTTTTTAATACTTTAAAGGATAACACATATATCAGAACTTCCAAATCGCTGCCAGGTTTGAATTTTGTAAAAAGTTTTCACTGCCAACATATTACTGGTGTTGAAATACAATACATGTCTCTCACAGCTTCAACAAACATATTTAACACATTTATGTATATATCAGTTAGTATAAACATGACTCACTTGAGTATGAATGATCTTTTAGAGTTTTAATATTTCACCACCATTTTACTCTGTGGAAACTACCTTAGGGCTATTACGAAGGGGTTTCAATAGTCTCTCATATAAAACATTACACATTAGCAGAACCTCCCTTTAGTTCAGAAGAATGGTGTCCTGACTGCAGGCAACTCTGTAAACCACATACAGTTTTAATTAAATTCATTAAAATGCTGTGTCTCTCAGTAGGTTTGAGGGCACAAAGAACCACTTAACAATAGCCAAAATCTAACCCAGTTTGTCAGGACTAATAATAACACAAACAAAATTTTTCACACAGGGACACATCCAAAAAGTTCAAGAGCGAGCAATTGTAGTGCTTTTCTTAAAAAGAAAAAGTAATATTTATAAATTATTACAAGATGTTACCAGCCTCAGACCATGGCTACAATTTCTAATTCCAATGAATTGATAAAAGGTACTATTAATAAAAAGATACATTTAGGGCAGCTGACATAACTAATTGATCAAGTAATTTGAGTAAAAATACAAGATTTCACTAGGAAACTGGGACAGGGATGAAATCACTCAATTTTCCAAAAGTCAGAAGGCCTTGAAAAAAGAAGAGACCACAGAAGACTTTTATGCCTAACCAAAACCAAATAAAATGATCCCAACATACAAATAGGCTTCAGATGATATAATGTGATGAGAGATTTCAACTATGTAGGCAAACCTTTCATTTTCCTACCCAAATTTCATGCCAAAGATTACCTAAATAGAGGGGGTGGGGAGTCCGATTTCCTCCATGTGTTGTCTCTGTAAGACTGGAAAGAAAAATGTCTTCCCACCTCTTCAAATTTCACCATATCTCACAGCATAACACTTGGGTCTCAAGATCTGGATTGTATTAAAATAAAGTAAAAAACAAAAAAAAAAATATGGTCCCAGATGAGTATGAGTTTACCTAAGCTGATGCTTCCAGTAATAGTTTCTGGAAATTGCATCACTAGCAGCCCACCCAAGGATCCCCACAGCAGCCAAAGTCACCGCTTGTTCCGAGCACCTGGGCATGATGAGGATGCTGCTTAGTACTGCTAGATGACATTGCTAGGTTATCACTGTGTGTAATTATACAGAGAAGAAAACTAGCTGCTCAAGCATTCTACCCAGACTCTGGAAGAAATACGCTATATCCCTTTGTCCTCTTTCTTCAGGGAAAATAGCATATCCCAAAGCTCAACTTTGCTAAGAAATCCCCAAGGTTAGCAAGAACACTGTCTTGATCTGTTTTATGAGAGGAGAGTTGTATACACTTGTAGGATTTCAGTCCTTTAAACAACAGCTAAACAACAGGCATCATTAAAATAATAGATTAAGGAAAGGCAGTTTCCAATCACGTGTTCATTTTTAGCTTCACAATATTCTCTTCATTGGAAAGCTGCCAGGAGATAGGAACTTGGTAGTGGCTGGTGAATCCAAAGTGGTTGCTCTATCTAGTAGAGGCCACAGCACAGAAAACAGGAATGAAAGAAGATTTCAATGGTCCCCCTGGAGATAGACAACACACGTTGAGTGTGGAGTCAGAGTGTGGACGGCGCCAGTGAGAGTCACAGTTAGCAGCACACAAAGCGAATCTTACTCCACACCCATGAACGGTAACTAAATTACAAAGTCATATGCATTTCGTAGTTTTCTTCTTACCTTGGAACTGATAATATCCAGAGTACTACTTCATGCGTGACCACACGCCTGACCTAAATTGCTTACTTAATGAGAAACGGGAACAGGCTGCCAGAGGCTGCCGCGTATCACTAGAGAAAAACCAGGTACTGGGAATTAAAAGTTATTCGCACTTTCTTTGAGCTTTCAGCCTAATCTTTCTTCCCACAACTAGAAAAAACAAATTAGACTGAGCCTTCAGCATGCCACATTGACAGTGAAAATGACCATTTGCTCCATTAACCACAGGAGATAAATTTCACATTGCCAGTCTTAGATGATTAAGAGACCAGTTATTCCCTCATCCTGAACACATAAGTCCCTCAGCCAGGTGAACGTTTTTGTGCAACAAAATCATCTGAATTGTTACCCAAACTGGAATGCTGTGCTGACAGTTGTATAGGACAGTTTATTCTAAGCCCTGGCTCTATGAGAAACTGATCAGATTTTTATTTTTATTTTTTCCTTTTTAAACAACTGAAGTGTAACGACTTCACTGACTTACTTTCTCCATCAACCACTTTCTAATTTGCACAGTTGATTCTATTCCAGTCACAGGCCTGAGACTGGAAAACCTTTATAGAGAATGAAATAAGATTTTAGGGTTCAGCATTAACATGACTTCCTTCCTGGTCCCACTGACTTTGAGATCCACTTCCATAAACAGACTTCCTTCTTCCTAGGATGTCAGCTTCTCCCCCCAGACTCAGTTACTCTCTTTCATCTAAGTTTTCTTTAGAACTGATGTCTAACTTAATATCCTTTAGACGACCAGGTAAATAGCACTCAAATGAGAAATAAGATGAAACTTGAAAATGAAGAGGGGACCAAAATTAGTACTTTCATTAATGATAAAGAGTAAGTACAATGGAATACTGTGCATCAATAAAGTCCAACAGCGTGGAGGCTTTTGCAGGCAAATGGAAGAAACTTGAGAACATCGTGCTTAGTGAAGTGAGTCAGAAGCAGAAGGTGAAACATCGAATGGTCTCTCTGATATGAGAGACCCAGATCACAACTATCTCATGGAACTTAAAATTAAAAACAAAGTGAAAAAGCGGGGTAGAGTGGGGAGGGATGGAGAGAGGGATGGGTAGAGGGAAGGACAAAAGGAGAGTGGGAAAGTCCTTGTCACCTTGACAAGATACATAGGTGCACAAAATGCTCAACTTCATTGTAAACCTTAAATTTTGTGCTTATACATACCAATAAAATGGGGAAAAAAGGGTAAGTACATAACTGAGTAGTTTACTGGGAAAGTAAATGGAATTGTTAATTGATATCACAAAATAAGCAGATATATCCACGCAGTCACAAGTAAGACGGACTTAAAAGACCTCCAATTTTGCATGTGATTTGAGTATAACTCATGTACAGAGGCAAAGAAGGTAATTTGTACCTGTAGACTAGCTCTCCCAAGAAAAGACTGGAGTAACCTGAAACTCCCAGCTCATTTGTTCCAAACCTACCAGTCAGACAGGCCACTGTACTCCCTGAGACTAGAAGCCACCATGTATGGTGGATGTTGTAGGGGATGGCCAGAGGCCAGCAGAGTCTCACCAACTGACCTTCACAATAAAAGTAGCATCAGATGTGGGCAGGAAGTATATTCAGTGGTAGAATTCCCTATCATCACACACGTGACTGGGGTTAGATTTCCAAGCTATATACCATGATGTTGGCAAAGGATCAAATGTGCAGTCCAAGTTCCAGAGCAACTTCTAAATTAGTTGAGAAATAAGTCACAATGAAATAAGCAAAGGTCAGACATCACGATGGCTACCAAAAAGAGACAGCATGACAATTTTAAGTTACTGTGAAAGTACAAGAACTGTTTCCTTCCCTCAGACCCTAGACCGCAGAACAACTCAGGTGGGACATGGCAAACACTCCCAGCCGAGTCACTACCATTACCTATTTTTGGCATATGATGTTGCTAGGAAAATGGGTAATTTTTCCATACTTAGGAACACAATAAATTAGTTACACCCAATCAAGAAATTTCACTTAATAATTTTTGTCTACCAACGTTCCTAGAGTTTTAACTTTATTAAGAGAGGGCACAAAATTCAAGAGTTTTCAGGAAAGTACTTTTTTCTAGAAACCAGAAGAGAAAATGTTTCCCTGAAGATCATATGGTTAATTTTCCAGTGTATCCAGCCAGAACGTTTCAAGTATAAGTCCATCCTCAGTTGCCTAAAACATGTGGAGATCACACAAATCTCTCTGGCCTCTATTCCCATGTCCATGACTAGTCACAGCTTTTCTTGTCACACATCACAAGCTGAACATGTGCCTATTTCCACCTGCTACCATCACTTTACTACTTTTGTAGTTATCCATTCCCCAAATCACCTCTTCACTTCTTTACTATCCTTCCAAAGATAATTTTCCACTTAAGAGTCTTAGTGCTAGTTGCTATCAATAGAAAGTCTGCAAAGAAAATAAACATTGGAGAATTTCTTGACATGACAAATTACTCAAAAGGATTTTTCCCTTATGTAGTTACAGTAAAATGTGCATAATGCAAACTGTGAATTTCATTGTCTTATTTCCTCAGACATGGTTCACACTATTCTTTTATAATATATTATCATATATATTATATACTCATACTATAAAGATTTATACTATTACATGTATTCATAATATTATACACGCATACATATATGTAGACATGTCTAGTTCATGTCTATGGAAAACAGCCTTCACTTGAGGAAGAATGATCCTTGGAGTGTTTCTGAACACAGCAATCTGCATGGTCACTACTAATATATTTCAATGGACCTTCATGGAATAGTTCTATTTGAGAGAAATTGTGCTTTTTTTTTTTTGAGGCAAGGTCTCACTCTGGTTCAGGCAAGTCCTGACACATTTTCAGTCCAGGCTGGCCTTGAACTCATGGCAATACTCCTGCCTCAGCCTCCCAAGTGCTGGGATTACTGGCATGTACCACCAAACCCATTTTATGTGGTGCTGGGGAATCAAATTCAGGGCCTGGTGCTTCTTAGGGAAGTGCTTCAGCTACTATACTATTCCTCCAGCCAGGGAAGAGTTCCATTTGGAAAACAAAATAAAACAAAACAAAACAAAACATGCAGTCACCTTTAAAGGTTCTCAGCCTTACATTATGTATATATCTGACTGTCTCCATTTGCCTCCCTGCTGCTTTCCAATGTGTTTCACTATGGAAAACCACATTCTCCTCTGGTTCTATACTTTACTCCTTGGGATCCCTTGGTAGGTTACTGCACGAACTCTTCTGCTTATACTGGTCTTGGGTCTCCGCACTGCTATGCTCAGCCCCTGTCACGCACACTGGCGTCTCCCACAGGTGGGGTCCCACAGAGCCATGGCTGGGAGGTGCGTCCTCAGCCCCAGGTCTGTTTCTGCACCTGTCCCACCACCACAAACGCACTATAGCTACCTCTGTGTTTGACGCTGATTTAGTTTTGCGTTCTGTATGTGTCTTCACCTTTTGGTTCTTTTATTCACTTTGCAGTGCTTTATTCTTCAGCAAGTATATGTTTTATATGATTAAAAAAGATTTATCACATTATTTTGAGTTATTATCATAGTAGTTGTTCTAAGGCTTACCATAAAACTTATAGTCTGCTTATGACTCATGCTAACTTAATTTTGATGAAATACAGAAATTTTATACACATGTGTCTATTCTTTGTCCCTTTTAATGCTATAATTACACATAATGCTTTTACATCCTATGCAAACTAAAAGTGCATTTATAATTATTCTTTCTGTAATTTTATATACTTTAAACAGGTGAGAGAATAAAGGAGAGCTATTATATACCCACAGCTTTGGTTATTTAACCCTCATAGTTCCCACTGTTGGTTCTTTTTATTTTTCCCTGTGGGTTCAAATTACCACTCGGATTCGCTTCCTTCATCCAAACACGGCCTTGCATCCATCCCCTCCTTTGTGCTGCTATGAGAAAATATATTATTTATACACACATTATAGGCCCGATGACATAACTACAGGCAGAGTGTATTATACCACTGCTTTATAAATCAATCTGAAATAAGGGAAAGAAAAATGTACATTTATACTATCTATCATAGCTACATACTTATCTTTATGCAAGTTTATTTTTTTCGGTGAATTTGTACTACTGTCTGGACCACTTACTTTTGGCCTGAAGAATGTCTTTGGTATTTCTTGGAAGTGGGTCAGTAACAATGAATTATCTCAGCAATTGTTCACCAGGGAAAGTCTTTATTTCACTTTCTTATTTGAAAGGTTACTTAGCTAGGTCATGATTCTTGGTTGACAGTGTTTTCTTTGAACACGTCAAATATGTCTCCCACTGTTTTCTAGTGATCATTGCTTCTAACAAGAAGTCAGCTGCTCATCATATGGGAGTATCCTTTGTAAGTAAAGATTCAGGGGTTTTTTGATGCTTTCAAGATAGGTTCTTTGTCTTTACATTATGATGTCTGTGGAACTCTGCATTTATTCCAGTGGAAACTCATGGAGTCTTGTCAACTTGTTGAGACATGTTTTCTTAAATCAAATCTGAAGTGTTCTTGGTGTATTATTTGAGTATTTTTCAATTCCTTTATCTCTCATTCATTGTTCCAACCACATCAGATGTACACTGATTTACTTAATTAATCCCACATTTCCTTTAAGAGTTCTTTATTTTTCTTCATTCTTTTTCTTTCTGCTCTTCATATCCTGTATCATGAATGTATCTTCAAATTTACTGTTTTCTTTTTGATGAGTCAATGTACTATTTTGCTCCTCTAATAAATTTTGCACTTCACTTTTGTTTTGAACTCCAGAATGTACAATCAGTTCATAGGAGTGTGTGTGTGTGTGTGTGTGTGTGTGTGTGTGTGTGTGTGTGTTTGTGTATCTACCTCCATACTGATATTCTCTATTTAAGGATATACAGTAATCATGCTTACTTATTAAGCACAGTTTCCTTATTTGAAAACACACACACAATTTTAAAGTCTTCATTAAATCCATCCCATTGCTCTCACAGACAGTTTCTTTTGCCTTTCTTCCCCCGTATATGGGTCAGATTTTCTGGTTTCTTTGCATGCCCTGTAATTTTTCAAAGGAGCTGGTTTACATCACATATAGCGACTCTGTTTTGCTTGTAGCACCCATCGCCAGAAGCCAGGCATCAGCTTCCATGTCTAACGCATCTGTCAGTCTCATCTTAATTGCTGTTTTCCCCTGAACTTCTTCTTCTTATCAGTATGCATTTGTGATACACAATAATTACATCCAACAGGCTTGACTGTTTTGGGATGTCCTTTGGCTAGAATATCCCTGCATTCTGCAGCAAGTGACGCCAGCACCCAGGGAAGAGGTTCTGTACTCTTCTGATTTATGGCTCGTCTGTTTCAGTAAACTCTTGGAGCCACAGCCATGGAAGATGCCCCATACACTTTTCTCTGAATGACACTTTACCTTAAGAGCTGGGTGTGTGACACAGTGGCATTTGTGGTAGTGTGTGGTCTACACAGCTGACCCCTCTTGGCGCAGCTTTCTGCTTTACACTAGACCCAGAGTGATAAAGATTGGGGCCACAGTATTCGCAGTAGCAAAGCCTGTATTCCCCATCTCAGATCAGGGCTAGCGAAGATGACTCTCACTTCACAACCCATACTTATCTAGAATTAAGCCTCTGCAGCAAGTAGCCACAAGAAGAGTAAGAAATACTAATGTCCTGACCTTCTCAGGAAGATACCATAGATCTCCAATAGGGATTAGGAGGGGGAGGAAGTCCTGAGTTCTTTCCTGTACTCACTGGACTTACAGTTTCCTTAAAACTGAACTAGGAGGGAGGAACAAGGGTGTGAGATATCGACCAAATATCACAGATTCTTTGTGTTTGCCACATTTGGTAAGTTTTCTTGAATTTTTTAAAATTGCTGTATGCTTTTAAGACTGTTTCAAAGGATTTTAAATGTGTGTGTGTGTGTGTGTGTGTGTGTGTGTGTGTGTGTAACTGAGGGAGAAAGGATTTTTCAAATTCCTTTTCTTCTAGTAACAACTTTGAAGATCACTCCTCTTAACCAGACAACAGCAATACCTTTAAGGTTCCATGGTAGAATCAAATATTAATTCAAGCCAAACATGGTCTTTATTTCCACACAGTGTTGAGAAAAAGGAGCATTTAAGGAGAAAAAAAGACAGCTTCAGACCTGTATGGGTTTCTACTTGCCAGGGCAAAGCACTGGGAGAATGTTAAACTGAGACGTGAGCACTGGGCTCTTGCCCCATGCTCCTTGCTTGGGAAGAGAAGACTGTGCAGTGAGTTTCATTCAGTTTACAAGTCAGCTGAGCCTCTGTGAGGTGGTCAGCATCAGAGAGAAAGTTAAACCAGAGAGTGTCGACCTGAGAGGCAGTCTGCTGTGCCAAAGAAAAGCAAGGTGGAGGCGACAGGCGGACCTGCAGGCCAAGAGACCAATAGGGGGCAAAGCGCTAACGCAAGACTGCACGCAAGGAAAGCTGAATGGAGGCCACGTCACCAAGAGGGTGACAGCCAATGCTCCCTGGGAACTGTCAGGCCATGCCAGAAGAAACAATACAGCAGTGGGTGCCGGTGCCCAGGTGAGCAAGGGCAGCATGTCAGTATGCATCTTGTGCCTCACAGCAGGCTACTAAGTACTACACGACTAAGTACAAGGCCTGAGTCCCTCTCAAAGCTATGGGGTCATGTAAGCCTCCCTTCTGTCCCATCAATACTCGGCCACCAGCTTCGGAAGACAAGGCGATGAGAGCGAGGCTTTGTGGGAGTTTGAGCATTTCCACCCTAGATTCATGAAACACGTTAAGCAAGATTGTTCAAAATAAAAGAGTAGACTAAGGTTGTTTATGTCATACATATTTCCTCTGACAACCAGTAGTGTTACAGACAGCTACAGGCGAAACAAAGGAACTGAATTCTCTCTGCATATCTGATTTATAAGGTGAGTAAATTCTTCCGCAACACTACAAGTCCAATAATGTGTATGAGTATGCCGGCACATAATAAATTTATCTTTTTCTTTGTTACCCTTGTTTCTTCTTACACCAAAGTGGGCACTTTTTCAATATATATATATTTGTACTCACCCAGCCTCCTTTGGTGAGTACACCAAAATAGATCAAAGAATACCTGTAACCTCCCTGGACATTTTGAAAGCTGAATTGGGAGAGAGGAGGTTTAGGTGTCTGTCTTCTTCCTCATACATAACAAAGGGACTTGTATCTTGGGCCTAGCTAGTGAGCTTCCAGGCAAGTCTTGAAGTCTGAAGTGTACAGCGTCAAGGAGCAAAGAAGTTGAGATTTCAAGTACTCACTACAGAGTTTAAATTCTGAGCACAAGGTGAGCATCCACCGATAGAAAGCTCAGGTCTTCTAACCAGGC
This sequence comes from Ctenodactylus gundi, assembly GCA_004027205.1. Lineage (NCBI taxonomy): Eukaryota > Metazoa > Chordata > Mammalia > Rodentia > Ctenodactylidae > Ctenodactylus > Ctenodactylus gundi. Next base: position 206,122 of record PVKB01002226.1, on the reverse strand, counting down.
AAGTTCAAGTGGGTAACCTTGTGATGTCCACTAATATCTTGGTTTTCTTAGGTTGCTATAACAAAATATTATAGACTAGATGATTTAAACAACAGCAGTTTAATTTTCATTTTTGGAAAGTCCAAGAGGGAGGTGCTGGCTCAGTTAGATTCTGGTGAGGGTTCTTTCCTTGGACTGCACATTTCTGTGTTTACACATGGCCTATCCTGCATGCGTGTGGCCATGGACAGAAACACTTCATTAGGCCACCGGACCTACCAGAATAAAGAACCACTCTTGTGACTTCCTTTACTCTCAATTATCTTCTAAAGGCCCTTGCTAAATATAGTCACTTGAGGGTTACAGATATATGAATCTCCAGGGGACTCAATTCAGTCCCTGGCAGCTAGAGACCTACAACTTCCTGTTTCCAGCATAATTCTCCAGCTTTTCATCAATTCTCTCAATATCTTACTTCTTTCCCCAAAGTTAACTTTTTGTTTAAGTTAATCAGAGTTAGATTCTGTAGTGGGCAATCATGAACTCAGATAATATAAAAATTTATGTCAGAAGATAGTATTGGTTATCTGTTATACATTGTGTTAAAGAAAATAAAAATTCAGCTAAAGTTCAGGAATGGGACTCTCTCAGCCATAACAAATAGCTAAATAATTTTTCTTCTGTGGAGATCTTTAATGAAGTGTTCACTGGAAAGAAGGATTTCAAGGGATCAAACTGTCACTGCCAGCAGCAGTGTGAACACTATGAAGAATTTAAAGATACTAGGTGAGGTGGCTACTTTTAATAGGGCTGGACAGTTTAAAGAAATTGATGACAAGCTCAAACCTCTATAATTTAGCTCCAGGCACAGACCCAGAGACTTTCTCTGGTTTTGATGAATGTCTACAAAAATGTTTCCCCAAAATAAATGCAAAGTTTAGATTCTGTTAGTTCTTAAATAAAGTGAGTTATACAAAAGTGACAGCAATAATCAGGAAATCAAATCTAGGTGAGAATATGCAGGCTTGGGGCACCCCCAAACCGCATTCTGCACTGAGCCTCACTCAGCAGCTAAAGAAAGCCTGTATTTCTTTGCATCTTTGTCATCTACCTTGAGGGCTGAGCCAGCTTCCTCAACGTCTTTCCCTGAACACAGAGCATTATGCCTGCAGGACTTGGAGAATATGCTGTAGCTGGAAACTCTGAAGCCAAATAAAGACATATACAGGCCAAAGGATAAAAATACAATCTTTGAAAACACAGGAACCTCCTACTTCTAGAAGATGTTTACGGGCCAAGTGCTTCGGTAACCTCCAAAGTACACAATGTGCAATTGTTTCATTAATACTAAAATGCTTGGTAGGCCCTTTGGGCCTTCTCAATCAACATATTCAATATTTATACTTACTCAGTACATTTTCCAGGTGATTCCAAAGTTCCATTTTAAAGTAGCTACACAATTTAGATAATGGGGTCTAGCTGATCCAATGGTGCCTCCAGTGTCTGTGATAAACTAAGAGAAGAATTAAAGACGAGGTTCTTGGATTTTAGAGAAGCATTGTAGCTTCTCTTGGCATTACTACTCTTCTTTAGGAGAAGGGTCTTCGGTTTGCTATTGGGCCTGTGTAGAAATTAAGACTTTACCATCAGAAACCAGGTGAATATGAAAAATAAACACCATGTTACAAACTGGGGCATCATTGGATCCACCTGGCCACTAAGGTGGATTCACTATTTCCTCTTCAGTATGAGTGAATATTCTTTATCAGGCTGCAGCAAGCAATACACAATGCTCCTTCCTTAGCTAAGAGAAATGTCCTATGACTACTTGTCTGAAGAGGAACTACTTGGGCTTAGACTCTGGGAAGGTTGAGGTGTTAAGCTGGCATAAGCCAGAAGTAGGCTGCTAAAAGTACATTATCATCTAGGTGTAGCCCAACATTCAGTGTTGAGGGCACATCATTAATTCCACTTGCGGAAAAAGTTTTGACTAGTCCATCTCACTGCCCACTTTGCTTGAAAGAACAGACTTTGTAAAAAGGGTTCTATAGCTTTATAACGATCCACCAGCAATGCCTAATGTGTTGACTACAAGGTTACAATTAAACATTTAGGTGGCACGAAATTTAAGGAAGAAATAAGGATGGATCTTTTAAAACAGATCTGGAATGACACAGTGTTTTATACAACCAAAAGCTATGCACCAAGAAAGAAGCCATTAGTAACTAGGTGGAAGAGATGACCTGTGCTATGTGCTATTATCTTATATTTCACTGCACAAATGTTCACTCAGTGCCCACAGGAGCAAGAACGCAGGCGACACAGGGCTCAGCTGCCTTGACAAAGGCTGCCTTACTTAGTGTCCAACCAGAGACCAGTCCGAACACCTTAAACTGGACCATAGCTTAGAAGAAGGGTTAGTTAAGTTAATCACTTTGATTCACTTCCCTCATTGTAACAGAATCGTCTTCCAGAACAGCTCCTTACTCTGGATTTTTCCTCCCTCATGTCATGCTTTTCACTAGATTTACCAGTCATCACACAGGTTCTGAACACTTTATATTTTGTTGTAGTTTCAATAATCATCTTGCTGTCTGGCTTCACCAGGCTTTTTTTTTTTTTTTGTCTTCATATTGTTTCTTTGAGTTACAAAATATCCCTCAAGGTTTTTTCTGCTTAAATTCATCATAGTTTCTAATGTTTAAACTCTGAATTCTGCAGCACTTTTCCCACTCCCTACCCTGAGACCTCTTTTGTTTTCTGCAAAGCTCTTTACTTCTGAACCCCAAGAATATATAAAACATGATGAACCCTGGCTTAATCTGCTAAAACTCAAATATGTTAGTAAACTAACTGGTTAATTTATGGTTAAACAGAAAATTCTCACATAATCATTCTAGTATGTAGCTGTTCATCTTCTAGCAGTTCCAAGTACTGTGGTAGAAACATGACACATGCTTACTTTGAGCCCAGCATTCAGGTGGCACAGTAGCGATGTGTTTCTCAGGGCTCCTTTTCTCTCTGTAGAACTACACATTATGGGGGTATGAAAAATAAGCAGTGTCCCCTGATACCAGGCCTTGCTCTGCGTTTTGACTTTTTTGTTAGTTTTTCTTCGTGTTCGTGTTATTCTTCTTTGATTTTTGTTTTGTTTTGGTTTTAAGACAGGGCCTCATATATGTACTGCTCACTATGTAGCTCGGGCTGGCCTTGAACTCACAGAAACCCTTCTGCCTCAGCCTCACTCTTCTCCTATTTAGCTATCTTACATTTTTCACTAAATGTCATATTCCAAATACATGAGTTAATTTTACTAGGCCTTCATTTACTGTAATGGCACCATCACTTGATACTTTAAGATTTTGTTTAACATGAAACACCCCCATTGCAATACTAAGACTAGCTAATATCTTATTCATTCTGTGATTTAATCTCTAAATTAATAATTAAGCCACTAAACTTTCTTGAACCAACCTAAAAAGGTAGAGAGACAAGGCAAATAATTATCTCTTATTTAAGCCAATTTCATCTATTCAATAATACCTAAAAAGTTTGAAAAATCTATATTCCTTAGATAGCCTGTCTGTTTTTTGAATTTCAAGAGCCTTGCTGTGACGATATGAGATTAACATTTTCAATGAAGACTAACTGGCGGAAGAGGTCCCCTCAGTCTCTGACCTTCGTGAACACTGGGCCCAGAGGCTCTACATCAGTTCTGGAAGAGGGTTAATTCTTTCAATAAGTGTCAAGGGAAAATATCAGGCATATTTTAAGAAAGCAAAATAAAGAAGATGCCAGTAACTCCCTGAAGTAGTCCATTTTTATCTAAGGAACAGAAGCTAAAAATAAGCATAGTGAATGTCATCTCACAAGAAACTTTTACTTTGCATCAGGAGGCCATCATGGCGGTTTTTCTTCTAACAAATTCAGAGGCAGATCCGGGGCACTGGGAACCAGGTGAGAAGCCTGAGAGTGCCAAGGTTTCTTCCCAAGTGTCCTTTAGGTGATTTAGGGTTGGCTCTCACTTGGACATTTCATATAACTACTGCTTGGTTTCAGATGTAAGGCTCCAAATAAATATTTCCCTTTGTATTTCTCTGGGAAAGTACTTTCTTTGGGCAATTTAAATAAAAAAAAAAAAATGCTCCTGAGGCCGACAGGTTGGAGATTTAGCAGTCAACATCAGTAAGTAAGAACTCCATCTTCACAGATGGAGGGAGGTGTGGGTGGCGGTAGTGGAAGGGACAACCGACAAGGAGCACAGGAAGCTCCCAGGGTCCTCGGACTGCATGAGGACAGGGAGACAGGGGTGGCCGATCCCATGTTTAGTCCTCACTTATGCTCAGAGAACCCAGAGGTTTCCCACATTTGTGTCTGATCACAGGACGAGGTGTATCTACACTGCCCAGCAGAGGTGCGACACTGCGTCAGTCCAACCATCTAATAATGCCTGCTTGTATGTGGCTGATGTCGTTAAAAAAAAGAGAAGAATCCACAGAGCTGTCACTCACCTGGGTGGCTTCCTAGGAGCCAGAGAGCACTTGCGACCCTGGTCCCCTGCCAGCCCCGGTGAAGCCCAGCTCAGCTTGGCTTTCTGGGTCCAAGTTCTTGAACTGTACAATGATGAGTCCTGAGAGACACAAGCTGCCCTGTGCCGGAGCCACCAGCCCCGTGCTGCCACAGAGCCCTTGACTGGTGACAGGCGCAACTAAGGAACTGTAGTTTTATTTTATTTTTATTTAACGATGATTAAATTTAACTTTAATAAGCAACATTTGATTCAACTATTGGAGAGGTATTTCTAAACGTTTTGAACAACAATGGAATATAAATCTATTTTTTAACTGTAAAGTTTATAAAATCTATTTATAGCTCAAGTACTTCTGTGGGTGTTTCATGTCTGCATTTGGAAACACTGCAAGTGTAAAATACAAACTAGATTTTGGAGACAGCATAAAACTACACTATTTCAGGGATAATTTTATACTGATTATATTATATGATAACATTTTGACCCTATGTTTTACTAAACAAAACAGGTTATAAAAATTATCAATAGCACACGACATTTTAACTGACCAGTACTGGACTAGCCTGTTCTAATTCCTCTCTGACAGCCATCTCTGCAGATTGTGTAGAAAGTATATACAAGAAAGGGTGGGAAACTAAGTCCAAATTCTCTTCCCCTGCCAGTAGGATAGTTTTGAAAAGCACTAACGTGACACAAAACCCTGCCTTAGCCACTTTCCCGCACAGCTCCTCAAACACCAAGTCCTTCACCTCACATCTCCACACAGTACCTTCAAGACCTGTCCTGCTCTATCCGGGGCCAGCCCAGGCTGCCTTGCTGACATTCTCATCAGTCCTCCTAACTGTCATGTTCCACGGTGCACCAATCTGGGGACTGCAACAGACGTCTGACTTAAGTGGAAAGAGGACCTCCCCTTGCTATAGAATTTCAATCTCATGACCTTTTCATTAAAGAAAAAAAAAGCAATGAAAACCAGTTCAGCTTTGTTGCATAGATCAGACACGAGCTTCCCTGAAACACAAGTCCTGCCTTGTTCTTTTGTCCTACTCCTCCAGTACCATGTCATTCTTCTCTTCTTGGGTAGGTGTCCACCAAGCATCTACTTTCAGCCAGATTCAGTTGTGGCCATAAAGGTAAAGACCATAGACCCTGCTCTCAATAAGGTCACAGTCTAAGAGGGAAGACATGTAAGCAGTACCGCAAAATACTGTGATAAGGGTAGGACAGACTATGCCCGAAGTGTGAAGGGGAGTGGTGACCAGAGAAGGAAAAATCACACCCCTGAAGGTGGCCCCAGGGAGAGATGGCACCCAGGCAGCAACATAGCACACGTCAGTGTATGGAGGCCTGGGCCCACAGGGCACCCCGGACAATCCAAATCCTTTCATTTTCTTGGGTGTCCAAAACAAAGCACATAAGGGAAGTAGAGGGAAGGGGCGGCAAGACGAAGCCACAAAGTTCCCATTTATAGGACGTCATGAAGAGCAGTGGAATTTTAGACAATGACAGAACACCTCCATCCTACCAGCAGGTTGTGCAAGTTTCCTGCTCTTTCCTCCCACTCGGCCAACATCTTTCTGGCAGGCTAAGAGGTTTTCATTTCCCCAGGGACCACATGGAACAAGTGATTTCTTGAGACGTCTGTCATCATCTTCGTCATTCACCAGCATGTGTTGGGAGTCTGAGGTGAGCCACTCATTTACTTTCTGTAATGAACATTCAGAAGACCAGTTCCCTAACCTCAAGACCCCACGGACCATCCAGGGAAATATGAATAATGGGCAAAGCAAGGCAATTTGGCAGGAAACCTTTTTTTTTTCCTCTTTCTCTACTACTTGGAAATAGAAAGCATGTGTTAGAAATGTTTTGGGGTAGAGATAGCCGGCTGAAAATCAGTTCTCTGCTCTCAGCCTTCTCTCCCTGCAACTAATAACCTGAGCAGATGAGGCAGGTTTAGCCTATTTGAAAGTGTTCATGGGGACTTGATTCCTAAATCTTCCTAGTTTAAATCATTCTTTGGGGGTGCTTTGAGATCATTACATCCCAAACTAATGCCACTGTGGAGGGAATGTTAGTTACAGGACACAGCACAGAAGGAGGCTGAAGCTTGGGAAGGTTCAAACTACCCTTTTTCTTCCTTTTAAAATGGAAGCATGTAAGAGTCTAGGCATTAGAACTTTCTATGAGAGGCAGAACAAATTCAGAACAAATTGATGCTCTGCGATTATGTGTTTGAATAGCATTACAATTTCCGGTCGAACTGTGACTTTAGAAATAATCAGCATACCTCCTTTACTTTGGAGAATAAAGAACTTGCATGACATTTTGATACACAAAAGCTTCAAATGTTATCCCTCCAAGAGCCCCATTGTGCCATAAAATTCCATCTTACTTATTTCCTGCCTGAAAGCTGCAGTTTGCATGAAAACATGGCCACAGCCAAATCAAATCTGCCGCTGCTGACCTCCCACAGCTGCCTCTGCATCCCTTTCCCGCTCCCCTCACACAGCAGGTGGAAGCCAGGCACTGGGCACCCTGACAGCCTGGCAGCTGGGAGGCTGCAGGCAGCCAAAGGTCAAGCCATCTCCTGGGAGGACAGGACAATTTGCTGAACCCCAAGCTAAAGGTTTCATCAGAGACTGCTTTTCACACTCAGAACTACAGGCAGCTGTGGAGGAGAGTATTGGGTTCAAACCTGCATTGTGTAATTTGAACCATCTAAATGCCCATCACCACAAGAAAGTTCCACGGGTCTTGTTAACAAAACAGGAAGAACTTCTGCCAATAGCTGAGAAATAATTTCTTTCATTCCTACTGCTTGGACCACAGAATCATGAGTGCTCCCAAGCTCTCTCTGCAGTAATAAAGTGAAATGCACAGCCTTTTCCTTTTGATGTGTTCCAGTTTAAAAGTTTAGAGCTGATGCCTTTTCATCCTTAATTTATCTTCCCTCGTAAATATTTCTGTGCCATTTCCAATATCTTAAGGATACGCATTTTTTAAAATAATTCACTCCTTCTCTTATTTCAGTTGTATAACTTTATGTTATGGGTCACATTTTGGGCTAAAAAAACATACCTCTGCTACAGCTCTGCAAATACCTCTGGCAGCAAATTAACCCAAACAAATGTTTTGGTTGGGTGCTGAGGTTGTTTTTTAACGATCTTCCTGTACTTGTCTGCAGGCCCAAGCACAGATCTCCCAAAGACTTCTTCCAACCTACGACTTAGGTTTGTCGATTGGTTTGTTTAAAATTTCACCACCAGAGGGTGCTACTTGTTTGCTTCTAAAATTCACTTTGTGAAAGGGTTTGAACAACAGAGTTCCTGCTAACAAAGAATCACCCCTACGTCATACTCAGGGAAAGTCTTCAGAAGGCCTTTAAGTAGCACTGAGCAGTAAGGAATAAAATTCACTTTGATTGTGACATTATGCATTTAGGTCCAAAACTGAAAATCTCTATAGCTTGTACAAACCAAACTGCACTGATTTATTCACACATATGCTGCACGTAATGGCCGTCATTTTTCATTCTTTGGCTTTTGTCCAATATTTACTAGAATACATCAATGAACCCAGAGCCCTAATGTTTTCTTCAGCAAACTATAACATCACACAAAGAAAAAGAGTTTGTTTTGGTATAGCAACAATGTTACTCTCGGCAACTCACTTATTTGACTTTCTGAACATACACTACCCTCTTCTACTTTCAGATAGTTTTGTCTTGTAATAAGGTTTACTTTTAGGAATCATTTTGATTGATCAGCTTCAACTTCCTTTACTAGTGTACATTTTTTGACTCACTGATATTTGCATATGAATATTCCACCTGATATTATCTGGCATGCACACAGACAAGATGGACATCAAATCCCATTCCCCTTTGTGGAACTTCCATAGCAAATATTTTTAAATGGAAGCCAAAGACTCTTGTGTGTTATCTGAATTGGCCAAGTAAAATCAGGAACCAGCAAAGAAACTTTTTCTAAGAAGGTCCAGATCAAAGAGCCAAGGTTTTGTGAGTCCTAAGATCTCTTTCACACTCACCCAATCAACCTCTACAGCAAGAAAGTAGTCATAGATGTGAAACAAGAAGGAGATGCATCCTGGGAATGCTTTATATCTAAAAACATGTGGTGGAAGGCAGTTTGCAGATTTCTAGCATGATGAACAGATAGCACAGACAACATACATAAACGTATCTATTATCTAGTACTTGATGAGTTTAACCCTCTTCACATAATTTCAACATAATGTGACCTCTCTTGATTATCAATTTAGACTTCATTGGTCTCTCGGAAGAGAAACACTGAGTTCCTTCCGCAGAGTTTTCAAAGCCAGAGCCAAGCGCACCATTAGCTTTTTATGTGTCATCTTGTTTATATCCTATGAAGTTCTATGAAGATCTCTTTTGGAAGACAGGAAATCAGCAAGAAGGCTGTTATTCCCTGGCAATTTCTGCAGAGACAATATTGAGAGTAAACAAAAAGCACAGTTTACCTTCAGACTGATGGGTAGCGAGTGGAGTCTGCGTCTCCTTGGAGTAGGACACTACTTCCCTGGGCAGGAAATCCACCTGAGTGACCTTTGACACGCCAAGCTTGTGTAGTCTCCTTCTGTAAGTAACAAAGAGCCAACAGTTAGGGAAGGAAAGGTATTCATTCCAGAAGAGTCATCAGGAACAAAACAAAACAAGGAAACCGTAACTACCCTCATCTTCCCACACAAGGATAGGGCTACAGCACACAAGGGGCGGTGGGCAGCAAGTCAGAACCTTTGGGCTCTTGGCCCACTCTGCCTCTAGTTGGCCAGATAATGTCATATAAGTCTCTTGTGCTGGCCCTTAGATTTTATATTTATAAAATACTCCGGATCCAGTTCAGATAAGACTTCTTCCCATTCCGACCATCTCTAATTCTACTTGGTTAAGACGCATGAAGGGCCATTTGATTGGCAATGGAGGATGCTAGTTTCTTAGGCAAATTTAGGGAAAAGAGCAAAGTCAGTCTCCCAATTCTGAAGAAAAGGGTAAATTCCTTATTGGAATAATAAGGTCTTCATGGATGGAATCATATTCTAAAGGAGAGTATAGCAATTCTCATTTCCCTAGAGAAGGAACTGAAGCAGATCAGGGTGCAAATGTGTTTGAAGCACACTAACACATCACAGTGAGTGGAATGGACCCTGGGCTTGGAGTGACCAAGTCCTGGCTTGGTTTCACAAGACTAACTGTGACCATTAAAGATTGTCTCTGGACATGTACGTGACACTTCAAGTGTTTCCAGATGTCTTCATATCCTTTATGTCGCCTGTCTTCAGGACACCTCTGGGAAGGGTGGGGAGACGCCATCATCTCCATTGTGTAGATGAGGAGAGTGGGACCCAGTGCCAGCAGCTCCAGGTGCTGGCAGCTCCCATGGAACTGGAAATGCTATTGATTCTGCTACTGATATTGACCCAAGTCCTGTTTCTAGCTTTCCCCGCTAGGCTACACTCCAACTGTACGGAGCTCTTAAAGGTGAATTCTGAGTCACCACAAAAATCTGAAGTCCTTTTCTCTCACCCGGAAATCAGCTAATACTGGAGACAACATGGCTGGGGGACAGCCTCAGAGACTCTGGCCCCAGTCACCAGGTGTATATTGCACAAGTGACTAAATTCTCTGGGCCTCAGCTTCCTCATCTGTGACTGGAGATAACAGCACTTCCTGGCATGATTGTAATGGGCATTGTGTAGCTACTACATATGTATATGTGTGTGCGCGTATGCGTGTGTGTGTATGTGTATAGGGTATATTATGCTTAGGTAGTATGTGTATTGTGTGTACCTTGTGCATAGATATGTATATAACAATACATATAGTACTTAAAATTTTCTGGAACATTATTTTTAGTAGACAGATTTAGTATACACATTGAACATATCCTACTACATTTCTTAAACATTGCCAGGCAGAGATGTATATGTGTGTCTATAAGAGAAAAAAGAGACAGAGAGAGGGAAGTCATGTAGTTGATACCGTACATTCCCTAGCTCGCACTGAGCAAGACAAACACACCCTATTTATATTATGGTGCTCCATTATTACTAGCAGTGGCATAGCCTCATTTCTTTTTCTTTATTATTATTAGTAACAGCACAAGACAGAATGTACACCACAGCTAGAAATTTCCGTGTAAACTTCCCAACCATTCTAGGAAAACAAAAATTCTTATTTTCTATGATATAATAAAACAATCAAGATGAAATCTAGCACGTTTGTTAAGCAGAGAAACTGTCTTAGAGAACCCGCCCCGCTGGCTGTGCCTGAGGCCCGTAGCACCGAGCCTAACTGCAGTCCCAGCTCCTCCTGGGCCCAGCACTCAGAACTCTAGATTACAAACTGCACAGGAGGGTCTGGCTGGGTCCGCTGCTATCCCCAATGCTTCCTCACGCTGATCCAGGGGAACACAGGAAATGTACTAGCGACACCATTATCAAGTCTCAAAGGAAGAAATTCAAAGTACTATTTTAAAATCTGCTTTGGCTCGGAGAAAGATTGTTCTCCTCTGGAAGTGATGCACATGAAGAAGACATGGCCCCTGAAACAATGGCTGCTTGGGACTGCTTGGAGAAACGCCTCCTGCTGTTGAACAACCCAGGGCATCTTCCTGCAGCCCCACAGGCCAGTCTGCATCACAAGCCCCAGGAATCCATCACCTCACAAGGAGGCAAATCTGGCACCCAGAGCTCACTCTGGACCCTAAATTTCCACAGACATATATACGACATCAAGGGATCTCCAAGTTAAGGTTACACCATACTGGTCTCTGCGAGCAGGAATTCCTGGGCATCTTGCCAGCAGGACATAGACTGCAGGACCATATTATTGGAAGACCAGAATCAAGCACTGGGTTATAAGGCTGATTTGTGGTTTGATACTTTATCATGGCAAATTAAAATTAACCAGTGGAGCAGTAGAACAAAATAACTTACAAAGACTGGGTTCGAATCCCTGCTTTGTCACTTAACAGCTGGATGGATGGCAGGTGAAAACTCTGGACCCCTCTAAGCTATGCAGTCTTTGCCTATACAACGGATGCTAACCATTGAGCTGTGAGGATTGCATGAAGCCAAACTTGGAAAGCAGGCACTTTGCTCCTGCTAGATGATGAGAAGCCCTTGGCCCACACTTTTAGTGTCTCCTTTTACCAATAATAACAATGTTTGTTTTTAAAATTAAGGCAGATTTATGAATATTTTAAATTCAATCTCCTCTAAGGCAGTAGAGCTGAAGTTTATCACTGCCCATGAAACAAAATTAACACCTCCTCCCCTGTGTTTTAGGGCACGGGATCACGCACAGGTTTGCCTCCTGGGGACAAGCCACTGACTTTTGCTCCAAGTAAAAAGATGATAGTGGAAGTTTTCAATTTTCAAAGCTCGGCTTGAATAAATGAGTTTATCCCATGAAAACAAAATATTTTCTTTCTTCAATAATTGCTGGAAAGGTTCAACTAGTTTCCTACTGATGCTGGTTGTTAACTCACTGTAGCATTACATACTATTATATAGATAATTATCTAATTAGACTACATATATCATGCTGGCTCTTCAGTTCTGACTCTAGGCTACATTTCCTCCCACCTCACCATCCCTTCTATGCAGCTCACGGCTATACACGGGGCAATAGGTACTTCTGCTCCTGGTACATGTGATCAAACTCACTGCAAACTGAGTTATCTATTTCTTACTACTGCGTTTCTGAAGATCAGTGTCAGATACAGAGAAGATATTAGATAAATGTTTCAAGAAGGGAGAGACAGAAGAGGAGAAGACAGGAGAGGACCAGTTGAGAGGAAAGGTGGGGAAGGGAAAGAGAAGGGAGCGGAGGGGAGGGGAGAAAGGCACATAGGAAAGGAGAGGAGGAGGAGGAGAGGGCAGAGAAAAAATAGAAGAAATGCTATAAAAATATAAATTGAAGTTTAAGCACTTTATGTTCTGGCTGTTGTGGAATTGTTAGATCATATCATATATTTCTACATTTTTACTTTGGTAATTCATTCCAAAATAATAAGCTTTAATGAAAAACTGAAATTACTAAACTAAATTTAAATAGGGATTTACATAAATATTAATTTAAGAAAACAATGCAGTATCATCTAAGACCTACAATAAAGCCTTATATAATTGGATTGACTGTGACCATATTTTGTAAATACAGAAAAAAATCAGGGAAACTCCTGGGGCAAAGGCTTCCAGTAACATCAGTCCCGCTCTGAAGAAGTCAGAATGCAAATTCACAGTCCTCATCCCAAATCTACTACTGAATGACAAACTTTGGGGTGGGGTGCAGCAGTCAACACTTTAGTGACTCGGTCCGTATTTTCCTTCCCTCATGGTGTTGAGCACTGCTGGCCTAGAAAAATCAAAGCACTTGGGCTTCCCCAGTCAGCAGCCAGATCTCACTCAGTGCCTCTGAAAGAAGGCGCCTCTGGACCAAGCTCATGTAGCTCTATGAGACAGGCCAAACATAAAGGCAAAGATGAGTGCAGGATATACTGAACTGCAAATACAACGTGAACATTTTGAATTTGTCTTAAATCTAACGCTAAACATTTAGAGAAGGAATTGAAAATGCCCTAGGAAATGGATCCAAGTGTCTCTCCAAAGCTGACATGGTATTGTCCTAAAGCGAGATAGGGCCCATGTTGTGGTCTGGATCCGCAGTGACTCTCAAAAGTTTCATGTACCTATGGCTAACATGTACTGCTGAGGGGTGGGACCTGGCTGGAAGGAGAGGGTGTTTGCAGCTGGACGTGAAGGGCCGTGTGCTGGTTCTACCCCTCCTCTCAGGCTTGCCTCTGTTCTGTCGTGCTGTGAGGATCTCTGCCTCCTGTTCCCACCATTTCCCAGCAGCCTCCCCATACGCAGACTGAGGTTTTCTGACACTATGAGCTAAAATAAATCTTTCCTCCCAAAAGTTGTGAATGTGGGGTGTTCCCTCCCAGCAATGCAAGAGTGGCTAAGCCAGCCCGTATCTCCAGGGACTGGCGTCCAACTGCCTCCAAGAGCCCTAGCACCCTTCTTTCTACATGTTCTTAACCTGATGAGGTCACCCGCTCAGTAAAGCCACATTGCTCCAAAGTGGAAATGTTTTCTCCGCATGCAAAGTTGGGGCTCTAGTTCAACACCCGCATAATCCAAATTCACGCAAGTTCTGTCCACTCATCCCTGGTTGGACTTCATGAACCTCAAGAAGAAAATTATTATCTTTAAAATTCACTGTTCACATTCTGCTTTCTGTTTCTGGTTCAACTGAGATTTTTGCCTGAAGACTCAGTATGGCTAGCATGGCTTTCCTAGTAACTTTATAAACTAGTAATTTTATAAACTATGAATCACTGAATTACAAAAGACCCTTGAAAATAGCACTGAGCAACAAGTTTCACCATGTCCAATAACGAGAAACTGTAATCATGATGGTTTCTTGATTAGACTTGGTGCAAATGAAGGATGCAGGCAAAGAAAGGTGGCAAAGTCCACAAGCTGGGTCAGAAGCCACATGTGGCACTCACCAGCCAGGAAACCAAGCAGGATCCCTGAAATAATGGGGAGCTTCTGGAGCAGGAGGAATCCTGGAAGTCAACAGAGAAAATCAAGAACAGATGTGCTCCTAGACAAGGAGTTATTTGGCCAGATGCCAAAGTAGGTCAAGGCCAAAGAATGAAAATATTTATGCATTGGGCTCATACTCAATTATGTTAATTTTACTCTTACTTATTCACCTATGAATATTTAATCCCTATGGTGCATTAAAAATGCTTCTGGAAATTTTCCTAGTACTGCTTCTAAAATTTCTCAGGTAAAATTTTCAGAGATGCTCCTCTCTGAGTGCCACAGAGCCATTTCTTTCTTTGACTCTGGCCAACGTGATTTATCAGCAACCACAAATTACGGATGAGCAAGGCACTATGCCAGATCCTTACAACACAAAGAGGATGAGGATGTACACATCAGAAGGCAAAAAAGAACGAAAGGCAGCAAATAGTAATGGCCAACACAAACCAGTCACATGCGAGGTGGGAGTCAGATTCCTGTGAGTTTGGATGAATGAGTGTCACTGAGAAGAGAAGTCACTGAAATAAATCTTGAAAGACACACAGAACCCAGTAAAGAGGCAAGAAATGGGGTCAGTGTCCTAGCAAGGTGGCTCTGCACAGACATAAGGATGAAAACTAAATTCACATTTTGTGCATGAGAATCTAGTATTTCAGAGTGGCAAGTTTTAAGCTGGGATCAATGATAGATAAATTGAGATAGGTGCACTGAGGTCAGATTATCAGAGACTTCCCTTATCAAGCTTAAAAAACTTGAACTTTAGGTAGATGACAAAGACTTATAGAAAGTTATTGAGTAAGAAACTTACAGCTGCAAAACATTTAAAATATATTATTATACAAATTCTGTGAAAAATTAATAAGAGGGCAAAAGTTACATGTGGAAGTGGCTGGATCTTAAAAGTTGAATGTAGATGAAAGGGGAATAAAGGACGGACCTATAGGCACAGCGACGGGAAGGCAGGCTCAGGGCAGAAGCTAGTGACAGGAAATCACTTGGAATGAAATGGAAGCACTGCATTTTGGAGACTATCGACATTAATTAAGGGAAGACTTCAGTAGTTAACTTGGTATGAGGGTGAATAAAAGGGAGCAGATTAGAGGTTATTTCAAAGCCTCATATGTTTTTGTTCGGGGGAGGGGGGTCTCACTCTGTAGGTTAGGCTCACTATGTAGCCCGGGCTGGCCTTGAACTCATGCCAATCCTCCTGACTCAGCCTCCAGAGTGCTAGGATTACAGGCATGCTCCATCATGCCTGATTTATGTGGTGCTGAGGAATCAAGCCCAGGGCCTTGTGTTTGTTAGTCAAGTGCTTTAACCATTGTACTATTCCTCTGGCCCTCAAAGCCTCATACTTTATTAGAAGAAAAGTGAATGGTATGAACAGAAGATGAAGGGGAAATTAAAAGAAATGACCTGCTTTGGGGTAAATAATGAATATTTTAATGGACTATTTTAATTCTTCTCTGTGGAGAATGTTTTTCCAATTGCAAAACCAAAGCTCAGAGGAGAGGAAAAGCTGCGAAAACGGCTCTTCTGCATCATCTACTGAGAGTCACATGAGCAAGTGCTGCATCCTCAGACAAAGAACATGCGAAGCCAAGAGCACGGAGGCTCAGGTAACACACAAGAGGCTTTACACGATGACAAGGAGTTCATTTGTTTAACAAATACTGTACCCTACTGCAATAAGGGGTCACAGTGGTCCATCTCAAGGGTATTTCTAGAGCTGGGAATGGGCAGTATAAGGAAGAAAGAGGAGGAAGCCCCTGAGCTGGTGATTCCCTCATCACACACAGAGCAGGTACTTTCTTCCAAATCCTGAGATGTGGCTTGGGATTTGGCCTTTCCTAGCTACTTCAAGAAAGACAAGTTTCCGTGCTTCTTTATTCACATCTTAAAAATCATTTTAGGGAGTGTTTATTTCATTTCCATGATAGTTGTTTCTCACTCTGCAGAGACATTAGTTTGGCACATACAGTATTTTTCCTGAACAGAAGCAAATGTCAACTCCAGTTAAGGCAATAGGCACAGCCAGAGTTTGCCTTGCATTTCATAACACAAGGAAACCCTGCAAAATTTCTGGGTTGAAAGAAGAGTCAATCATGGTTATACTAGAACTTGGCAACATGAAAGAGGCTCTGCTTTTAGGTGCTCTCTTTACAAAAGAAATTGAAAACTCAGAATTATGGGGACAGATGGTGTGTATTTCCTCCAATATTACATACAAATGACAAAATGATATAAAAATTTTAGGAATGATCATTTATTTTCACAATACTCTTCAGTTTCTATCACCTAAACAATTACAGAATTTTCCATTCACTGACTACTACAGTAAAAGTAAATCTTCTTACCAACTGGCCTTTATTTTTCTGAAGGTAAATGATACAGGAACATTGTCTT
The DNA here is from genome assembly GCA_004027205.1 of Ctenodactylus gundi. NCBI lineage: Eukaryota > Metazoa > Chordata > Mammalia > Rodentia > Ctenodactylidae > Ctenodactylus > Ctenodactylus gundi. The sequence continues at coordinate 189,606 of PVKB01002226.1, read as the reverse complement.
TTTGAAAATTCAGTTGCTGGGATAGAATAGTCAATATCACATAATAGGTTACTCAAGATTCTTGAGGGAACAGAATAAAAGCTGGTAAATGGTAGCTTCTCAAGAAATATTTGGGTATAAATAAGGACGATTATAGGAGGTGAACAAAATTCTTCCTCTTCTTGTAAAAAGTTCTTAATTGAATCTATTAGAACCAAAGTATTTAAGCTTTCACATATAAGAATTTATCGGTATTTATAGATCCTGAAATGCATTTTATCATTACATTTTGGTGAAATATTTATTTTGATAAAATAAGATATATTTGTACTATCTGCACATGTTGCAAGATGCTGCTCTCTTTAGATTTTTGTAGAAAGTGTGACTGTTACTGAAGAGACAGAGGTTGTCAACTTGTTCAAGAGCAAAAACCACATGATTCTAAAAAAAAAATACAAGCACTGCTAAATGGGAGACCTTGAAAATTAGCTCAAACCTGAGATCTAAACAAAATGCACAAGAACATTTGAGGCAGCAGTTTGTGATTCAGGGGCTAATTTTCATCCTACCTTTCGCCAAGAATGCAGAGAAAGTCTGGAGAAAGAAGATGTCTCTTGAAGAGTAAAAGAAATTCTCACTTCCCCTCAGGAAAGAAGCAGTCAAATTCTGGCTTACAACCTCAGTTTTAATTCAGTCTTTACCTTCAAACACTCAAACAACCCTAGTAAGAATTACTGGGACTTCTATGCAAGACGGCAACTGTGCAGGAACCCATTCATTCAGTCCACACAGGTCAAACCAGAAAGTTATGACACCGAAGACAAACGCTCCAAGGGCATCGTTATTCTGAATGGAAGTGAAACCTCACCATGCAGGAGCAGAATAACAAAACGATTAGAGGTCCAGGCAGGACACTGCAGTGGGACATGGCAAATGCCAGGACCCATGGCTGCCATGTCCGCTACAGAGCTTGAGCCATGGCTTGTGCCACCTCACGGTAGAAATGGATGGTACACAGGCCTGCATTGGTGTTTATCCAGGTCCATCACCCCAACTTACCCCTCTTCAGTCAACCCTGGAGCACAGACAGGGCCCTGCCCTCCACCTATCAAAACAAAGAATCATCGCAGAGAACCACTGGGGCCTGAGGAAGCTATGAAAAATAGATTCCATGACTGGAGGCATGTAAACACAGTAAGGGAGCAGTACATCTGTAATAGGGCTGAGACACCTGGTACAAATGATGTTGGGAAAACCGGATATCCCCATGTAGGAGAATGAAAACCAGAGCTGTGTCTTTCCTCCTGTACTAAAATAAAACTGGATCGAACAGGTGGGTATCAAAACAGAAACAATGGATTTGTTGGAAGACAAAATGTATAAAACACTAAAAAACATAGGGACAGGGAAGGGTTTCTGCCATGGTTGGTCACGAATGACCAAAGATCTGCGAAGATTAGGGGAGCAGGGTCTCAAGCGGCCATGAGTAGATGGAAGAACCTTCCGGGAGACTGAATCAGTGTAAAAGCTCGCTTATTGTCCACAGGGGCCAGTCTGACAAGCAGGTGGAGGGAGGAGGGTCAGCCAGGGTTATAGGGCGTGAGTCATTCTCTGATTGGAGGAAGTTTGGGGCCTTAAAATCACCTAATTTGCATGGCGGGACTTTCAAAACCTGATCATGTGATTTCTGGTAAAGGTCTCAAAGCAGGGGAAAATTGGGAATTTGAGTAGAGTGAAACCGGAGCTGCGGGCCATCACGAGCCTGGGACAGGAGTGAGTGGACCCACTCCTGCAGGTCTCGAGATGAGATACTGGGGTCAAGGCTGTCTTCTACCTTCCATTACCCCTGGCCCAGTCAGGGTCCCACAGAAGAGAACTCCAATGGCACAAGAAATAAGAAGAAATAACAAATGGAACTATATCCAACTAAAAAGCTTTTGCACAGCAAAGGAGACAATCAACACAGTGAAGAGACAGTCATCCAGAACGAAGAGGTGAAGAGATATTTCTCTAGAATGGGAGAAATTTGGACAAGGGATTAACATCTACAATATAAAAAGACCTCAAAAAATAGCCTTCTCAAAATCAATGACCTCATTGGCTACTGAAATGAAACTTCTCAGAAGAGCAAGTACAAGAAGTCAACAAGCACATGAAAAAGTGTTCAACATCTCTGATCATCAGAGACATGCAAATCAAAACAACATCGAGATTCCATCTCATTCCAGTGAGAATAGCTTACATAAGAAACTCAAAAAACAATTGTTTGCAAGACTATGAGGAAGAGGGACCCTTGTATACTATTGGTGAGATTGTAATCTGGTGTAATCACTAAAGAAAGCAGTTTGGAGATTCCTCAGAAAGCTGAGAAAAAAAAAATTCATTTGATCTAGTTACAGCTCTCTGGGGCATTTTCCCAAAAGAATAAAGTCATCATAACATGAATACACATGATTTCCATGTTTAGTGGCAGCACAATACCTAATAGCTAAAACTTGGAAATAACCTATATGCTTATTAACAGAGGAATGGATAAAAGAGGTGCAGTATATATACACAATGGCGGATTATGTAGCTGTAAAGTCAGATATGAAGCATTTACAAGAAAATGGGGTCAACTTGAGTCAATAATGCTCAGTGAAATGGTTCAAACACAAAGGATTAAATATCACTTGGTGTATCTCATATATTTGTATAAATATGTGTATTAAAGACCTTATCATAAGAAAGAGGGTAGGAAGAGGGTGATGGACTGCTAGGAAAGGAAAGAGACACCGAGAGAGTGAGGGGGCAATGGAGAAGGGGAGAGTAAGAGGGAGGGAAGACTTGGTCAAAAGTGTTGTATAGGACAGCAATTCCTCAAATTGCATGTAATTAACATGTTATTGAATCTGTAGTTCATAGAGACTCACTGATTCCCCAAGCCCCATGGTTGTAATGTACCACAGAATTTGGATTCACAAACTTAAAAAAAATGTCAAATATTATGTCATGTGAATTATTTACTACAATGAAATTACTTTTTTAAAAAGTAAAAAATTAAAAATGTAATAGAAGGAGTAATAGGAATATGATAAATGCTTAAATTTTAAACATACAATTATCAGCACATTACCATAAGTTCCTGTCAAAATGGCCTCTTTGCTCCAAATACACTTATGCCATTGATCTTGGCACTTTCTGAAGCAGGTCTAGTAGTCACCACTCATGGGTGCCCTTACAAAAGAAGATCAAAAATATAGTGAACACTGGGGTTGAGTGTCATCCATTGGAAAGGCAGGCTCAGAAGAAAACATTATGATGTGTTCACATCCACCACATTCACTGAGCCTGGCACTGTGCAACTCCTGGCTCTTCCCTGAAGTCAAACTGACCATGGGAGGTAACCATCTGGAATCACTTCAGGACAGCAAGGCAACACAGCACAACTGCAGACACTCACGAGGGAGAGCTTTTAGAACCGCTGAATCTCAGAGAGTGGCAAGTCCAATGGGACAAACGTCCTCGGAGCAAATGGGTGCATTTTGAGGGGCATTAATAATAATAACATATCTTCTACTGTAATAACTTTTTAAAAGTGAAAAAACACATGTTAGTGTTTGATCACACCTTGTATACTGACACACGGAGAAGGCACAGTCATCAGGCCTTGGTAAAATCAGAAGCTACTAAAAATTCTGGAATGTACTGGGCTTAATATTTGGAGTGCACAAGTGCAGAATTACATTCATTCCTCTCTGGTGCTGCCTACAGTTGAGAATGCTTTTCTCCCTCCCAGCCAGACTCATCTTAGGCAGGCTCAGGCGTCTGTCTGAACACGGAAGGTCTTATGTGGGGCATTTGCATTTACGTCTTTTATTTTTAATAGGATGAACAAAAACATTCTAAATGTACCATTTCCTCAAACTTTCCCACCATAACCCCCAACTTCAATTATGCATTTATTCACTTCCTGGCAGACACACATTATTTCTCTCCAATGGTATTTTAACTTCTTTTAAAAGCTATTTTGTAAATGTCATATCATCTCCTTGGTCTCTGCTGTTATTTGCTTTATTGATCATAAGCACAGAATCAAGTCAGAAAACACCTGCACTTTGATACAAGATGAAGCAATGGGAACCAGATTTAACCTTCCGACTAAAGCAACCCCCCCCCCCCAAAAAAAAAAGGACAGAAGTCTGAGTGAAAGAACAATCTGTAAAATGCTAAAGATCAGGCAGTATAGGACGGTGACACATGAGAGAGGGAAAACAAGCAAGCTGAGCCCTACTTTTGCCCCAGTTTTCTGCACTGTATTTTCTAGGCCATGGTACAGGGAGGGAACTAGGTGAAACCCAGCGGACGCTCTAAGTTGAAGAGGATGAATTCAGGAAGGCCAGGCAGAATTCACAGGACAAATGAGCACAGAGGAGAAAACTGCACAAACCGAAAACTCAGATGCAAGGAGCCTTTGAAGGTTTCCACTCAGTGCTGTCCAGTGTATCTATTTCCGAAAACTGCCTAAGGCACAGGAAAGAACTAGCTGACCAGGTTAGAGGTAACAGATCTGGATATTCATACCAGACTAGGGATGTGGCTTAACGGCCTGATCCCATCAAACTGAAAAACTTTAAGATACAGGAAGAAGTACTTAGAGTATACCTGAGAGTCTGTAGTCCCAGTTAATCCTGGATGGACCACTGGAAAAGTACTTGCTAACAAAACAAAACAAAACAAAACAAAACAAAACAAAATCCTCTTATAAACAAGACCTTAAAGGATAAAATTGTTTTCAAATGAATTAACTACATCTCAGAAGAAATCTCAATAGATTTTCAGGGATCCAAATTTATCTAATACCTAACAAATACAATGTTCAAAGTTCCCAAACACACGAGGGACATAAGCAAGATGGCAAAATATGAGGCTCAGGCCTCCCTCCATCCACAAGATCATTAAATAAGCACATGGTTCCGTTTCCTCTTAGAAAAAACTAAAAACTAGTGGACAGACTTTTGTATATTAAACAATTGAGAGCATTCCCATAAAATGCATAGAAAATTCTACAGGAAGTGTGGAGATACACTTTCACCACAGATCCTACCATGGCACTGTACCATGTTACCAGAGAGGACCGCTCATCTCTTAGCTTCTCCCTAAGGAATGAGGTCTTTGAACCATACATCCAGTACCCTGATTTTTGCAGCTACTAGCAAAGGGATTAACTCAAAATGTGCCTATTTCAGGAACCTGGTGGGGTTCAGCAATCACTAGTCTGGTACTGCACAGAGGGGGAAAAAAAGAGGCAGCTTTAAGCAGGTACTCAAATGCTCCCAGGTTTCTTTCAGTGCAACATAGAACAAGCGGACAGCTAAGACCAGGTTTCAGCTATACCAGGGAATGCTGGGATAGCACAACAGCAGCCCTGCCTTTTCTAGCTGACACCCAAGGGTCTGGCTTCTAAGCAGCCGGCATCTAGAACCAAGAACCGGGAGATCACTGTACACTAGGAAGGTGGACACTTCCTTTCAGCTCTACTCCAGTGACAGAAACAAGACTCCAGCTTCCACCCAGGATGGGCACCTTCCGCAGCTGCAGTCAGAGGGTCTGACAGGCTGCAGCCAACGGGCTCAATACTCAGTGGTCATCTGAGACCCACAGCAAACACAGCAGTGGTTCTAAATGGCTCTGCAGGCACTCACCATGACTCCTCTCCTCACTGCCGCTAGCTGGCTTCCCAGCTCTCCCTGGGAGGGCAACACTGCACTTCTTGTATCTTGACTTCTCCAGCTCATACCCAAGGACTTAGCCCCTAGCTTGCCATTCCCCTGGAGCTGACTGGGCAGGCAATTACTGGTCCCTGGGAATCTAAATGACTATGTGGCTGTGTCCTGTGGCTCTAGGGACAGTATGCCTGGCAAATCTATCTCTCAAAAATTGAAGAGAAAAAAGATTTTCTCAGACAAAAACAAAGGACATTCACTAGAGCTGATAGTACTAGACCTGATTCATTAGGAGATACTAGACGGAGTTCTAGATGAAATGAAGGCACGCTGACTGCAAAAGAAAACCTGAAATTCCCTGGTAAAGGTAATGGTTGGAACAAATAAAATGCTTTCTATTAAAATAGCAGTGTGTATGTGTGTGTGTGGGGGGGGGGGGGGGGGGTCTAGAAGCATAGCTTGGCAGTTCAGATGCTTGCCTACCAAGTACAGGGACATGGCCTCGATTCCCCAGCACCACAGAGTTGGGCATGGTGACACACATCTGTAATCCCAACACTTGGGTGCCTGAGGCAGAAGGACTGCCATAAGTTTGAGGTTAGCCTGGACTACATAGTGAGTTCAGGACCAGTCTGAAATATAAAGCAAGACCTGTCTCAAAAAATAAAATAATACAATGACAGTGGGTAAATACTTTTTAATTCTAGTATAAAATGAAAAGGTAAAAAGCAGTAAAATTTATATAATTAAATCATGTTAATAGACAACCAGTATAAATGGATGTGAATCGCAAATCAAAAGTACATACTGTGGGAGATAAAAGATACAAGTATAGTTTTGTATAAAAGAGAAATTGCTCAAACAGAATATTATAAGACACTTAAGGCAGAAGATATCTAGCACCAGATAACCACAGAAAGTATCAGTGGAAGCCAAACCAAAGAAAACGACAGGAAGAAATACCAACAGAAGTAAATGATGACAGCAGCAGAATTCAAAGGAAGACAGATGGAGAAAAGAGGAAAGAAATACTGAAAAAAACAGAAAAGTTAATGGATTGGGAGAGGCAAACTTTTCTATCAACAATTACTTAAGTATAAGTGGATTAACATCAACCACCAAGAGATATTCAGGTTGGATGAATTAAAAAAACAGCATGTAAATACATTGCATCTTCAAGAAACTCAATTTAAACTCAAAGACATACTCACACTTCATGTGAAAGGATGGAAAAAGACACCATGCAACTGGTAACCAAAATCAATCAAAAATGGCTATACCAATGTTAGACAAAATAGACGTCAAGTCAAAAAATACCTCTAGAGACAAAGTAGGCCACTATACAATGATAAAATTGTCAATGCAACAGGAAGCGATAGATAGATATAGATATATATTTATCACTCAACACCAGAATACCTAAATATATAAATATTGGCAGATCTTAATGCATAAATTTGCAGCAGCATCATAAGTAGTGACAGAAAGTGTTAATACCTCACTTTCAATGGTGCGTGGTGCATAGAATAACAAAATAGAAAATTATTGAAGAAACAACAGTCTTAGACAACAACAGAAACCAAACAGACCTAACAAATCCACAACCCCACTAAGGCAGAGTACATGTTCTTCCAAGTGCACATGGAACATTCTTCGAAGTCCACACAGAACATTCCTAGAACAGGTCATATAGTATGTCATGAAACAAATCTTAACAAACTCAAGATCAAAATCGTACCAGTACATATTATGATCACGGTAGTATTGAACTAGAAACCAGTAATAGAAGAAAAACTGGAAATTCAAAAATACAAGGAAATGAAACTACACACTATTGAGCAACAATTGGCTCAAAAAAGTAAGAAAATTTAAAAAACTATCTCAAGACAAATGGAACAAACACAACATAACCAAATTGTATGCAATATAGCATAACTATTTTAAAGTAAGTTTGTAACAATAACAGTCTACATGAAAATAACAGTCTACAATCTAACATTATAAAAACAAAAGATGAGTGAACATGAAAATATAGCAATAAAATATGCAAAACTGAGGTCATATAGGAAAAAAAGAAATAGAACAGATGAATTGTGAAAAACATACAAGTTATCTGATATACATGGAGTCTTCAGAAGAGAAAAAAGGAAGAGAAAATGTTTTCAAAAAGAGTCAATGTCTTTCCGATTTTGCTAAAAACTATGAACTCACAGATCCAAAATTTGAGTAAACCTTTAGCACATGAAAAATCAAAAACAGTACATTAAGTAAAATCATAATTTAATTGTTCAAAATAAGTGAAAGAGAACACAGCATAAAAGCAATCAGAAAAAAGAACATAGCTTTAAACAAAGAATAAAACAGAAATACCAGTAGACGTCTGGTCAAAAGCAATATAAATGAGAATGCGATGTAGCAACACTTTTAAAGTGCTTAAAATGATTGTCAAAGAGAACTGTGCTCTCACTGAAAGATATTTCAAAAACAATCACAAGAAAAGACTTGTAAGACATAAAAAGCTAAAGCAACTTTACCAGAAGAACTTCAATGCATAGGTAAGGTATTTCCACCAGACAGAATTAGAGTCACACCAGGTAAAAACACAGATCTATGCAAAGAACACTAGAAAGATGACTAATGCATGGCTAAATATATCTTATTTTTAATTATGGTTTAAATCTCTCTCAAAAATAGTTGCTTAAACAAAGTCAAAGCAAGGTAGTATATACTTACTACATCTAAAAATATGTACTTAACTACCTCTATAAGTGTGTACTTAATGCACCTATAAGTGTGTGCTAACTACATCTGTAAGTGAAATTTATGATAACATCTCAAAGATGAAGAGGATAGCAATATACACTATCTATTGATCTATTAATATACTTGCTTTCACTTTAAGAAACTAGATAAATATATATATATATATACATAAAATAACCAAAAGAAAAAAACCAAGATCAGAATAGAAATTGGTGAAAGAGAAGGTAGAAAATGGGAAAAAAAAGCAACAAACATCAAAAGCTTGTTCTTTGGGAAGATAAACAAAATTCTTAAATTCCTAGTCTAATTTCTTAGGAAACAAATACAAAATTTATCAATACTAAAAAACTGAAGTGATCATATTTATAGATTCTGAAGATATTAAAAATGAGTATTATATACAATTTTAGGTTAATAAATGTGTCAGTAAAGACAAAATAATAGACATTTCACTTAAAACATACTAAAGAAAATACAATCTAGTAGCATCTTTACTACTTAAGGTTGATTAATCTGTAGTTTTTCAGTTTTCTCTATTTAATTTTATTCTGCTAAGTACTTAAGGAATCTTTTAAACATTTAATCATGTCACTAAAAAGCATGATCCCATAAAATAACAAATTTGTAAACTAGAATGTGTCTAATATAAAATGGTCTGCTTTCTGAAGGACACGATTAAGAAAGTGAAAAGACAAGTCACAGATTGGGAGAAAACATTCACAAACACTGTATCAAATAAAGAATTGTCTTCAGACTATAGGAAGTACTCTCAAAACTCAATAATGAGAAATAAATAACAACCCCAGAACAAAATACGAATAAATGTTTATGCAGGCATTTCATCAGAGAAGATACTAAGCAGAAAAAAGCACGTAAAGAGATAGTTCAATATTAGTCACTAGGGAAATGCAAACTATAATCATATGAATATATCGCTGTATTCCTTTAACAATGGCCAAAACTTCAATAATTATTTTTGAAAGTTCAACCATGTTCAAGAATATGGAGAAACTGATGCTTTCAGACATGGTTACAAATGTGTCATAGTGAAACAATTTTAAAACAGTTTGAAATTTTCTTGAATAGTTATATATACCCATACCATATGACTCAAGCCATTCTACCTGAGAGCAATTTCTTCCCCCACCATATACAGCGTATATCTATAAAGATATTGGACATGAATGTTCAGAGCAATTTAAATTGTAATAGACATAAATTTAAAACAACCCAATCATACATCAAAAAGTGAAGAGATCAATAATCTGTGAAATCTTTGTATAATGGAATACCTCTCAGTAATAAGAATGCACTATTGATACACATCTAATGTAAATCAATCGCGATTTTTTGGAGTGAAAGCAGTCAATCAAAAAAGCCCCTCCTACATAATTTCCTGGGTATGACACCATGGGAAATGGAAGCTACTCCTCAGAGACAGGAGGTCAGTTGTGCGGGAGACAAGGAGTGTGGGAGGTGTGGGAGTGTGCATCGTCGGGCACGGGGAACTTTAGCTTCCGAATGAGCATGTTCCCTGTCTTGATAGTGGCAATATTTTCATGGATGTTCATACATGCTGGAACACCAACTCGAATAGTCTAAATCTGTGTGGTTTATTTTACATGACTTACACTTCATTATGGTTGTGACATCAACAGGCAGAGCAAGGTGAGGACCGTGCCTAACCCGATGCCACTGCTAACGACAATGTCTCCAGATAAAGCTTGCTGCCTGAGGCACATTTCATAAAATTATGTATGTAGTCTACACAAAGAACCATCAAAAAGAGTATTCTCAGAAGAAATATTTGAAATTGTAACATGGCTAAAAGAATCTCCTCTCTCGAATATTTTCTGAACATTTCTTCTAAACACTCTATATTAAACCATTTTCAGTGAACAGATATTTTCAGATCTCTTTGCTTCTCTCTGGGTTGATTAGGAAGTAAAATCTGGTAGGCATGGTGGGGGCCACAGAGTAGCAACCCTCCCTCAAATAATCTGCTTAGTCAACAGTGAGGTTTTGCTTCAAAAACAGACACACCCAGGAAGTGTCCTAATTGCTCCACATAACCCATATAACTTAGCAGTTCTGCATTCCATTTAAAAATTTGTTACTTTAACTGCATGGGGTAGTTTCTACTAATTTCTTTGCTCTATGTTTTTAAAACACAATGGTATATTCTAATTTGCACTCCCTAAAACCATAACTTAGGGCGTTTCTTTGTTTGATTCAAGCCATATTTCTGAGTACTTAAATAATACAAACTGAAATGTCTCATACAATGAACTTTATAATTAGATAGTTAAAAATTAGAAAATTAAAAGAAAAGCAGTGTGCTGGTTAGCTGAATGTTAGGCAGCATTTTTTCTCAGTTTAGCATTGGTGCGAGTCAACCAAGCACTTCTGCATAAAAGGGACACAGGCAAGTGGTATTTAACCTTTTTTCCCCCTTCCTGAGACATGGCCTTGCTCTGCAGTACCAGCTGGTCCTGAGCTCACTATGTAGCCCAGGCTGGCCATGAATTCATAGCAATCCTCCTGCCTCAGTCTCCTGAGTGCTGGGGTTACAGGAGAACACCACCACAGATATCTAATCTTTCAGTGGTGTTGGGGATTCGAATCCTGGGCCTTGCACATGTTAGGTAAATGCTTTAACCACTGAGCAACATCCCTACCCAGTACTTAACCTATTATGCAATATTTCGACTTCATTTCCTGTGTCCTGTAGGTGCTGAAATTGACAGAAACCCAGAGAAACACGTCCAGGAATCTCAGAAATCCAAAAGAATGATAAATAAGTAAATACCACTTCCAGTTATATTTAGCTTATCTTTAGAAAGAAAAAAAATCATCTCATAAAATGCTGTAATAAAAGTGGCTATTCATACATATCAAAGTCATCTGCTGTGGCTTGGTAAATGCTTTATAACAAGGAAGGGGCAATCTGTTTTATAGCACCTGTTAATTTTTGTGTTTTAAATACTCTCAGAATGGGTGATTTCAGTTTGGTTTGACTGTGAAGTTAGAATGTAGTCAGCAGCGAGCTGGGCTGAGCGCCCCACCTAGAAACACCTCATATGTGATTCTAATGAGCTCCAAACTTGTAAGAGAACTAAGTCAAAATACTAGGATATGACTGTATTTTACTCCTTGTGGATGAATTTTGCTAAAGTGGTCTGTTAACCTGCATCAACACGGCTCCACCTGGAAACATTTTCTTTAGCAGACAGTACCTAACATCAACTAGTTGAGTATCTCAAGACTGAAGTATTAAATAAAGTTGTTTTTTCTTTAATAGGAATCCATCTCATCACAACTTTATTCAAATTAAGAGCTTATTGTGAATGTTCCAAAGAGTGAAGAGGAAAAGTAACAAACAAGACACGACAATTTATTCCCAATATTAGACGAAATTTACCCACGGCAGCCTGTTAGTAAAGGGGAGACGGACTAGGATACGGTCAAGCATATCTTCCACTGCCCAACCTGTGTGCCCCACTTCAAGAGTTGTGGGTTTGTGTTTACGTGGTGGGGGTGGGGGGCAGAGCTGCTTTGCAATCATAAGAGTTAACAGGGGCAGATCAAAAGGCATCTTTTTGGGGTGTTTTCCACAAAAAGAGACTTTCTCAAAGCTTTATAAGGAAAACTAAAGCAGGAAACAAACTTTTCAAACGAGAGAAAACAGCAGCCAGAAGAGCTCCAGCATTTCAACACAAAGGCAGCAAAGAGATAACAAAAGAGCGGACGTATACCCAAGTTCTGAGTCTGACTGCAACTGGAGCACTGAGGGGTCTGTGTCCCACTGCAGGGTCCTAATCGTGCAGCACAAAGGAAAAAGAACACAGAATTAACAAAAGGGGAGGGCAGCGACCAAGCCCAATCACGTCATTCACATACAATACACACAGAGAACGTGCCCCTGCTCCTCCCTCCACCCGCAGTAGTCAGCTAATGACAAGAGAAAGCAAGAGGCCATCTTTTCCATTGAGCATTCTTTTATATCGGAAGGTATGGCTGTTTTCATAGAAGAAAACCCAGGGCCAAATAGTCAAAATACACACACACACACACACACACACACACCCCGTTTGCTCTGTTTTGGCTTTTAAAGAAGGTCGCATGGCCTGAGCAGGCAAACTGCTACATCCCATCTGACCCATCCACATCTGGGAATGCCACGCACCTTCCAGGCAGTGGAGAAAACCAAATGCAAATGGGCCAGGCAGGGTAGGGCCATCTGGAGAGGGTGAGTTACACCGAGCACGACCGCAGCAGGGCCTGGTGCATACCTGGCTTCCTCTGGTCACTTACTATAAATATGACCCATTAGGTTGTGAAGCTTGAGAGCATTTTATTTTTACCTGTAGAAGTGGCTCTAATGGTCACCAACAATGTAACTTATCTCTAAGATGCCAAGGGTTTGTGACCAATTACGTCTTTAAAATATTTCACAAAAGTCAGGAGAGTATTAATAACAACCTGGGGAATCCAATTTCCCTAGTTATTTCTCCTTCAAAACAAGAGGGCATCACCGAGGAACAGAGTGTACCCAAGGACAGGACCTTTAAATTTCCGGCAGAGAATCTGCTGCAGGTGATCTAGGCACTAGGCAACCTGGGAGGCTTGTGATGGACATCCAACCTTCAGACACTGTGACTGAAACCTGGCATCAGTGACTTACCGCTCGTTGTGTGACCCTGGGCATGCTGGTTAAGCTCACAGCCCCAGTACACTTTAGTTTGCTCAAACTGTGTGGCCCCGCAGACCAGCAGAGTCAGCATCTCAGGAGCTTGTTAGAAATGCAACAATTATGTTCCACCCCATATTTACTGACTCCACATTCCACTTCTAACAATGGCTCCAGGTGATGTTGAGGCACCTTACGGTTTAGTTTCTGTTTCATTTTTGTTTTTGTTTTCTGCAGTGCTGGGGATAGAACCCAGGGCCTTCCCAACATGTCACATTCCAGATCATTCTTTTGGTTTTGATCTCTGAGGTGGAGTCTTGCTAAGTTGCTAATTGCCTATGTTGGGTTAGAACTTTCAATAATCCTGTCTCAGCCTCCCAGAGTGCTGGGATTCCCAGTCTCCTCCTTGACCTCTTCAAGCACAAATCCACGTGGCTCAGAAATCTGCTGCTACCACATCTTGGCTCAAATGTCACCTTTCCAAGATCTTACCCCATGTAATCATCAGACCTCAGCTGGCACTTCCTTAAAACTCATTTCTTTTACCTTGAGTTACTTTCTCCACAGAATTCAGCTTTGCCCATGATTTTAGTATGTGTTGGTTTATTTATTATTGTCACTACTTGACTCTGGACTTAAGCCTCATACTGGTGTGGGCAGCTACATCCTTAGGTTATAGGAATATGTCTACAATTGTGCTTATATGCTATTTACTAAATGAATGGATGAATCTTTCTCTGTTTTTCTAAAGGAATTAAATATAATTATACCTAGAAGGTACAAAATAACCATTTCATAATCAATAGCTTTTGTTATTACTACTGTGACCACCACTCTGTAATATTTCTTTGAGTTTTGCCCTACGCACGATAGATCTCGTATCATTTCCTCTTGCAGACAAATTTCGTGTGGTTTCAAACCTTCCTTAATTAGCTCTGGCTTTGCTCCTGTCTTCTTTCTTGAATGCTCCGAAAGATGAATGTAGTCTAGTGACATCACAAACTAGCCTATTTCTTAGACAAGTGCTTCTTAAACTTTACTGTGCATATAGATATCTAAGGATACTGTTAAAATGCAGATTTATTTTAGTGAATCCAGGTATCACCTGGCATTCTGCAACTGGAACAGCTTCAGAGGATATAGATGCTTCCAGTCCATGTACCACATGTGAAATAAATGTCAAAATCTCCACACAGACAAGGGTTTCTAAGCTGACCTTGAGAACTCACAGAATGCTGTTCCCCAGCCCCAGAACTGCTGATTTCATGGGTCTGGAATGGAGCCTGGGAATCTCTAACAAGGTCTGAGGTGACATTTACAAGCCTGACCAGAGGACCACCTAGGACTGCTGCCCTAAGTCATTCTGTTCAAGGAAAGCTTTTGTGCTCTGACATCAATTCTTTCAATTTGACGCAAATGGCGGAAGTAACAAAATCCACTAAGATGATCAATATTTGCTGCTTACATGTTTCTGGAGATTGGACTCAAGGACATCTCTCCTGTTGTAGGCAGAAGAGCAACTGGTGTCTCTAGCAGACTGAGAAGTGTCCCCTTGTGAGACATGGGATCAGGCCCTGAGCTCCTCAGTGTGTCTTTGGGTTTCGAATGGGAAGATCTTTCTTGACCTTTTCCCCTGTTCACATTTAGGAAAGGAATGCAGCAGCTCCCAGGCAGCCTGGCTGTTCTATTACTTACTGAACAGATCATAAAAGCACACTGTCCCCTTGAGAAATAAAAGCAGCAATACTACCGGAAGCACCCTCCTAAGAAGTCCACAGACAGGCAGTTTGGAGTTTGTATTTTCAAACAGAACAGCAAAGGTGATACAGGTATCTAACCTCACAAGCCTACTTCCACCAATCATACATACATCATTCAGTAAAAGCAAACTGTAGGCATTGTCAATAACAAGCCATAGGGTAAGAAATAAATCCAAAGATACCATCAAGTGTGTTAATTCTAATTCTTTCCTTTTTCAAAGTATTATCTTCAGGGTAATCTGTATTACAAAGAATGGAATTCTTTGTTTTTTAACTGAAAGCTAATATATTCAGTGGGCAAAGGTGGCTTGCGTTTCTGAGGATAACTTAGGAGTGTTAAATGTTTGTGGATTCTTTCTGTGCAAATTTATAGAAGAGCTTTCCTGCAGGTGGCAGCGTCCTACAGAGGGCCACGTGGGCCCAGGGATGGAAGTTTACACTCTGGATGCAGCTCCAGTATGTCATCTGGCAGGTCTTCTGTGCCCAGCAAAGTGAGGAAGCAGGTGGAAAGGCCTAACATTTTAATACATAGGATGCTTATTAAAGAGCCCTTTGATTTCATGTTTTCCAGTGAAAATGTAAGTAACACATGAGAACAGAATATACTATCATAAATCATTTTCATATGGAAATAATCCTGTTTACTATCATAGGTAGCTCTAAGTTTTAGTCATTCCTGGAATGATGTAATTAATGTATGCAGGGGAGAGAACATTCTTGATTAAAAACATTCAGTGACTTCTTGAAGAAACATCTATTATGGACCTACTACATCTAACACTGTGATAGAGGATTAAAAGAATTCTCAAGAAATCTTCAGTTCTAGTGGAGAATTACATGTATACACACACACACACACACACACACACATATGCATATATATGTATATATGTGCATACACAAACATATATATGCTTTAGTAGAGCAAAACGGAATGTAAAAGCTGCCACAGCAGAGGCATCAAGTGTGCTGAGAACATGAGACTTGCACTTAAGAACATGAAATTTACATAAAGGAAATAAGACATGCATAGTTACACTCAATAACACATGTATAACTTATACCAGGAAGAAAGTTGCTCTCATCACTTGCACCTTATCTGGCTCAGTTTCAAATTTCAACACATATTAGCTGAAAAGATAAATGCCATGAAAAGAATCAAGCTAAGGAGAGAGTTGTAAGATCTCTCCACTTTGTGTTGACCCTGCTACCCAGCCAGACAGTGGGCTGTACTTCCACCATCCTTTTGGGAGCCAGAGCCAGGAAACACACTTCCTTTGCTGAGATCAAAGATTCCACTTGACCCTAACTCTTGGAGGATGAGGTCAGCACTTAGACTTAACTCATTTTCACCAGTGCCTAGTTTATTGGACTTAAGCAGCTGAGTTAGTCTACTGGGTCTCATAAGACTCTGATTTACTTTAGATGCAAATATAGCAAATTACCATGACAACAGCAATTTCCGGGCAAACCAATCACAATGCTCTTCGTGAACATTGGCTTCCTGGAACCCCACAGCCAGCAGTGTCTTTGAGCTTAGGTACAGGGGATGTTTAACTGCTGCAGCTTCCTTCTGCCTCACCTCCCCATCCTCACGTCTTACTAAGACTACACATCCCTCACTGCAGCCCAGGCCTCCATTCTCTCTAACTCTAGACTGACCAGTTCAGCCCTTTCTGGTAGATACCTTCCTCCCTCGTCTTCCCATTCCTCCTCATCCTTTCACACTATGTTTATCAGTATTCCTGGCTGAGAAACTAGCTTGTTTTTTGTTTGCTTTTTTTTTTATCATTTGTATTTGTCTGCTTTAATCAATTTTAGCTGATTTCTTAGGTTTGCTCTTAAGATGGCCTAAGGAAAGAATTTTAACTTCTTTCAGAAAGGACCTGCTGTTTGCACAGACAGTGAATAACCCACCAAATTCTTTACTTCCTCAGAATTAAGGGGCAGTGTTGTGGTTCTGTGGTCTCACACATGTGCTGGCCAGTTTTATGGACACAGCAATGAAGGTCACATAGTTATCAACTTTGTTTCAGAATATTGGGCACAGAAGCTTCCCACAATGTGGAAATGATCATTGTCTCATATGACTTTAAAGATTTTAGATAATGTCATCTCTGGCATCTCATCCAAAAAGGCCTACCCTGTAACTATTATTATACAATTTGAGAGTCAATTGGGTTTTTCAGTTTTTCTTTTTAAAGAATAGAAAACATCATAATTCTTCAAACCGGCAGTAACCTAGTAAGATTTTAAACCTTTTACCAATTGACCACTATTCAATTTATAGAATTCTCCCTTCATTGGTCCAAATATTTTTGTTCAACTCCAGCTAACTAGATAGAAGTTAAAATGTAAAAGCAAAAAAGCAATAATAATCCTTGGCCATCTGATGAAAGAATCATCTAGGAGTTAAAGACAAGGTGTCTGGGTTGTTACTTCTCCCTGTTCAGCTCTTATCATCAACGATATGATGGCTTCCCTTTTCTCTTTTTTTTTTTTTTAAGTCTAGATAGCCTTAACATTATGCTGTAAACAGTGTCTTTGCTTTTACCTTTTTCTGAGTTTTGGATAATAAGAAAGAAATGTCCAATAAGTATTTAGAAGAGAGTAGCTAGAAGTCCTGCTATTTGTCACGCTAACACTTTACACTAGTACAGATGGGGGGAAGCAACATTCCACTGTGTAGCAAGAACCCTAATAGCTAAATTGCTACTGGGCAGGTTTTGCCCCCAGGTAGTTGGGCTGTAAAAATAAAACAGTATTTTTCATACAAGAACGGCGATGACGATGACTTTCACATCACCAACTCTCACGGCCACTTCTTGTGCCTCATCTTTGAGCTCTACGATTCTGCCCACTATTGGCTTCTTCATAATGTGTTCTTTTTTTCAGTGTTCTCATTCCTGAAAATCATGTTTCTTCTCCTCCACTCATTGTAGTTTTGGTAAGGCCTTTAATTGGCCCATCCTACAAAAACAAGGATTCTACAACCAGGCTCAGTCTTCTCCCCTCACTTCTGTACTCCCCCTAGGCAACTGTATAGGTGTCCAGACACCTTCTGCAAAAAAATTGCCCCACCACCCTCATCACTACTGAGCTCAAATCCCACTTTCTCAAATGCCTATCGCCATGTTTGTGTGAACATCTGCCCTTCCTTATTTTTTCTGACTTTTCTTCCTCATTCCCACAATTCCAGTTTAGACCTTCTGTCCTCAGCAGACCAATGGTTCCCCAAACCAGTCCTCAGATCTTGAAAGTATTATAAAGTACACGGACACAGTAGCTCAGACCTCATCTCAGATCTGGCCTAGGTAACTGTTTTAACCTGCCTCCGGTGAATTCAATGAATTGCTTCTAGATGTTGGGGCCAAGGATTTCAACTATTTCAACGGTCATAATAGTCTCCTAGACTCTGATCTTTTTCTTCCCATGACTTGACACAATTAAATCTGTCCCTATACTTGATGAAGTCTCTCTAGAACTAAGAATAATTTATCTTTGTAATTCTTGAAGATCTAACAGAGCATCTCTCAAACAAAAATTTTCCACTGTTTACTGAATGACTAGATGGATGAATGAACTAATAAATGATCTTTACTTGCCTTTTCTGTAGATGAATGTGAGGTAGAAAGGCAAGTTGATTCCTGTAGAAATAGGTTTTATTTTCTTTATTAAAAAATAAAAGAGTAAATCAAGGCTGTCTTCTGACTTCCCTAATAGCTACTAACTCACCTGCAAAGAACTCAGTTTTTGTTTTGTGTGTCATGAAAATACCACATGGTCTCACAAAGTTCACAGATTTATTTCCACATTGAGGAAATAAAGTCTGTCATCTAAATAATGACCATATTTCTAGTTTGTTCTGAGAATAAAATTGGTCAAGCATCTTTTCTACCGTGTGAACTTAGTAACTTTAGTTAATCCCTGAAGAAACTTCAAAGGAACCCAATTTTCACATTTTTCCTTTCCCTTCTTTCTAAGGTGTCAGGACACAGGACTCTTCTGAGCCCACTGTGCTCCAATGTCTTGTTACACATGTCTTCTCTGTCATATGAATCACTAGCTATGAATCAGACAAGGAAAAGCATTTGGTCCAATGTGAACATAGCACCAAATAAAAAACCCTTAGTAAGTACCATTCTTAACTAACTTTTTACATGCTATTTTCAAAAATAAAGCACCGAGTAATATGGAAATTTCAAAAACCATCATTTGCTTAATCTGTTACATTCATTAACAAGAAGTCAAGTAAATAAAGATAATATTTAAATAATGAGCTATCGTTTTATTTCCCAGTCTCAGTTATTTCCTTACTTAGGACTGGCAATAATACTGATAAGATTTCTGATGTTAGAAATAAAACTGAACGAGTGTTAACATATATTTATATTAGGACTTTTTAAGAAATTAATTTTAGTAGTTTACTATGTAAGACTCTTTCCTCTGTTGGCTGTTGCTGGAGCCCTAACATGCAGAGCCTATCCAACTTTCACTAAGACACACAGGAAGTCCATCAGAGCTGGATTAAAGAGGAAATGCAGGACTCCCTCACAGACAAGGTTACACCGCACACCTCAGATCTTACACGGAGACCCGCTGCCAAGCAAAGAGTTTCTCTAGAAGGAGGTTCTGCTTCCCTGTACCACAACAGATGCTGACTTTGCTGGGGCAACCTTATGGCACATACAGCACATCCGTCATGAAGACAGAGCAATAGGAAGTTGAAAAACATGAACTAATAATCAGTTAATGTGCTACGTAAGAAGAATACACTATAGTTTAAATCTTATTTTAACTTCCAAAGACATTACTTTTAATATTCCTTGCACCAGTGCCTTCAGGCTCCTTGAAGTCCAATTAGCAGGCAGAATCTTACCAACTTTTCTTTTTACCACAGCAGTTAGAATATTTTTTTGAGTAAACAAAATGTGACAACCCTGTCAACTTGGCCCACGGTCTTGCATCACTTTATTTCTCTTTCACTGTTACTAATTATGCCACCCTTTTAGTTTCTGACTCATCTGATCACCTTTGAGGACAGTGATATCTTCAAGATGTATCAAAAGTCCTGTTAGGCTTCAGGAGTTCCACAGAGTTCT
Source organism: Ctenodactylus gundi (assembly GCA_004027205.1). Taxonomy (NCBI): domain Eukaryota; kingdom Metazoa; phylum Chordata; class Mammalia; order Rodentia; family Ctenodactylidae; genus Ctenodactylus; species Ctenodactylus gundi. Next base: position 169,607 of record PVKB01002226.1, on the reverse strand, counting down.
GTAGAATCAGACTGTGGACAAAGATGAAATTCCCGAGGATCCTCTGCTGAGACTTAGTCCTGTCCTAAATTTCTATCTCCCAGAATCCCATAGGAAAGTGTCCATATGCAGCCAATACAAGCTGCCCACAAACAAAATCATTGTAGGAAATCTAGCTTTCCAATTTGAGCGTTCACTAGGTAGAAGACCAGGGAAAGTCTGAGTACATCAAATATTTGAGATCTACCAAATTACTCTGTCAAAAAAATCGTATTTTTAAATGTACAAAAGGCCAACATTCTAACACAGAAGCCTGTTCCTTGACCCCTGAGTTCTAATCTGCAGTACACATGGCATCGAAGGCCTCAATACTCCTGCTTTCCCTTTGTACCTAAGTGCTCCTAGTAAGGGCTTCAGAAAACATTTCTGAACTTGAGATTCCCTGGGGAGGAACTTCCCCTCCCAAAGGAAGTCTATAGATAAAGGAGGTTTTGGTGAATCGACACTAAACCCGAGAGGATAGGCATCGATTATAAAGACTACAAGATTATGCTGTAAACAGTCGGTGAAATGTTATCAGGTGACAACATATTTAAATAGAAAGAAAGCAATACTTAATTTAAAAAACCGGTTCACAGTCAGATGCCATTTCATGTACACACAGGATGATATAAATATTATATGAAAGGCATACGGCTGATTATTGAGAGTGCTAGCCTCTGGTGGTAGAAGTATGATTTTCAATACTCTTACTTTGACTTGCTTACATTTTCTAATCATATAATAATGCATGAAAATTGTCTATGTAAGAAGATCACTAAAAATAAAATGTTGGAAGGAGGTTTTTGAATGTCCCCATTGACTGGAAAATAGAATCTAATTATAATATTAAGGCTATAGATAACCAACAACCAAAATAGAAATTAACTCTATTACTACCTCTCCATGCAACTTCTCACCTAAAACAAACCCCAGAAATCTCTCTATTTTGTTAAGGATATCATAGAATGTGTTATCACTGTAGCAGAAAAATTACACAAAGTGTTATCATATAGATATATGTTTATCTTTGAACCACTGGGAAAGCTTTCATCTCCAACTTAGGCTTGAGATGGGTGTAGCAAATGGTCAGTATTCAGGCAAACTTTATGAAATTAACACGTACTCCTAGGTTTCCATGCCCTACTACAACTTTTAAGTTTAGTGTGGCGCTGAGAAGCCTACGGGACCACAGTTAACCACGAAAAATGTGTCATGGTGCAAAGTCTCTTGTGAGTCGTCCAAGTAAATGAAAATAAGACCTATGTGTTGAGTGATCCCTGCTTAGAGAGATTCATCTAAGGTTGTCTATCTAAAGGCTTATGAATAACGGCTCAACAATCCAGAAAGCAGTACCAGGGATACAGATGTGATCTGTCTGTGCTCTGGTCATGTTCAAATATTTACATAAATAATTGGATAAGGGAGAGGAGTGTGCCTTATGGTAAGTGTACATGTGTGTGTATTTCTATAATTTGATCTAGCCGTTTTTCCTAAGGAAAGCAATCTTAGATTTTCTCACGTAACACATGAGTCTCATTTTCAAATCTGATAAGCATGCATTTACCCTATCCAAATAAATAAAGTAAAATAATGTAAGATAGAGGTATAGATTTTAGAAACTTGAATCAAGCTACTGGCGTTCAGATCTAGCACTACAGTGCTATGTTCTCTATGAACTCAAGAAAATCATCAACTTCCTCTGTTTCTCAGTGATCTCATCTATAAAAATCTAGGATGACATTCATTTATTTGATAAACATTTATCAAATGCTAACTGCACAGAAACAACTTCAAATAGCACTTAAGTGCCTAATCTCAAGAAATTCATCATTTCCTGAGGAAGAGAGAAATGTATTCACTACACAAAAGCCATCCTTCTTGAAGGGCTATGAAGTATTCATCCTTCATTCTGTGTGTGACTGCATATTAATATTCTTTATCATATAAAGATAATATAATTCTATTCCTAGTTTGCTGAATGCTAAAATATAGGAGCAGGTATTTAATTTAATAAAGTATTGCTCAAGTAAATATTGTAATGATGTTTATTCCCTTTTTGATTTTTTAATATGCTGAACTATATACAACATATTTTCCTTACTAAATTATCCTTGCATTTTTGAAAACCAGTTAGAATTTAGACTTAAAGTGCACATAGTGTGTTAAAGAGTTAAAAGCTATGTTTATAAGTAAAACTGGCCTTTAAGTGTTTTGTTACTAAAATTCAGTCTTTAAAATCCCAGAGCTTTTCTTTGCCTATCACGACTGAGCAATGATCAATTCCACCAAAACAAACATTACGTTGTAAGCGAGAAGTGGGCCATGACGACAGAGCAGACACTGCAAAGCAAATGAGGATGCTTTCATTGTTAAAAAATTAATTGATTACTTTAGTATAATTGAAAATGTGTTCTATATTTCTCCTTAAAATACTTAATTAAGCCCTCTTAAATATTGCTGAAAGGATTGTTCTTAAACTTGTTTTTGAAGCACTATTTTAACCTTTTAAACAGGATATACTGAATATGCCAAATTACAGATTAACAAGGATTATAAACAATACTTGCCAATTTTGGATCTTTAAAGAAAATTTTAGCTTTGTTTTAAAATGCTGACAAATGAATCACAGAACTTATGTACATCATTAGGTATTACTGGATGTGTTAATTTGTTTCTTCTGAAAAATTTTCCTTTTTATTTGAAGAGTCCAGATTTCATACAAATGACAAATTTACGACTACACTTTACAGTCTTAGTTCTCTTCCAAGTTCTTCTCCTAGTCTCAGGTTTTATGAAGTGTTAAAGGTAATAGCAATTGTTTCAAAGATGTTGCTTGTACATAAAAAGGCATTCCAAGAGGAATTTTAAAAACCAGAATATAACATTTTCCTACAATTTAGCTGATACATGTTTTACTAAAGCAAAAACAAACTTGTGTAGAATTTTTCAAAGTTCAAAGTAAGGACAGCTCTTACTAAGTTATTCCTAACACACTCTTCTCAAGTAAACTCTGTGCTCAGTTTCCTTAAAAACTATCCCTTTTCAGTGCCAATTTTCTTGCATTCTTATGAAGCTTGCACTTAGCAATGGATTTATTCATTGGCTTCCAGTTATCTACTCTTGCCAATTTTTTTTTTATAAGGGAGTGAAACCAGTTGGACTTTGTGTGAAATGGGAGTCAACTGCTCCTCTTCTAAGTTGAAAAATGCATTATCCAGAGGTAAAAGAAATGAGGAATGGTGCTTACTGAGAAGGAATAATTGCTACCGTCCTAGAGTAGAAAGTAGAAAGTTACTGTAGAAAGTTTCAAAAGGGATCCTCAACTATGAACTCAGGAACAGAGTTCAATGCTGCCAACTTCATGCCTTGAAGTATGGCAACAAGGTCATCATGCCATCACTGTGTAGAAGCGGGCAAACATATTAATCTAATGATAGGTCAATGGACCACTCCCCTAAGGAAGGTGATAATGTTATGCTAGCTCTGGAATAAATGTTAAATCTCATACAACTGTGTTATTATTATTTTTCCCCTGAAAGGCTTTCTGAAGTATTCAAAGCAAAAGAGGACAGAACGTGTTTGCTGTCCTCAATCAGAAAGGCAATTTTGCTAAAATAGGCCAGGTTTGTGCCCTCAAAGCCTCTACTTTCATTTCCCTCCAATTGAAAACATTGTCCACTAGGTTCAAAAGGCCCTATCAAAACAAAATCCTTAAGTCTGAAGCAGATCAATGTGCAGACATCCACAAGATCATTTCCATCTACATGCTGGTTTCTAAAATGAAAATAAAATGTTAGTCTGCCCTCATGTCCACAGTTTTGTCTGCCAGATTTCCTAGGCCTCTGTGAAAACAGTATACGTTCAGAAAAAAAAAAAAGTTTATCTAATGCATTAAGTGGAAAAAGGAAATAAAAATTTTGTACCTCTCCCCCCAAATGCGTATCGTAGCAAGAAGCGTGCTCAGATGACAAGAATCGATAGGTCCGTGGGCAACACAAGAGGCTCCTCTCCAGAACTGAGCGCTGAGGTTGGCTATTTCTTCTTTTATTTAATTATGATATTTTATGACTTTTTAAAAAATTAAGACTCAAAGCCAGAAGTGACAAATTGTCAACCTACAGGCCAAATTGGCCTTAAACTCTTTTTTAAAAAGTCATTAGCATCCAATGGCTAAGACTGGCTCATAATTTTTGTGTTCCCACAAGAACTTAGCCACCTTGAGCCACAAAAAAGCCATATTTATTTCCAGGGCCTTTGCACTGGCCTATACCTATGGGCCTTTTTAATTTTTACTTTGAGTTATGGTTTCACAGTCATTAAATAGCCCATGCTGTGTATGAACATGCTACCTTCCTGACTCAGCTTCCCTGAGTGCTGGGATAACAACACTGGTATGTACCTCCACACTCAGTTGCCTTCCGGTCTTGTAAGAATGGAGTGCTTGCTAAGCAGCTGTTCAAACCTCCTGAATATTCTTATGGGAATCCTGGGGGAGGCAACTAAACTAAGAGGGTTACAGTCACTCCATCCATATTAATGGATTTTTGTCTTCCCCGTTTTCATATCTTTACTGTTCAGCTATCCCGTCAGGGTCTCATAGGGAATGTCTACATCCTCCATTGGAATTTCCATGATCTACTAGTTCAGATGGTATGACAAAATTTAGGCAACTGACTCATTAAACAGAATCAGCCAATCCGGATTAATAACAAGATTTTAGGGACTGAATTCTTAAATTAGTTAAATCTCACAAATAAACAGTACACTTAAAAATTAAATTTAGGGTTAGAAACCAAAGTAAAATAATGAAAATCTGGACATATATTCAACTTATGTCTGGTTCTTTCCCTGTTTCTTTTAGGCCTCAGAAATTAGGTTTGTGTTTGTTAAACAAGTCACATGGTCCTAAATTAGTCTACCTAAGGAAGAGCTTGATAACCTTATTATTTCTGATGTTCAACACCATTGCTGTACCACAAAAACTAGCAAGCCAGTATGAATTTAAACACAAAATGGCTGAGTACACGTGCAGATTCATGAACATTTGACATTTTCATTGACAGTGTTCTCCCACAGACTGACATCCCACCAAGACCTTTGGAAGGGGCGATTCTTACCTTGTTAGCGGCCCCAGGTCGCCCGAGTCCTGGCTTCCAGCTTCACTGGGGGTGCTCACTGATTTCGAGGAGGGAGACAGAGGGGTTGGGACTAAATAATGAAAATAACAGGTATCCCATGTTAAAAAATGCAGCGGCTGCACTGGTGAAGAGCAGTGTCAGACAAATCAAAACAAATGAACCCAAATTAAAGTGGTTGTATGGCCAGGAGAGATTGAGATGGGATAAGGAAAAATAAAAGGAAAGAAAAGAAGGAAAGTCAAGTGAATTTTTCATATTTCAGAAATTAAAATTTGAAATGAATTCTGACCAAATTAACGTAGGGATTTGGAGGCCATGTCCACCCTAACAAAGTAAAGTGGAGAATCAAAATAGCCATCCAGATAATTCAAGCCAAACTTCTCTCTAGAATGAACTATCCAGATCATTTCAATTCTTCACCTTATTTTGTGAGTATAGATGTGACCTATTAAAAAAATGGGTGTCTATAAAACTTTAAAAGATTATAAAACATATAATCTTAATTAATTTTAAATGTCCAAGGAAAGTCAGAAGAATCCGTTGTATGCCTGAATATGAAGGGAAATATACTGTAACAAACTGCTTTGCCACCAGAGACAAGTGACAGAGAGGGGAAGTGCAAATTTTGAAACTGGTAATTTGAAACTGTCTTTCAAAACAAAGGAAAATGCCAGGCTGCTTTATTTTTACATTTAATTAATAGTTTCATCCCATTGTACTGTGGCTGCATTTGGGACTTGCGTTCCTTTGCTTACAGCCGCCCTCAAAAGGCTCTGCTATGCTGAGGATGAACAAGTTCAAAGATTAAGGTCTGCACAAGCTGAAAATCGAAGAATGAGGAAAATAAAAGAAAAAGAGCTAAAGGAAATGCCAACGTATTTTTCTTCTCTATCTTCCAGAAAGAAACCAAACGTCCTTCAGATAGAAGCCGCATCAACTAGCCAAGATGGCTCCCAGCCAAACAATTCAATGGGTTCTAATATCACACACGCCAAAGAAACCACACGGGCAAAGTGAAACGTCAGTGCAGAAGTACAGATTCCCATTTGGTTTCAATCATGTGCAATTTCCTTTTATTTATTTAATAGGGTAAAGGTCTTAGCTGTTTTGTCCAAATCCTATAACACAATGGCAGATCTGTAGAGAGGCTGTGAATTTCACACAGTTCCACAAAGAATTCCCTGTTTACCTTCCAGGCTTTGGCACAGGGTTAGTGGCAGAGGTGGACGAAAATGCAAACAGGTCCATCCTTGACAGGACCCCTGGCAGGGACATAGGAGTAGCTGAGAAATTGGTTACGGTTTAGGGATGGTTAAGTATATTGTGTTTAATTGCTGGTATTATATACAGTAGGGCAGAAAAGAACATGCTATGATTGTGGGTAACCCGTGTTAACAAGGCAACAACATCTCAGGCCGTTTTGAAGTTAATTGCAAAGTATCTGATTTATATCTACTTTTTATCAGCTTAAGTACAAAGAATATTGCAAACTTCTCAAAGAAGGGCCATCAGAAAAATCCCCAATAGATTATATCTTTCATAACATGAAGAAGTTAAACAGGACAATCTAATCTTATAAGGGATTATTATGTGATTGCTAGACACACGATTTTATCTACTACCAATTGAGATTGCATAAAAATGCTTTTTAGTTTTTTTTAAATTTTGTGTGGAACGCATTACATTACACCCAGCAATCCTTGCTAATTTGTAGGCTTACACATTTTTTGTTATTCATATTCATTTGTTGTACACAGAAATTGTTTTCTTTTTTTTAAGAATGAAAATTAATAAAATTTTATTTTAATGTAAAAGACAGTGGTGGTCTTAAAAGATGATGAATCATTTCAAACAGATCTGACATTATACTACTTTTTGTGTATTATTGTTGAGATGTTTTTGTGTTACTGTATTGGACAGCACAATTTTATAGACACCCTAGGATTACTCTCAAATGTATGGGAAAAAAAAAGAACAGAAAAAAGTAAAGCCATATGAGCAATATACAGGTAAGTGACAGAATAAACACATGCACAGTTACCTATAACACGAATGAAACAAATAATTCAGCATTTAGACCCCTGATGATTAAACAAGTTCATGGACAATCAGTTAGGAATGAATGAGTTGGAGGAGTAGTGTTGCCATGAAAATGCCAATTAGCAATGAAATTAGGGTAACACTAAAGCAAAACAAATTTAAACTTATTAATTAGCTGCTAATCTGCCACCATTTAAAATTTTCCTTCAAATTTCCCACTGAATATTCTCTTCCCGTCGTGGCATAACTATGCCTGTGGTGGGAAAGACGTGTATACCTACATTCACAGTATCCGGGTAGGCAAAGAGAAATTGGAATTCAGCAACAGAAATGAAAAACAATTTAACAAAATCAATTACTTCATATAATAAAAATTCTAAGACTTCAATTAGAAAAAAAAGTCAAAATTTCTTATATCAAGTGGCAATGCATTTAACAAGTATAAAGCAATTTACTAGTAACAAAATGGGAAAGTTTACCTGTTTAGTCAATGAGTAAGCAGCCAATTGCTAGATGAGTCTACAACCTTCCTTCCCGTCTCCTTCCAGCCCCCTCAATCCCAAACCTACATGCAACCTGAACCACAAAGCACAGAGTCAAAAAATAAACAATAAAGCTAGAGGCTTGTAAACGAGCCAGTGCTGGACATGGTAAACCCTCCGCAAGCTCAGTTTGTGCAGGAGTAACACAAGGCCCATCTAAGTACCTAGCGGGGGCTCCGGGGATATGCCGATGCTCTGCAGCAGAGCCTCCGTCTCTCGGCGCTTGCGATCCAAATCCGAGTCATCCTGAACAGGTTCTTTCTTCTGCTGCAGATCTGCCTAAAAACAAGCGATGCCGATAACAAAAATTAATGACATGACTAAGTGTACGCTCTCCCTGGCTGATGTGGAAAGGGTGAGTGACCAACACTGAGGAGCAAGAAAGCACCCGAAGTAAACAGCACCGTGTGTATGTGTGTATAGAGGGCGAGCAAGCACAACTAGAAAGCACAACTAGAATGGCTCTATTTAATAGTTACTGGCCAGTACAAGCTCTCTCTTTTCTCTCTCTCTCTCTCTCTCTCTCTCTTTCTTTCTCTTCTTCTCTTCTCTTCTCTTCTTCTTCTTCTTCTTCTTCTTCTTCTTCTTCTTCTTCTTCTTCTTCTTCTTCTTCTTCTTCTTTTGTAGAGGCTTTCTTCCTGTCTCTATCACATGATTTAATAGAAGTTTCTGCCTTCCATTTTGGGGAAAAAATATGCACATAACACATTTCTGACTGAGGCTATGAATTTTTTTAAAAAGAATTCTATCTGTTCTGCTCCCTTGCTTGTCCCTTCTGCGGCACTGGAGCCTGATGAATGTGTGTTTGCAATACTCATAACTCATGTTTTGAATTGCAGAAACAGGATCTGGCTGCAAAGAAACATTATGAAAACCTATGACTGCAAAATATTCTATTTGTGTTGCTGGTATAAGTTTATCATGGTTTAAAAATAATCTGGGGCTAGAATATGTAATAATACAATGCAGATACATAACACAATATTATTGCTCTGATTCTAGTTACCTGATTTTGAGTTTTGTACAATTCTATTATATATATATATATATATATATATATATATATATATATTAGAATCCTATAAAATATTATATATATATATATTAATTCAAAGAAGAAAACGTATCATGTAGAGCAATGTAGGAGAAAAACATCACTTAGGAAAGAAACATTTTCACATATTCTGTCTAAAAACCTACCATGTGTGGGCCTCCTAAAATTAGGTCATAGCCACAGGTTAAGTTTTTCAGGACAGTGGCAAATTAAAATTCGAGATAAAGAAAACTGGGCAGGAGGTATTCTGGGAGAAGTTTAAAAATTCCAGGTCTGCCTCTTTCATAATCCAGTTAGTACTCAGGCTGAGGCTTCTGCCCACATCTGCAACATAAGGACACTGACACACAGTCCCCTCACAAGAAAGCCCTGTGGACTTATACAAGTGAAGCTACCTCAAAGCTTGCAAAAATAATAATAAAAATCAATTATCCAGTTACCAGATACCCCTTCTCAAGGGGCAGAACGAGCACCCTAACTAGCACCTTGCCTCCACTGGGCATAAGAAGTATGCCTTTGTAATGACATCTAAAACAGAAAGATTTCATGCAACTGTACTCTACTGTACCTGCGTGCTCCATTTAATAATTAATGACCTATTGACTTGCCCCCAACTGGTAATGTTCACTCTGGTTATAAGCCAACTGCTTCTTTGCGTGTGGCTGCAGCCTCAATATTTCTGTCCTTCCCTTACTCTGGGTTCCAAATGCACTCATTTTTTAAAAGTTGATCTCATTAGAGAGAAAACTGTCATTTTGGAGACCAATAAGAGTTAAAGAGAGCTAAACAGTGCACTAGAGGAAGTCAGCTATATCACATACCACCCCACCCCCCTTTTTTGAGACAGGGTTAGGCTGGTCCTCAACTCACTATGGAACCCAGGCTGGCTTTGGACTCACTGCAATCCTCCTGCCTCAGCCTCTTGAGTGCTGGGATTACAGGTGTGTGCCACCATGCCTGGCTTATGTAGTGTTGGGGAATTGAACTTGGGGACATCAGCACTTGACTTAACACTTGCTAAGCAATCAATTTAACCGCTAAGCCATTCCTCCAGCCCAACCCCAAATTTTTAAATGGCAGTTTAATCTCTCATCAGTGACAGTGAAAAATTTTACATTCTTTTCCAGTTGTAGCATTAAACTACTGAAGCAGGTTTACAACAGAGGCAAAGACAGCAGTTAGAAAAGGCTGCAGAGCAAGAATCTCTATACACCCTCATCATGAAATTTAAAGAAAGATGAATGGAGAAAAAAGAGAAATGAAAGAAAAGTAATTTCCATAGTAACTACTGAAATACAAATATCAAGACAAGAAAAATTTGTTTCAGAAATCCATCATGGATTGGTATGGTATTACAGTGAGGCTCTGAACTCTCAGCTTTATTGACAGCAGGTACTTGACAGCTTTGTTCACCACACTGTGGATGCTCACACGAAGATCAGTGCCAGGCACACAGTAGGGACTCAGTTTAAAGTATACTGAATGAGCTTGTGATCGGCCTCACAAGGGCTACTTGATAGTCAGAGAATTACAGAGCTGTGCATTATTTAGACCAACTTCCATCACCTGTGCCCCACTCAGGAAGCCCCTTGTTAGGGGAGGCATCCAGACATCTAGAGACTCAGTCCTTATAACAAAGCCATTTTTTATATGCTAGCAAAAAAAAAAACTTCAATTTTCCTTCCTTCTTTCAACAAAAATTTACTGAAGGACAGCGGAGTGTCAGTAGAAATAAAGTGAGAAGTTCTAATGGAATTTTAAAAGAGTAAATAGAAAAATGATCTGCCTTTAAACCAACTTACAACATATTATCCAAAATTTTTGCCATGCATGTCCTCTGCAAAAGGGCACAGGATCCATTTCTTGTTTTTTGACCTTTATCCTTATTAACCAGTAAGCATTCAAAAAATGTGTTGAAAGGGAAAACGCATGTCAACAATGTATAGCTATGCATTATGGACAACCAATACCCTATTTTCCATCTGCAAAGTGTCACTTCCACAACACAGGGTGACTCGGCAACTCACGCTCTGCTTCTTAAGGATAAAAGCAATATAATGGCATCTATAAATGAGGACAAGTCCATCTAGATACAACAGATTCTTCGGAAAACTGCCAACACTTGATGTTGACCAAGAAAAAAATGCAAAATTCTGTAACTGGGGCTTATTGGAAATAAAGTCAGCTACCAGTAAGCACCTTAAACAAAATAAAATGTTATGTCATCCAAGTGCTCCCGTCTCAAAACATTTGCTTTCTTCTACTGCAAGTACTACAGAAACCTACTATGTTTTAATGACTCAATAAGGAGTGATTTTTGCAGGACTGATAATTAAAAATCTGCAAGCTGCCTTTCCTAGTAAGTGATAGGTCTGCTTGTAAGTCATAATCACAGCTGAGACCCAGAGAGGATAATCAAATTTAAAAATTGCCTGCTGAGAACTGTCAAACACTTTTCAAAGACACTTTCACATTTACTAGAGGAACAAGTGAGGACAGGCTGAAAGCCCGTGCCCATCCTACCTTCCAGCAATTTGTCCGACAGAGCGAAGGACAGGAAAAAACTTCAGGGTGGCCCCTGAAGTTCACCTCACTTCAATAAAGCCAATCTTTCATGAAACAGGGCCTGCGTCTTAAAGGGTGGCCACTATATTTATTTTAAAATCAAATTTCATCCATAATACCACAGCCAAGAAAACAGCTGACATTCAAAGAAGCAGAGAGTGGTAATTTTATACATGCACACGGTTTGCTGTGTTCTAGGGTGATAATCAACCTGGGTGGTCCCAACTCACTCCAGCTTTCAGAATCATGACAAAAAGTCACTCTATTCAGCATCAAAGAACATTTTACTTCTTTTTAATTCTAAATTTATTTATTTCACTTAATATATAAGCCTAAGGTAAGTTTATGAAAAAAACCAAACATATGAACTTAAAGCTATTTCTAATTCTCTATAAACAATATAGAAATGAGAGAATCTTAAAGTCAGGGGTCTGACAACTGCCAGGGGACTGGAGCATGCAGAGTCAGGGTCAGAGACTACAAAAAAAAAAAAAAAAAAAATACATACTTGCAAAACAGAACTCCAGATCCTAGTAAAGGATGTCTGGGACCAGCATCATCTCCAGACATGCCCAAACTACAGTAGATGCTTGTTTATTCACTCACTGTTCATTCTTCCATCGATGCCCTACTGTGGGGCAAATTGTGCTGGACACGATTTAATGATTCCAAACAAAACCAATGACTTGCCAATGGAAACCTGCCATCTCTTGGAAGAGAAAGTCACATAAAGAAGCAAATATAAAGCTCTGTGGTACCAATTTGATAAGGTCAAGGACAGGATGCAGATCTAACTCAGCAATGGATGGATAAAGGTGTCAGCAGTGGCTATTAGTTAGAAGACACGTTTGAGATGAAAATGAAAAGACACGCAGTCTATATCCAGGAGAAGGATGATATAGAGACAGAAGAGCCGCAAAAGCAGGATGAGAACTTGACAAACTTGTCAAGACAGAATGCGGTCCACCAAGGAATCTGTAAGGACAAGCTGACCACCCAATCCAAAAATCTGAAATCCAGAATCCAGAATATTTCCAACATGAACATGATATCACAAGTGAAGAATTCTACAGCATGAAATTTTGCGTCATGTACAGAATTAATAAAAATATTATATAAGCCACTCCATGTGGTACAGGCCTGTACAGGTCTCCCAGAACTCTGGGAGGCTGAGGATCACAAGTTTGAGCCCAGTTTGGGCAACTTATCAACTCAGTGAGACCCTGTTCTCAAGATGAAAATAAAAAATGGGCTGAAGATGTAGTTTAGTGTGAAGGCTTAATCCCCAGTACTACCAAAAAACCCCTCACATATATACATAAAATTACCTTTAGCATATACATAGATGTATGTATATATATGAACAGACTTTCATATTTTCACTTGGATCCCATTCCCAACATATTAATGCAAATACTCTAAAATATGAAAAAAATCTAAACTCAAAAACAATTCTGGTCTTACGCATTTCATATAAAGGATATTCAACTTGTAATTAAATCCAGCTAGAAGGTAGATTTTAGGGCGAAAATAAACAGACAAGAAAGGAGAATCTGTTATAACTGGCCAGAACCCGGTGCTCACTGTACATCAGGGAAGGAGATGGGCCAGCAGGAGCTCATATTTCTGATTCTGATACTTAGCTAAATAAGGGTCCTTCCTGAGACTGGAGACAGATGTGGGCTACCAAGAATGGGACTTTATTTCCTTATTTGAAAGAGGGAGAATAGAATAGATTATTTCTAGATTGCCTTCATCCTATGCTGTAATCCCATGAAACTAGGCATCTTGAGTTACTGGACCCTTCCGATTACACCACATGTAACCCACTCTGTGACCCCTTCACAGACTTCAGCTGTGCTCTCACAATCAGAACGAGAGTCAGGTCCTCTGCCAGGTTCCCACTGCTCTGCAGCACCTCCTTGATTTCACACAGAACTCCACAAGGAAAGTACATTTCTCCACTTTACAAGGAGGAAACATGTCAGACAGCCCCTCTCTAACGGCCTTTCATTTGTGGCCTGAAGGACAGAGCTGAGTATCTAGACCACACTCAAAAGCCTCTATGCATAACCAGTATGCTCTACTGCCTTCTGTGTGACATCCCTAGCTGCTCGGAACAAACCAAATCAGCACTGTTTGTGCAAAAGATACTTCAACCAAACAGAGGACAGATCTTCTTGAGAGGAAAATAGGTAATGGAGAAGGCTGATTCAAAGCCACGCCTAACCTTGCAGATGAGGCAGCCTAGCGCATCCCAGAATGTGGCCCTGACTTGAGTCTTTTTCTAATCTGAAGCTAAAACTGGGACAGTAGGACTCTGAATGGCCATGCAACTCTGTGGACGGGCTTAAGCCATCCTGTCAGTTTAGAAATGAGGACACCAGGACCTTATGTGAGTTTAACTCCAGAATCAGGTAGAAGTCGATTAACGTATGAGTCTAGGGGTTCTATCCTCCCTACCACCTGTCACCCCACCTCCCATTGTCCCCCCACCCCGTCTGCCAGGGCTCTTCTGCTGTGTAAAAGGCTAAATCTCCATCAGGCAAAGGCGTTTGGAGCAGAAACAAACAAACAAACAAAAAAAAAAAAACAGTCTGGTTTGACTGTAATTTCCCCCAAAATATGTAAAATGAAAAAGATGAAGCAGACAGCATAACTTGAAACCAGATTCCCTATATCACATCACATTTTGTGGTAATTCTCTGAAATTCTAGCTGGATATTAGAATGTCAGTTTAAAAGGAAACTGGTTATTAGTAAAGGATAACAGGTGCTTTAAAGCTACAGGAAGTGTTGACATTTGAAGGAAAGGAAACATAATCACTTAATGCCTTTTTTGGCTTTGCATGAAAATGAACAGCCATTCCTTGTCACTTCCACCTCCACTTCAGCCAAAAACTGCATCTATAACAGCAAAGCTCTCCAAGGGAAACCATTATGTGTGATGCCCAGGACACATAAACTATCACATCCAGCATAATGGTACGGAGAGACAGGAGAGGTCAGGGACTAAATGCAACCGCAATTACATTTTACTTTGTTGGAAAATAGTGATTGCCTAAATCTGCTACTTTAGTCTTCCAGCTTTATAGTACGAATGAATACCCACTAGATTAAAAAGCATCAACATACATTTTACTTTTCCGTAATAAAAAACACTGTTCTGTACTATGTAAAAGCATATTGGGCAGTACAAAGTTTTCTTCCTAGAAAACCATTCAGAAATATCTTTGGCACCAGGCTATGTCTATACTGCAGATGAAATTGGAGAATTAAAAGAAATTCTTTCTTGCATTGGGATGATGGAGGAAAACATGAAAGACGACAGCCAAGCAACGAGTTGGGAGTTCAACCCCTAGGATTCAGGATCCCAGAAAAGCCGGTTTCGCCTCTGGATCCTGCTGCTTCCTTGACATAAAAAGGAGCCTTCAACAGCAAGTCTCTAAAATCCCTTTCAAGTCTAATTCCTAATCATATTATATCCTACACAGTCCTATCTACTATTTTTTTTTTTTTTTTTTTTGAGATAGGGCCTTGCTTGCAGGCCAGGCTCTTCCTAAACTCACTATGTAGCACAGGCTGGCCGCCAACTCAAAGCAATCCTCCTACTTCAGCCTCATGAGTGCTGCCATTATAGGGATGTACCACCATGCCCAGCTTACGTAGTGTTAGAGAATCCTAGGGCCTCGGCTAGCCAGGCAAGGTCTCTAACAGCCATGCTACTCCTCTCTACTTTCACCTGCTTCTCCCTGAACCAAACCTAAGATTCTTAACCATGAAAAATATACGCCACTTAAGAATCAAGGGAAATCTCCTGGCACCTCTTTCTATTCCTCTTCTGAAATGTTTTCTCAAGCCTAACCCTACTGAGCACTAACTACACCTTAGTTACTGCCCACTGCCATTCACGATTAACTCTCGCTTATTAACTCAAAAAAAAAAAAACCATTATTGTCACACATCAAGGGCAGGAACTAAAGGACAGGCAGGTTGAGGAATGTCTAACAACAGAAGAACAGAAGTCACTCACCACCTTCAGGGTTCTGTTTAAACCTGGGAAGAACTGGGTGTCTGGGGACCCCTGGACCAAACGCCACCCATAACTTAGGGTACTTGACAAGCCTCTAATGGTTGGCAATGACCTTATGAGTCCAAGTAAGTAGATACCAAATATTCAAATATCATAAAAATTATTTGAGAAGGTCCTACGGATCCGCTTGGCGGGTCCCTCAGACTCAGTTTTCTTTCACCTCGCAGTAGCCCAACGTCCAATATTTACCTCCTTCTTTTTCCTCTCTTCTTCCTTCCGTTTCTTCTCTTCTCTTATCTGTGCCAAGCGCTGCTTCTTGCGCTCAAGCTCAGCTTTCAAGTCACTTTTGTCAGACATACTGGCAACCTTGGAAGAAAATAGAAAAAATGTGAATACACATATGTAAACAACATTTTTATGTTATCACTGCAAAAGGAAAGACAGCTTGGAAATGTAGTAGCACTGAGTTGTATCACTTAGCCCATGTTGAAGAATTCAAAATTAGACCTAGCCTAACTCTAGATAAATCTTCTGTTGCATCTACATAAATATCTAAAGAAATACAATTCAATCATTTGATCTGAAATTGAAGAGCACATTATTTCCAAATAAGCAGCATGTTTTTTCTATAAGTTTCTTAACAGATAAATAAAAGGAGAAACAGAATCCCCACCATGCCTTCCAATTTAGATGATAGTACAGCAATTTATTCCCATGCTGAGAGAAGAAAATAGGCTGCCACAAACCCACAGAGGCACATCCTACTCTGATTTCCATGAACTCAGCACACATTCGTCTATGGCGCTTGGGCACTTGGAGGCTGTACTTTGCCTAACATCAGTGCACCCGTGCAGATAGTGCTGAAAAACTAACACATTAGTTTCTTTTTTCTGTACAACTCCTGTTGAACTGCCATAATTAACAGCCTCTTCAGCGCATACCTATTTCTATAACGCCTCCATTTGCATACTGAATGCACTATTGCTAATTTCGGCACTTTCCATTTTCTAATTAAAGGGTGTTTATGAACACTTAAGATGGGAGCTAGTGCCAGGCAAGTTCTTGAGGAAATGGAGTTAACTGAAATTTAGTTTTCATGTTAATTGGGAAGACAATGTTGGTGATAATGGCACCAAAAACATTTTTGAAGAAATTTGGAGAAGAGTCTTATTAGTGATTACAAATTTGTCCCTTATATACTAGAAATAAACAGATTGGAAAAAAATTTAATCAGGCCTCGGGAAACTTAAGCTCATTTTAAACAACAGCACCCCTCTGGCCCAAATTCCTAAAGTGAAAGAAAAAGAAAACAGTGACAAACTATAAATGTCATCAGTATTCTCTTGCAATATTATCTTCATGCAACTACAAAGAGAGATTAAAATACACAATGAATGTTTACTTATTTTTTAAAAATCACAGTAAAAGACACATTGCCATTACTACTTCTCAAAACATCCTCTCTCTTCAAACACACTTACCTCTCTGTTCTTGCCATTTTCTGAAAGAGTTCTGCAATTCCTCCTTAGTGAGTGTCTTTATGAGATAAGATAAAAATACAATGCATGATACTGTCATATGCCATCTAAGGGAAATGCAGATGGTAAAAGCATTACCCTGTGTCCACATGCACCTTAGTCACTAGATCTGGCACTGTGCAATTTCTGGCTCCTTTTCAAAGTCAAAATGACCATGAAAAGTAAATGTTTTGGACAAATTCAGGACATTGAGGCAGCCACACAGTGCCAAGAGGACTTCCAGAACTGCTTCAGAAAGTGGCAAGGACGACAGGATACATGTGTTCAAAGTAACAGAGAGGATTTCTAAGGATTACATGTGTCTTTTATTATAAAAGATTTTTTGTTTAAACATTTTCTGTTTTTATTATACACACAATATGTCTTTGAGTAGCTGATAGAGTGACAGAAGGCAAAGGCATCAAAGGACACACATATGATGTGAAGTCTCGAACACCCTCTCTTCCTTCTTTGAAATTAATTAGGGACTTGCAGTTGCTCCATGACACCTTTACACAGACACAGAGTCAGGAAGTATCTTCCACTCCTACTGAGAATATTTCTGCTCAGAGTGTGAGAGCAAAGACTTTGAAGTAACAATATTGGTCACAAAACTCAGTCTCTGCCATTCACAATCATTCCCATTGTCACTCGTCAACAAATATTGCTGACTTTAATCTGTGCTGGCCACTCTACTAGTATAGTAATAGGAAGGAAAGCAAAAGCAGATTCGTGCCTTGCGCTTCACCCCAATGTATGGATGCGAAGCATGGCTGGAGCTGTTCTGTGAGGCACTACCTTACAGACTGCACAGTGCCACGTCCTTTGCTCTAGCCATCTCAATTTTATCACCACAGCCCAAGTAGACTGGCATAATCTGTGTCTTTTCTACAATCAGGCTTCGGGGGCTCAGCAGGAACTGATACTTCCTAGTCAAGGTACAGGTTCAGAGGAAACGTAAAACTAAAGCACGATTTGGGGAAGTAAGCCAGGGGACCTCTGCGGAAGGCAGTAGACGGTCAGGAATTAGCAAAGGAAGGAAAGGTTTAATGTGCAAAGATCTGAGGATGTGAGAAACTGGCAAGCTGAGTACAGAAGGTGTGGATTAATTCAACCCAAGAAAGATAAGCCAGCTGGAGAATGGATGGGTGGGGCAACTGCCAAAGCACTGAAAACACAGGAGAGTGGCTTCCATTTGTTTTAATAGGTGATGGGCAATCACAGCAGCTTTCTGAAGGGGAAAATGACAAAATGAGACTGAAATCTGCTTCACCCATGCTTGTCCCTACTTGCATGATGGTCAAGAACAGACACTGGAAACAAGGCAAGGAAGACGGGTGCCAGCACCTCTATCTGAATCACCTGCACCCGTACCAGGATGGGAAGTGAGGATGGCAATGTGGGCCGGAGATGGCACAGTCATCAAGCATGGGGTAAGTTCTTGGTCTGAATGTGGATCAAAAGAGAATGAATCAGTACAACTTAACTCTGAGAAAGCAAAGATGATGGCAATGAAATTAGGCAGAGAAGGCAAAAAAAAAAAAGGGGAAGAGCTGAAAACACATTTGGCATGTCATAATTTGGGTATCAATGAGACTTTGGGGCACAATGCACAGACACAATATCACAGAGGAGATGAGAAACTGGATATGGCACTAGAGCTGTAGAACAGAGCTTGGGGTCATCCATCTGCACTGGGCTGTTAACACCAGAGTCACCAATTCCATGTCCCACAGGCACCAGGTAGATCAGTGTGAGGGTCAGAGCTACAGCTGTGGCCTGCAGAGAGGATGTGTCCTGCATGAAGAAGCTGCTCTGTCCAACTCCAACTGAGGGACAAGGATCCAGGCAGTTGGATCATTGGTACCCTAAAAAAAAAGCTACAGAACTGATACATGGAAAATGTTATCAACAACATACTGGTGGCAAATAATTTTCAGTAATTTAAAGAGAAAAATAAACACATAATTTAATTTTTCCAGCAAATAAAACTTTGGCGAGGAGAAAATTCGGACTCAATTTGCAACAGCCATCTGAGAAGTTACATACTTTCGCCTGATGGGGGCCAATCTAACTGATGGGGTTGAAATTTTTCTCCTGTAAAAAGCAGAATGCCCAATCATAAAAAAGTGTTAAAATAATAGCTGTGTGATTCAAAGCTAGAAGAAGCCCATGGACACTTCTTTAAGAATGAACTCTTTCTCTCCTCCACATGTTCCCAGCAATTATCTACCTTTTCTCAATCAAAAGTGCCTAGCACACCTCGGCAAAATATTATGGTCTTATATGTGCTGTGACTTTTTTATACAGAACTGCAACCACAGAGGAATTAAGGTGTGTCCTCGGTACACATCTGCAAGTCCAAAGGCTTCCATCAAACTGATAAATATGACTGACAGTGCCGATCATCTCCAATGGTATTTCCACTTCAGAGTGAACACTTCAAAAACAAACAAAATCATTGAGGGAACGTAAAAAAAAAAAAAAAAAAACAAGATTATATTAAGTAGAGATGTTTAAAACAGGACAAGTCCCTACAAAATAGTAGAGCTGCAATGTTAAACGACAGTTACGGAGGCCTTTCCATTTATTGATTTTTGGATCTGTTTCAAAATAGGCACTTAGCATCAACCCCTAAGAGAATAAGAACTCTCAAGAGAACAGCTTATAAAAGGCTTAGAAAGTACATGTCATGTCAAAAGAATGAACCTTTACACACAGTGAAATGGCTTAAATAGCGGCATTAAACACAGTGTCAGCACTGAACTTGGCAGGATTTGGGAGTTGATGGGCGTCACCAGCCCAACCCACTAAATCTCCCTGCACATCAAACAAAGTAAATCAAGAAGAAAAACATATGGGGCAGGAGTTATGGAGAGTCCTGTGGCCAACATTGGTCATTACAAAGGTAATTCTGATGCTAAGAAAACTTGCGTCAGAGCTACCTGCTGCTAATTATTCCTACTCACTCCACACACATCAAAAGCTGGTCTCTTTCATTTACAAGTAGCAAGGGGTCAAGTAGATAAATCAAATTCACCTCTGAGTGCAGGGCTCTGCCCTGTCTAATCATCTGCACATTCTCCCACCCATCAGCTTATCCTGGCAGTTCAGTCTCACCCCGCTCTATCCCTTCTGGGGCAAACCAATGCGCCTCTGATCTTCTGCTCAGCAATCTTCATAGCAGAGTCCCACTCTTTTTCCAACAGTACATCCCTTGCTTCACCCTCTTTTAACGCATTGTCTTTGCTAGATTCAAGCTTCCTATCTCTCCCTAGCTCCCACAGCTTAATTCTTGCTCTCCTGCAAGCCTCCCAAGTTTAATATCACTGGGCACAATCTGAATTCACCTCTTGCCTTTCACTGTCCACTGAATCACATCCACTCTAAACAGATCTCTCAAAGGTCAAATCAGAGTCTTCCATTTACTCTGGATTCCACACATCAATTCCTGACCCCCCAACTATTTCAGATTCAGTTCTGCCTTTGATTTCCCTTTTGCCCCCATCTCTCCTTATCCCCTGCTTAATGATCTCAGGGTCACTCATCCTTACTTTTCCTCCTGAGCGTTTCAGTTCTGACAACTTTGCTTTCGGTGTATCTATGATCCTGGAAAGCTGCATCCTTTGGATCTCAATAAATAAGCCCACATAAGCACAGAGTTTAGTTAGGATTGTGCCTGGCTCCTAACAGTTAAGTCTTGGAAGCGTGCTATCTGCCCATCAACATCTGAATGGAAAGGCCAAAGGTAATATATACATAACAGAGTACTACTCTGCCACAAAGAATAAACTTCATTCATTTGCAGGAAAATAGATGCACTTTGAACCCATGATACAAAGTGAAGTAAACCACACCCAGAAGATTAAATATCACATGGTTTATCTTAGATGACACACCCAAAATAATGTAAAGAGAAAAATGAAAAACACATGAACTAAAACAGGAAGGTAGACTCTACAGAGATGAAAAGAGGATCTGGAAATGGGAACAGGTGGGTGGGCAGGGAGGGGAAGGAGAAGCAGAAATGATTAAAATGTGATGTGTCTATATACCAACTTCCCAAGATGAAATAATTAATAGATATCACAAACATATGCAATTATGAATAATAATTATGGAGAAAAATAGAAAAAAATGAAAGGCCTTTCCCTCCACCTTCTTCATCTTTCCTTCAATTGTTCCTGCTCTTCTTTTTCCTTTATTATTGCTATGACGTTACCCTGCCGACTCTCTCGCACATTTCCAGTTCCATCTTAGTCCCATAGCCTAGTCATCACTCAAAGTTCAGGGAATCACTTTAAACATGCTCCTGTTGAGGATTACATTACAGGTGTAGTGTATTATTGATTTACTACCAGGACCTTCAATGCAAAGAAAGGCAGTCTGTGCTCCCAAAGGTTCTAAGGTACTTCAGAGAGCTGTCTCAATGGATTACAAGGTGGAGGCATAGGGGAGAAAGAAAAAAACATTTTAACATACTATATGTAGTCATTTAATTTCATACTAATAAAATTCTTCCCAATTTTTCTGCAAACATAAAATTATCTAATAAGCTATCCTGGTGGTGGGCATCCTTCTGCATATTACCTACCTGCCCCAGGTGTGGGCACATTCCATTGAAGAAAAGAATGGAGAGAAAAGGAAAGGAGGAAAATGAGAGAAAGAGAGGGAGGGAGAGCCAGACAGCCAGAGAGGTACACACTGAGGAAGGAGGAAACAGCGCCCAGGTCGATGTCACACCTTTGCCTGGCTTCCCAGTTTGCTTCCATTGCCTTCCAGGTCTCATGTTCACAAACATCCACAGAGAACCAAACAGTGAGACCCATCACCCTCGTGCTCACTTCTGTCCATATCCTCACACTCTGGTGCTATTTAGGACCAAGCACCTAGCAGAAAAGACGCAAGAGGGTCAGCTCTGTTTGCACAGCTGCTGAGCAACTGCACCTCCCGTGGCTTGGCTTTTGAACACTATAGATCTCTATTCCTTTTGGTTGTCTACATTGGCAGCAGTCTGAGATTCCATTTCTAATGCTGGCATGCGCAAGTGTAGTTTTAAGCTTAAAGTCAGAATGAATCCCGTGTGGTTTAAGTCATAGCCCAGCTGTTGCCAGACTTATTGAAAAGTCCTCAGAAAATCAGTTCTCTTTTCCCGCCTGAAGACAACTGCAATTCACTATCAGTTACGGAGCTTCCCACATACCACTCAGTATGAGTAAGAGATTTGGTCCTTCATAGCCGCATTTCACCTGCATGTTTCTCAGGAAACACAGCTGCCTCCTACGACTTAGATGGGAAGCCAGAGGATGGTGCAGACCACAGCACTGGCCCGTTTTAACAGATCTCTCACAGTTAATAAATGCAGACGTCTCTGGAAGGAGCTGCCCAAGGAGCAATGGGTAAAGCTGATCTGCTAAGTTTTTACAGCTATCAGTATGTTACAAAAACGCTTAAAAAATAAAATTCACCTCATAGTAGGATGCCTCTGACTGGGCTAGTTATGTCATGGAACACTTCTTAAACATTTTGCTCTCACCACACTGCCATACTCTTACAAATTACCTAAAGGAGACTTTCTATGTATGAGTTATATCTGTTAAGCCTAATCAGGTTGACAATTACAATTGACAAAATTTTAATGATTCATTTAAAAATAACATTTGTTACCTATAGGATAAAAATTTTATGAGAAAAATAACTCTCAAGACAAAAATAGGACATAATTATTTAACATATTTTCACACAGATTTAATACCCACCTTAGTCAAAGTCAACTGGATTCTCCTATTTTTGCATTCAATTTTTGTGATACGATATTTCAGTTGAAGCATGAAAAAACTGACCTCACACAGATCTGTATCTAAACTAGGAGGAGAGCTTCAATAGCCTCTTCAGGTAATGGGAGGCTTTCTTTGATTTTACACCACAAGTCAACAAACAACAGTTTGTTAAAGGCCAGCTGCAACAGGACTATGGAACCACATCAAATCAATGAACTTTTTATATTCTGTTACATTAAAATTTATTAGTTTGTCTTGAACTTTGAATAAACTTTTTATTCATGTACGAATTTATAATACCATGCAATCGTCCTTTGGAAAAATAATTAGAAAAGACTGAGCTATTCAGGCCTTTCAAATGTGGGCACACTTTATTATACAGTATCCAAAAATGAAATTTGATAATAGCACCACCAATCTTTTCAGAAAAGTCTCTAAGTATTATAAAGCTCTCAAGGTTATGGGGATGACAATGTTTTTCTAATTTTGACTGAAAGCTCAAATTTTATCACGATTAAGTTACAAATGCCATCAGCTTATTCTTGAAATGACAAGTTATGTCACTGATTTTTCAAAAAACATCTGCCAAATACTGAAATCTGAATAACCATAGTTTGTCAATTGCTCTTTAAAAGGAAAAATAGTGTTTATGTAAAAAAGTAGCTGAAGGCTTCCTGTGTTCCCACGTGTCATATTCTCTAGCCTAGAGATTTAATATCACTAATGCTTGTTCGGCTTCATGAAGGACATTCCTAAATGAAACTTGGCTATTTTTTTTTAACTGGAAATATGTGACAGTGAAGTTTGCTTTTGTGCCACTGCTTCAAGTCTTGCCGTGGTACCAGCAATCTTAATGCCTTCACTGAAGGATCAACACAGCAAAAAGGGGCAGGTAATATTTTAGTGTCATTATGAAAATCATTTGACCTCACCGATCCTAAACAAGTCTTGGAACCTCCAGGCATTCCCAAACTGTACCCTAACTCAACCTACTTTGATGACATAGAGCTGTAAATCTACAGAGACATATACTTAACAAAATGCTGCTAAGTATTTATATAAACAATCTAATCAAAGACTATTTGAGGCAAAAAAAAGACTTAGTAGTAAAATCACCAAGACAGAAAATTCAGGTTGGATTTAAGAGTTTTACAAATTACAATGATTTAGAAATACTAGGAAGATCTAAGAACTGGATAAGGCATGAGGAACAGTAGCGGTAGAGACTCAGGCCATGTGATACAAAACACTGTGTGAAAGATTCCACACTTACATTCAACAAGTAAGAGACAAGAAGACTGATCAGGACACTTTCTTTTTGTACTCCCCTCCTCCCTACCACCACAAGCAGTGGGCTTTCGACTGGTTGTAAAATGAGTGAACACATTTTTCTGAGCGAAAATTATTTTATTCTTTCGTTCTCTGAATTTTACTATAGCTTATTCAAATACAATTACACATCTTCATTCCAGGGCAAGAACTTCAATGATTATGTAACTTAGTAACAGTCTTTCACCCACAAATAGGGAAACAGGCAGCTACCTGAGTTCACATCCATTAAATGAAAGAATGAGAACAGAACACAGCAGATGTCCTTATTCCTGAATATTTCTGGTAAATAATACTTTTCTTTCAGTGATCTCCTACCCAAGATTTTCTTCAGTTTAATCCACAGAAATTTCATCTTAGAAGCCCTTTATGATGGAGTCTGATCTACTTCCGGTCCAATCATGCTGTCACTCTTTACCACCACCTGGTGGCACTACAAATAAATTGCATGAAAGGACATCCCAAGAAAAGCCTTTACCTGAGAAACTCTCAGTTACATTTCCAAAGCCAATTCTGGGTAGTCTCAAACACTGGGAGAGTCTCATCTATGTAGGAAAAATCTACTGATGCCAGCAAAGAAAAAACTAATCAGGAGGAAAAGTTTTCTCAGCACGTATACACAATTTTAAACATTGGGCAAGTGCTCAACTAGGAAATCAGGCAATAATTCTAAAATTAAGCCTTTGTTTCACTCTTGCAGAATTCGTGAGACATGTTTTAAGATTATTGTGTCTGTATAGTGTGTAGTCCTAATTTCACTTCGTTGTGATTCTGAGTGGCCCAAATTGTGCTGCTTGAACTGTAACTTGAGCACTGGCAATTGCAGGGCATTAAACAGGAGAGACTCAAGCACCGGCACAGAGGCCCATTATGCTAGAGAGCAAAATCAATCCATAGGGTATCTGCCCTCTTATCTAGTTAAGGGAATAGGCATGAGAGCTCTCAAATCATAAAGACTCAAAAGCCACTGCTATCTTTGCCAAAAAGTTCTGAAAATTTTTGTCTTATTTCTGACCCCTACGGTGCATTCCACCAATTTAGAGATTCAACAGGCTTCGCTTTGGAAAAGGAATTGTTCCCCAATTAAGGGAATCAACCACTCATGTCTTAAAGTATCTTCCTTCAGGAAACACTCAGATGCCATCAAGAGTCCTTACAAAATGAGACTTTCAAGTAGAATCCTTGAAAGAATGTAAAACTACAGATGGAACAATTTGGACAACTAGAGGGAAGTATTTTGGAATTGAGTCTGTAAAAATTAGGACAGAAGAGGAATGAAAAAACAGAATCAGAAAGGAGATGAGAAGAGTCTGTGAAATAGCATACAGGAAACTAGAAGGGAGAAAGACCCAAACCCTTGCTCCAGGGTCCTTTGGAAACATAAAAACAAGGATCAAAATAGATGAGAAAAATAAAACATCTGCCTAGACCAGCTATCAGGCATGGGGCCAAACAAAGTAGGCCACCATCGCCACACATGACAGAAGAGGGAACTGCATGTCTGTGGTCCTGGAAGCCATAAAGCACATTAGTGCAAATACAAAGGAATGCTCAGTCTAAACAAGTCCCGGGCTGCAGGGTAGGGGATGGGTGCTCAGTGGTACACTGCTTGCCTGGCATGCACAAGTCCCTGGGTTAAATTCCTCCTATAAAAAAGGAGTGGAGGTTTCCTTGGGGACTGGCAGTGAGACTCTTTCAGATCATTTGGGTTCATGGCAGACATTCAATAAACACTTGATGTGCTAAGTGAATTAAAGATGGCCCCTGTGTACAGGCTGTGATGTCGTATATGTCTTTACAACAGTCTGGAATACCACAGCTCTATGTCTATCTACTAATTCCAAATATGAATCCTTGTACATTCAACTGGTTTAAATAAAGCTTAGACAACTTTTTTTGCCACTTAGAGCCTCCATGTTCTTATTCCCTGTAGAACTATATCCAACACCTGTAAGCCATAGCTAAGACCCATCAGTGACAACTGCAGTACACTGCGACTATTTCCTCTACCCACACTAACCTGCCCTGGATGCCACACCCTCCATACAGTGTAAGGCTGAATTTTCTGTTCCTTAAATCTGCGAATAGTACACACCCTTCCCTGAGCAGCACACTAATGATTTCCTTTTAACTACAACAGGTATCCCAACTCCATACTGCAGTGCATAAGATTCCACCCTTCTGTCCCTAGATCCTCTCACGTTCTGGTTCTCACATGCTCCAAAAATGTTCTTGCCATGAGTTACCTGATGACTCCCATTCATCTTTATGCCTCAGCACAATCGCATCCTTCCAGAAAGTTTCCTTATGACACTAGGTAGAGAGAAAGAGGGTACCTTTTCTACTCATCTTAGGCATATGGCTAGAGCAAAGAAGACATTAATGAAAGAAAATCATATAGTTTAGTAAATGCTTTACATGGCATAGAAGACTTCATCAAAAAGAAATGAAGACCTGAAAATCTGCCAAAGCTGAGTGTTTTATTATAGGTTTTATGAAATATGAAGAGTCATGGGAAGACAGGACATGGTAATATGTAACCTAAAGGGAAGAAACTGGAGGGAACTTAGCAAGGCCTGGTTGCTCAGATTCCTCTCTGTGCCTCTCTTCATAGGTAGGGATGCCCCAATCATGTAGGTATGGGGAAGGACATCTGTCACATGAGAGGATTATGAGCTGACCTGCCTTAGAGGACGTGTTAGTCAGCTGTGACAAAACACCTCTGAATAACAGCCTAAAGGAAAGAGGATGTATTTCCTCACATTTTCGGAGAATTCAGTTCATGTCTGGCTGAGCCTGAGATGAGTCAGAAGATCACAGCTAAAGGGTGTGATGAAAGAAAGCTGCATGCTTCATGGCAGCCAATAAACAGAGAGAGTGCAAGAGGAAGGGTCCAAGGACAGTATTTACCCTTCGGGTGGTGCCCCAGTAGGCGACATCCTCCAATTAGGCTTCTCCTCCCACTAACTTTTTCAACTATGAATGCACCAATGGATTCACCAACCATGTAAGCACCCATGATCCAACCACCTCTCTGGGGTCCCCTTGTGAACACTGTTCCATAAAAGATTAAGTCTTCAATACATGAGTCTTGGAGGAATACTTCATATTTAAAGCATAACAGAAAAAAAAGAATAGAGCAAAGTTACTTTCTTGCTCATGCTGTTTCTCAAATTCCTTTAGCTTAAAAAATTCAATATGCTAAGGTGCCATATTCTGGGGTAGTGTGTACTGAACTCTGTCACAAGCATGGGGCCAGCACTTCTTATGGGTCCTTCTGGAGTACCCTCTACACAACTCTGTTGGTCCACATACCACAATCACAGCAATATTCTACTGGTGGACTCCCCTCTCCCACCCACCAACTTAAGGCTCCTAAGGCAAAGGCCACATCTAATTTACATCTGTCCCTCTAAAGCCAAGTGCTTGCTAAATATCTCTTAATTAGCTAAACAACAATCAGATCAAATGTGAAATCTTCCATATTTTCACTAAAATTTTGAAGGTTTTCTAATCACCAACAAGTGACATTAGTTCATTTTGCCCCTAAATGATCAAACTCAAAGAAATTCTTCCTGTGTATGCCACAAGTCTTTATTTTCAGGGTGGAAGAAATTTCATTATTCTACCCATCAGTACAAATGTGTAGCAGATTCCCACTAAACTATTTTTTACTGAATCACTAACATTATAGATTCATTGACAGAATTCTTCCTGCTCAATTTTCACTTTTAATCTCTGTTTTCTAACTCTAGAAGAACTATTTGGCAAAATCCATTCAATTTATCACTGACAGCCTTTATTGTTTAAGTCAAGTAATAAATGTGGCAATCTACAATTTATTGCCCCAAACACTGTAAAGATAAATCATCATGCGACAGTAAAGATTTCTCTTTAAAATAAATGGAAAAAAAAAAAATCCGTGCTGTACAGCAGAGCCCTCTGTTGCACTTGGAGCTGTTTTCTCTGAGTTGCTAAGATGATAAATGAAGATGTCTAAAAATAAACCATTCCGCAGTAACCTGGAGGTCCATATACCACACTACTTTAGGGTAAATGATGACAAGCAAATCTTTAGACATGACTAACTAAAGCTTTGATTCAGAGTGCTTGGCCTGCTGTCCTTATGAAGGACCAGGTTTTCTGTGCAGTACAGTTAAATGCAGATAGCACTGCCCAGTAGGCCAGCCTGCAGTGGGCATGCTCTCCTGATAAAGGACGCAGGGAAATTCAACCTGCCAAGATACCCTTGGAACTGCAAGTGAGAAAATGTAAACTATCGTAATACAGAAAATTAAGTTAACATGCATTAATAAAAAATAGAGAAGGATTTGTGTGTGTGTGTGTGTGTGTGTGTGTAGTACTGAGGAACAAGCTGATCAAACCTCACACCAAGCTGTATCTTCAGCTCATTTTTATTTCTGACTTTGAGACAGATTCTACTATGTCACTGAGCTGCCCGGGCTGGGCTCCAACGTGTGATCTTCCTAATTCAGCTTCCCATAATGTTAGGGTTATAAGCCACTGGCCCCAGCTAAGAATAAAAAATTTTAATGTTTAATGAATTAAAAGCAATTTTTCTAACATAAGTCATCAATATACATATTCACCAAAATTCAATTTAATCTTTTAAAAATAGAAGTCATTAAGATATCTCCACAGCTTAAAACCACTTATTTCAATATCTTCCCAAATTAACTACAAAAATACATGTGGATTTGTAATCAAGACTTCCTGATTTAAAGAACCACAATCTCTGCCACAGTGATAAGTGCAGAAGCCCAAGCAGAAGACCTCCGTGAACCAGAGCACACAACTGAGGCAAGTCACGGGTCGGAATTCAAACCCAATCTCTGTCGCACTCACTATTAACTACTGCAGATCCTATGGCTGTGCTTCTTTTCCTCTTCCCACGCAACATCCTCTTGGCCTTGACATCTTCGCTGGCTTATTCTACCTCTCTTACATTCTTTCTGTGCCACAGTCATCCACTCCACATCAGTACTTTTCCTTTCAATGTTTGACACACAGGTGATAAAGAATAAGGCAGCTGAGGAAAAGCCCAGAGCTACCGAAGACCCTATACATCAGTGTCACCTATGATTGCTACTTTGTTCACAGGAGGAATGAGATGAAGCTTTACATCACATGTGAAGCAAGCCATGAGGGTGGGAGACCAACTCAAGGAAGACACAGAGGAGTGGGGCATCCCAAGCAGAGGACGTGGCCAAAGGGAGGGAGGGAGAAGAGAGAATAGCCAAAGTGCATTTGGTATGGATGGAATGCTGGCCACAAAGGGGCGGGGGGGGGGGGGGGTGCAGAAAAGGAACATAGTCAAGGATCAGACTCCCAAGACTGACTAACCATCCTAGTTTACACAGAACCGAGGGGGGAACCGGGATTAAGGTCACTTTGTGCTAAAGCCAGGCAAGTCCCAGATGAACCTAGATGTGCGGACCACCCTACTGCCAAAAAATCTGCTACACCATGCCTCAAGGGGCTGATTTTCTCCACAGGCAGGAAGGAAACAGAAATACTTGAGCAAGTATGAGACCAGATCACTTGTTACCACCATACAATATGAACTACACTGACCTTTTAAAACATGGGCTGCAACTCACTAATGAGTGATACCTTAATGGGACCAAATTAATAGTCACAGGCAACAATATTCATCATGCAAAGAATCAGAATTATTATTAGAATGCACAGTACATGGTAAGGGCAAATACTGTTCCATGGAACTTACTTTGGGCATACACATTCACTGTTATATATGCATATTATTTATTAACATAAGTCGAGGTTAAAAGTTTGAAATATATGGGCCTGTATCAACTGGAAAATGAGTAATTCTGAATTCTAAATTTGCCTCTACCTTTTTTCTTTTTTTAGCCAACATTTTTCATGGCATGACATCCACAGATCAAAGCCGTACTTGCACAGGACATCCAAATGAACAGAGAAAACTGTTCACTACCATAGGGGACTGACTTGGCTCTGGCTATCCGGAAGGCCAGGAGATTGCTATCTGGGTGCACACGCAATGTGGAATCCATTCAATGCACTGGTGGGAAAGTCTACTGGAGAGCAACAAAAGCAAACTTAGCTTCACTTGCATAAGTCGACCAGCGAGCAGAAGTGAGAAAGCATGAAATAACTTCTTGAAAACTTCACAACACAAACACAGGAAGGCAGATGCACTTAAAAACTTAACCCACTTTTCTGTTACTACTATACTATGTCCACAAGAGTGTGGAAAATCAGTGCTGGCAGAAATGTAAGACCATAGCATGTTTCCAGTAAGGCACATCAGCACAAACGCTGAATGTCACTCAAAGATTTGGGTATTGCTATTTGTTCCATTAGCACAACCTTTTATATCTCCTTTAGAAAGCAAGTATCTGTCTGAAAAGCTTGGCTGCAAAATTCACCAGCCTGGCTCAGCACATGGCATTCTGTATATGAATGGATGACTCCATGGTATGAGACAGCATTCAGAACAGATTTCTCAACCAGTACGGAAAGGCTTAAACCTGCTTGGCACCACATGTATCATTTTTTTTATTCAAAAAAAATTATTTAGCTAGTCAGTTTCAACCATCTGTCTCTCTTGGTGAAAATAGAATGTAGGCTTGTATACATTAGCTTTGAAGAAAACCAATTATGGCAGAAAGAATTTTAAAGTGGAAAAAAATACATATCTCATTTTTCAAGACCTTGTTAAGGAATAACAAAATCTCCAAAGTAGTAAGTTACATGAAAATGTCTATTTCCTATTCTCTCTATTAGGCTGACCTTATTTTAGGCCATTGAATGACTGAATATCACGATAATTTTTCCTTCCTACTTACAGCCCTGCAAAACAGAAGAATAGAGACATAAAAGTGACTTCACCAACTTGAGTGAAAACCTCAGGGGAGACAATGATAGTAAAGTACTCTCCAAGAATTTGGAAATCATAGAAAAATTTCATGGTCACTTTCTGAGAGTTAAACTAGATTTTTTTGTCTTTAAAGGCCCCTTCCAAGGCAAAATCATGAAAGATAGTGGCGATGCCCTATCACTAAAGTGGGAAACCATAAAAGCCACCACATGATTCATGAAATCATAAAATTAAAAGAGTCTTAAACAATAGAGGAAAACACATAAAGTTTTTAGGTTTTCTCCCACGTGTTCAGGGGAAAAGACACCATGACCTCACTGTTCTCGCCACAATAAAACCAGGCCACCATCTTGAAATAACAGACTAATGACTATTTCCTGTGCTCTGGTTTCATGTATACCATACTTTTAATATTCCCCAACTTAAGTAAAGGCAAATCCAGCCTGCTAATTACTCAGACTAAAAATCTTGGAGTCTCTCTGATTTCTCTGTCAAACTCCACATCCAGTTCTTCCTTCTAATCACTTCCAGAAACTATCTACTTTTCACCAACTCACCTCTCATGTTTTCACCCAGTCCAAGCTTCCATCAGCTCCCATCCAATTTAGTGCAACATCCTCCAAAAAGGTCTCCTCAATTCTACCCTGGCTCCCTCTCCAATCCATTCTCTACACAGCTGCTCGAGTGATTAATCGAAACACAAGTCAAAGCCAGGTTCAAGGATATATGCCTAAAATCCCAGCTTCTATGGAGGCTGAGGTGAGAGGATACCAAATTCAAGATCAGCCAGGGAAACTTGGTGAGATTCTAACTCATAATAAACATAAATAAATAAATAAATGGGGTGGAGCTCAGTGCAGAACATTTGCTTAGCATGTGTGAGGCCCAGAGTTCAATTCCTAATACCTCCCTCAAAAAAAAAAAAAAATCAAGTTAAATCATGTCACCTCTAAGCATAAAGTTCTCCAATCATTCCCATAACAGAACAAAGTGTTTACAGTTCCACACAATTCAACCTCTTCTGTCCAGTACTTCCTGTGGTCTTGTCTCTAGACATGCTGGTGTCCTTGCTATTCCTCAAACACGTCAGCACATGCCCAACTCAGGTCTGGCACCTACTATTCCATCTTCCTGTTATGCATATCCTCCTAAACATCTCAATGGCTTGCTTTTTCAAGACTTAGTTCAAATTTCACCAAAACACGACCTTATTTGACTATTCTATTTAAAACACAAAACTACCCCTACTCCTTGCACTCTCAAGTCTTGTCCATTGTCTTGGTTTTCTACATTATGCGTATTGCAATCTAACATTTAAATATCTGTACTGTTTTTCCCTCCTCCTTAGCCTCCAGAGAGGGCAGAGCTCTTGTCCATAATATAGTCATTAATATGTTTAGCTTGCTCCTCTCCCTTGCTTTCAACCCCTCGGGCTTTGATTTGCTGTTCCCTGTCGCCATATTATCACACCCAGATTTTGCTTACTTTTTGAATTTGTTTTGTAATCGAGTTTTCTGCTTGAATTTTCAATGTCCATGTTATGCCTGGACTCAGCCTTTGGGATCATGCTTAATGACCTCAGGCTAGTCCTCTACCCAGCATGCCCAGACAGGCTTCTGACAACAAGGGCCTACAAACCTGATTTCTCAAACGACTGCAAGATATTGACCTAAAAGCAAGGCTACTGTGATCCAATGGGAAGACAGGCTTCTCCTAGCAAGTAAATGAATTGACATATTATGTTTGTGGCCTACCACATAATATTATATATTCTTACACTGGGTTATGTGTTCATTAATTACTGAGTTGCTAGAAATTTTGGGATACCTAAGAATAATCTAATACATTGATCCTCACAAGGAGTACTCAGACCTTGATCCTGCTCATCTGTATAACTGACTTTTGGTCTTTATCTCATCTGCCTCCAGAGCAGCAATACACCAGCTCACTACACATAAGAACAGTGATGCCCTACCAGTGTGGCCTGGTCATGCTCTACATATGGACATATGCACTCAAACACGAATGCATCCATCCACCTAACCCCCAAGGTCCTTTGGCAGAACACAGCGACACTTGCAGGATGGTCAGCAAGAGGCTGAGGTGATTTGCCCGTGTATCAGAGAACAGCATCTCTGCGTATCTGAGCAAGGTCCCCCTTCCTCTGAATAAGTGAGATGACACTGCCTTACGAAGCAATTGTAACTTAAAATTTTTACTCTCTTCCATTCAATTTAAGTCAACTAATGTTTTTAAATTTCTAAGAATCAGGAAGTCCGTGAAATTTGTCCCTTAATGCTAAATATATCTTTATGTTAATTCAAGTGAACGTGTACTTGCTAAGTCTCCACAAAGCACTAAGTGTCATTCTGGGTGCTGTGGGAACGAGCAAGATAGTTGGCCTCAAAACGCTTGTCAGAGCAGCCACACTGTTAGAGAGGATGAGCCAAGTGAGGGCCGGTATAAAGCACCAGGGACAGCAGGCGGGAGCTGCAGGTGGCTTGCGCTCCCTGAAGGAGAGCCAGACAATGCGTGGCGGATGGGAGCTGAAGAACGCGTCCTGTGGAAGCTGAGTGGTGTGAGCCAGGGGACAAGAGCCTGCGTTTGAGGAACAGCACAGGGCCAGGAGGGCAGCCTGAGGTCGAATCGGGTCAGAGGGGCAAAATGCAAAAGGAAGCAAGCTGGGAAGGGGACATTTGGCACTACACTATCAGGCTGCAACTGGCCACAGCAATTGTTTCTCCCCCTTTGCTCTGCTTTAAGAAGATATCTGAGGTTGTCTTTGCGTCCTCATTTATGTTTCACTGGTTGATCTGTTTTGTTCCCTTACCTTAAGGTTTTTAACGCTGTTGCATACGTGGTTAAGCAGTGAAACTGGGAAGTTATAGCCACTTCACACCTCTTAATTATAATCGCCTTATAATTTCTTTTCTGTGATCAAAACATATCTAACAACAAAGGAGGAGGACTGAGATGGAAATATCAAAGGAAGTGTCTTTGCCTGGATAGCACTCATGTCTGGTCAGCCTGCAAATTCAAAGATGTCATTACTCACTTAAATATTAATCACTTCTCGCTTTTGGGTTCCCTCTGTGCTTTGTAATGTCTCTACCAGACATATCACAATTTACCTCATGATATATTTAACACGTACATTCATATGTGGCATATGTAACACTTGTTGGGTTTTTCTCTGATTGGGCCATCTGCAACTGCCTTTTGAGTCATCAAATGCTCAGTAAGTGAGTCGCCACCCATACTCCTTTAGGTAACCCCTCATCCATGCTTCTGTAGGTAGCTCTCACCCGTATCCCAGTAACACCAATAAACTCGCTGGCTCACCAAATGGTCTTTGGTGCAATCATTACTTTGGCCTGAGTGTTGTGCCCTATCTGGGTTAAACAGACATCTCTCCAGGAAAAGTTATTCATGCAACAAATAGAACAATTCTGTACTTTATTTGTTTTCCAATGCCCAGGGCCATCTACCACCATGAATAGGAAAATATCATGTGTATACCTCCCTTTTCCCTAGTCACTTGTGTTCGTAACAAAAATTCCTGTTCTTTTCCACCAGGACTACACTTACAAACTTCCCCGAAGTCAGGCTACCTCAGTGGCTTTGACCTACTAAATGTGAGTAGAGTTTGTCACGCATCACTTCCAGGAGGAGGCAAGCAATTTGGGATGGATAGCTCCAGGTAAAGGCTCTCCAGTGTGAGTCTCTGAGTGGCTAATGGCAAGCAGGACCTCTTGAGGAGCCACACTGGACATGCATACAAGCAAGAAAAAGGGGTTATTTTGTGGCTCTGAAGTCTGGGAGTTAGGATGGCACCATGAGGCTGCCTGACCTAATCAATATACCCCTGTGGCCCAAATCTACCCACTGAGCCAAGATTTGGTTACACTGTGCCTTCTTTGAGTTAGTGCTGGCAACTGCCTCCTTCAAGCATTGCTGCAGGTGCCTTGTGTTGTGGGTAAAGAATAACAAAACACTGAATGTCACTAGGAACCACCCAGTTACCATGTGCCCTGGCTAAAGTTGCTGTCATTCTGCATTTTCCCTAAGGTGTCCAGAGAATTTCTCCATGCCCCATACAGATGCTGCTGTGTTTGGGATGTGGCCACGGTGTGGATGCGATATATTCTCATACCCTGGTTTATCCTTAAAAGTAAAGTTTTGCCCATGTGACTGAGTTTTGTGCCAAACCTGTACAGAATGCACCAGGATAAGTGGAAGTTTGAAGAGAAAAACCTCTTCTTCCTTCCCCACAACTGCTCCTGTGATCCAATTTTTCTATCTTCTTTTAACATAAATTGATAATCTATTGGGCCTTCCAATTTTAGATGGTCATATTTCTTAATTTGAAAGAAAAGAGGCTTAATAGAAATGAGAACAAACACCCCCCCCCTTAAATTGCACAGCATGAGATACTCATGGAATTTCATCTTTTTTGGATTTGCCAATTACTTTTCAGCAGAATTTGAAAATCATTAAAAAGCTTAAAAGAGGAAGAAACAAAATCTATAGGTATTTAAAACCCCAAACCTGGTGCTTACACCATCCCTGGGTGGGCCATATTTGCATTGGAGATTTAGTTTGACATTTTAACTTATGTAAATAGATTCTCACTTTCCTGGAGCCTGGAGGCATACAGACAGGGAGGATCCTCTTTCCAAATCAGCAGTAACCTATACCTCGTGCAAGAGAACAAAGTCACACTTCAGAGGAAGCAGGCAGAAAGTTTTCTGTTATTCTTCTTCCACAAAATACACACCAATTCCCACAACCCCTTGCTATTTTGATACTAATGGGGCAGATGGTGAAACAGGAGAGGCGCAGTCATTTTAACAGAGGACACTGTGTCAAAACACACATTTCCCACAGGGCCTGCTGCCCTTTCAGTCATCCAAACCCACCAACTACTGACTGACATCTACAAGTTGATTTAGAGACCCAATCTCCGGCCATTCCCTGCACACAGGCTCATTTTAACACTCAAAGACTGGATAAACATTTAAAAGCTTCCATATGGTGAACCAGAAGATCTAAAACCCGTGTTCTCAAGGAGAGGACTTCATTCCAATTCTATTAGTGAACCCTTCATCTTGTCCAGCAAAGAAATACACAGACCATCTAGCACACATCCTAAAAGGGAAACTGAACACACGCAAAACAAAGATAGTTCTGGGCCATCTTTTCTTCATTAGAGCTATTTAAATATTCTTATTACTCCTGGCTTCACTCTGGACATTTGGAGAAACTATAAATCCGATAATGAATGAAAATTTCCCTTCTTCCCATTCCAGGCTGCTCAGCACAGACTGTCAGATCAAAACCAGATCAAAAGAATTAGCCTAAGGGTTCATCCGGGAAACCCAAGACTCAAATCATCCTGCCTGGCATTTCTAGAACACGAAGTTCCCAAGAGTCCTCCTGTCTGGGTGAAAATGCTCCACATGACCCTGATGCACAGAGGCAGGGCTACCAGAATTCTCAGCATCACCAAACCCTTCCTTGTGTGGGGCCCAGATGCACAGCGGGTGCTACGTTGAGGGAAGTGAATGTTTCTACTAAACACACTGAAACTATCCCAGGGGAAGAAACTCAATCTTATAAGAGAAGGAATATTAAGTGGGATTTATTCTGGTTTATATTTTGGGCCAACTTACACCTGTTGAATATATACTATGTGTAAGACCCCCTGTGAAAAGATGAAAGGATGTAGGAGGGATCCCAGAATCTAGAAAAAAAGGATGTATATACATTAATAAGTATAAATCAATATATTCTTTAAAAAAACACCTTAGGTTCAAAGAGGGGCGATGTCACGTCCACCCCAGAGAAGGCTAAAGACAGATAATTGTTACATAACAAATAGCATCTTCTATGCTTCAACTACCTGGCATGTACTGGAGCCTGTGAACTCACCGCCTATAATCTCAATAAACTTGGAAGTCAGTATTATTATTCTCCATTTTAAAGATGAATACACTGAGGCTAGCGTAGCTGGCAAGGAGGACAGTTTACCTCTTCTTTCCATTTACATCATGCTATTTCTTAGATGCCTTGCTTCTGTTTTTTTGGGGAAGGCCAAAGAAATGAACTTAAATTACACAAAATTTTGGTGAGAAAAATCGGAACATCTAAAGAAGGGTTGCTTCAGCTTGGCCTTGTTGACATTTTAGGTGAGACAACGCTTTGTACTGAGATCTGTCCTGTGCACTGTGGGATGTTCAGCAGCAGGCATGACTGCTCCCTTCTACATGCTAGTAGCAGCCCTTCTGTCCAATCACGATAAGCAACGTATCTCCAGACACTGCCAAATGTTCCTGGCTGAGAACCACTGATCTAAAACCACAATGGAAGGGGCCATGCCTTACTGAAAATCATTAAACAGAGGAAAGAGCTCTACACCATCATAGATTGTCCATACAGTCACCTCTACCTGAGGGCAGGAGATAGGACCAGCATTCTGTGTGGATTCTTCCTGTCCTGCCCACCTCTAACTTGAACCACACAGACAAAGGCTGTGGGTCTGACTGCTGATACCTGCACACCCTGAGTGACAACACACACACATGTTACTCCTTCGAACAGGCATCTGCCTATCTCACCCACAAAGACTTCTAAAGAGCATGGGGGAGTGGAAAGAGCGAATGACACTCATTTCCAGATTTGCAGCTCTGTAGGCCTTCTTAACTGTGTATTAAAGAACGTACCTACAGTTACAGAACCATTCAGGGGCTCCTTCCTACGAGCACGACCACAAAAACTAGCTCCTACACTACTGAGAAGTGGAAGGGGTGGTTTTAAGTCTTCGGTATGCTTGAACACAAAGTATCTAGAAACAGCCTTCTGCTAGAGAGTCTCTTCACATACTTTTGACATTGGGATTAATGTAGTATCCAGATTTAATCAGATCCAACGGGTAATGCATTGCTTTGTTTTGTAAATATCAAAGTTTACAACATTCTAAAAATCATATTTATTGTGATCCCTTAAATTTATGATCAAAAATGTTAGATGTCAACCTAAAACTTGTGATAATGAGGAAGTGGCAGAACAAATAAAAAATTCTGTAAGTGTCATAGAGGAAAGAATGTGTCAAAAGTCACTGGCAACCGTAGCTACACAGATCTGCTGGGCACGCACAGCCATCCTCTGTAGTGTCTGAGGGTCATTATTTTTATTAGACAGAACACCTTTGACTCTAACAGAAGTTTCAGCTTTAGGTATTTGTTGTTTTGATGGCCCTAGCTATTCTCAACCCTCAAAATGAAACAATGGGTTATTCTAAAAAGTACAGCAAAGAAAATAGGGAAGTCTAAGAATGTTAATTCTTAAGTATTATTTTGGCAACAACAGCACCTGCTTGATAGCATTTCAGAATTGATATATACTGAAAACTGCACAGACGAGGTTTTGTAAGTAGAGGGCCAGGCCAGTGTGACGGACCATCACACAACCACAGTTGCAGAGAGCCCCCAGGAGACCAAGTAGCCTCAATCTGCAGTGAGTCAAGTCTTTACGTGCAGCAGCCCTGGCCAGATCGCCTGTGGACTGTTACACATTCGCTATTCAGCAAGATGCCTCGTGACACAAGAGAGTCACATGAGTTGGGCTTCACCTCACGTCAAGAGAAAACAGGGTTGCTTATTCTCTGCCATGCTGAGATGTATAATTTTCTTGTTACCTTTGATAACACTTTTAGACTTTTCTTATCAGCGTGTGAGGGTGTTCTTGAAGGACTCTCGGTGCTGTCACAATAAAAAGCTACACTAAACAATACTTCTCAGCAACCTACATAGATAGAGAAACATTGAGATGTGGGAGGAAGAGAATAAACTAATTGGAATCAGGCTGTTCTGCGTTGGAAATCCAGCCCTTCCGCTCGCTGGCCTTATGGAACCTTGGCCAAGGGACTGAATCTTTCTGAGCATCTCCCTGCCTATAATACAACTGAAATACGTCTATCTTACAGGGATGTTGGAATAATCTGATGGCCTGCACACCAGTAATATGACTGTGACTGTATAGATGGTAAGTCCAACGAAATAACACAGGAGCTGCTTGCCACGCCCAGAGCCCTCACTCCTCTCACTCAGTTGCCAGCCTGCATTAGTGGAAACTGCTCCTGCCACCTGGACTCCTTGTGACAAGAGAAATGTCCTGATAGCCAAGAACACTTGTCTCTGCCAACTCTGGCACAGGAGTTTTAAATGCCTTCAACACATTTAGCGGAAGAGCCTTTGTTCATCTCCGCTTTTCTAAACAGCACACATAAACCAGTGGTTCTTAATCACTTTTTAGTAACAAATACCATAGTTTTCCCCTTAAAATTTGCATTTATGGACCGATGCATAAAAACTTGCAATAATTTTAGTAGGTTCAATGATTATCTGAAAATTATGCATATGCCTGTTTTCTGATGTCTATGGATTTTAATAAGGCTCCTACAAAGAATCAGAAGTGATACACTATCATCTGGGCAGTGGTGTGTAAGTCACAATGCAAGCCTTCCTCTGACTTCCAGCTGCCAGGGCTCCACATAGAGGAAGCGAAGAAAGTAAGTCCAGGATATTCATAAAAAGTCCCAGTTACGAGCAATGATGTTTCACATGGACCTAGATAAGGTTTATACCTTGCAACGAAGTAAAAGGAGTTGAAATTACCTTATTTCATTTTCAAAACAAAAATGTTAACCTTAGAAGTTCATTTTCCCAGATGAGTTCCTAAAAGAGCTTATCTTTTCATGTTTTATAAGAGATATAGAAGCAACAGTAGTTTATAGCAAAAGGACCCCTGATCAAGGAAGCAACAGTGTCTAGGACATTTGAGATCCAAAAAGTTTAATGGCCAACTAGACTCATTAATGAGGCACAACCAGAACCAAAGTTTTCATTTCAAAGGCACCATGGGTTGACTCTAAATCACCTGTCAGTCAATTTACCCATCAGCTGGCAAAAGACATGGCCACACACGTGTCTTCGAGAGAACTCTGCTCACAGCGAAACCGGGCAACCCACCTGAAAGAAATAGACGTGTCCTAGCACTGTGTATTTCTCACAGAGGACAGTAGACAAAATGGATGAGTTTTGGTTTTAGAGTCATCTGAAAGACCTGATATGACACCTGCCAATTACTAACTGTGACTATGTCATTTAATTTAGTCCTGTCATATGTAAAACATGGAAAATCATGTCTATTCCATAGAATTCACTGAGGAAATAAAACAAGACAACAGAAGAAAAGAACCTGATATTTAATCTTTGAAAATTAACCAAAGAAAGTGTTTCCACAGTATAAAAGAGTGCTTTAAAAAGACTAGGCCTAGAGATAGGCCTCCTGGATTAAAATCAGGGCTGTATGTCTCAGTAGCTGAGCAAACTTTGGAAAGTCACATGAACTCTTTGTGTCATAATTTCCTCATTGGTAAATTAAAATTACAAACAATATGTGTCTCACCAGTCGTTTTTAAATGAGAATTATATTAATACGTATGAGCATATTTTAAAATGCAATGTGTGGTAAAGCACTCATTGTATCTGAATTGTTGTCAACCAATGTTTTACTTGGTGGAAAAAAGTATGGAGAGAAGAAAAGAAGGAATGTAAGCATGCAGTAGACATGTGTGACTCTTACATCTGACATTAAGTTAAAGGACAGAAACAGCACAGAATGCATTAAGCTTAAGAGTGGAAGGGTACAGCCTGCAAGCACAGCCTATGCTAGAAAGGGGCCTGAGATCAAAGTCTGGCATGCATTTTACACAATTAATCTACATAGCTTTCTGAGTATAGATAACGCAATGGACCTCCAAGAATCACTTAAATCAGCCTGAGGTCAAGAGACAGGCCATTTATTAAATACAGGTAGAGGAAGACACATTTTGGAAAGGAGAGTAGTAGAGGAAAAGTTTGCATTGGCCCCTGTAAGACATAAGCACGCCTTCAGACACCCTGAATGACTTTTGCTATTTGCTCAGAAGCTGGCCACAAACTGGGGAAGACCCACCAACAGCATGAGAACTCTGCTCCCTTTCCTCTGGGTTGAGATTCTTTTCTCTGCTCACTTCCCTAACAATGACAACCTCCAGCATGTTTTCCAGAAAAATAAAAGCCAGGTAGGGCTGGGAGAAGGGAGACACTGCATGCCACTCAGTTCTCCTCAAGGGCCTCATGGTCCAGGGGCTGCAGCATCCCAGAGTCCTGGAGGAGAGGGAACAGGTGCATCAGAGCTTGAAGCTTGAGACAAGGAGATGCAACAGATACTCTGGGTCAAAAAAGGGGACCTAGAGCTGGAAAGGCTGGAAGTCTTCCAAGGGCTCTCGAAGGTACTGTGGCAACATCACACTGGCAGCCCTGCAGATTTGTAGGGGCATGGCTCCTGGGGCACTGATCCCCAGGTCTTAACAAATTCTAGAGAGTTGGTTCAACAGAAGAGAACATAGTATCTTATTTCTACACGTGTTGTATTGTATTTAACTGAGAATAAAGGCTAAAGGATCAGAGTTTATGGCCTTTTTCCACACCAAAACTTTGGGAGCAAATGTGGCATTGTAAGTAATCAGGGGAAGTGTTTCTCACATTCCCACGTCATTCTCGGGATGTAGACTGAACTGCATGTTCCCATTTCAAATTTGCAAACTCCAGTCAAGAGGCTCCTTTGTAATTCACGCAGCTGCCCAGAAGCGCCCACAGACAGTCACCCATATCAGAGCTAAAGCAGCCCAGGCCGTCTGCTACAGTTACCTGCCGCCCGTTTGGCTACGCTTTCTGCTAGACCGGAGGCAATTTTTCACAACTCTAAAGTGCAGTAAGTATGATGCCCACTCGAAAGACAAGCCAGGCAAGAAAATGGCTGGCTCCTCGTTCCTGCCCCTGGGTAGGTCCCACAGAGGTCAGGATAACGAAGTGCTGCATCGCTGGCCTTCTGTCAAGTCTCAGATTTCCTAATTTTCTGTCCTGGTCCTGGGCCTCTGGAGCTACCAGCCAAGGTACGGTCCTGAGGCTGCTGCCCGCTCGGTCCCCTTGGAGGCTGCCAGGCTCCCTGCCCTTGCCATGACGACGCTCAGATTTATATACAAGGCCAGAGCGATCCGAGTGGGAGCGGGGGAGGGCCAGACGGCCAGCGGGAAGGTGTTCACCAAAACACATCCCCAAGCCACACTTTCTCGCAGCAGACAGGGGAACTGGCATCTCCCGAGGAGGAGAGTGTTTAATTAAAGCCCTGCTGAAAGTGCGTCCCCGCTCCGGCTTGGCGGGGAGGACAGCATCTCGGAGCTCTGCAGA
This sequence comes from Ctenodactylus gundi, assembly GCA_004027205.1. Lineage (NCBI taxonomy): Eukaryota > Metazoa > Chordata > Mammalia > Rodentia > Ctenodactylidae > Ctenodactylus > Ctenodactylus gundi. Next base: position 127,409 of record PVKB01002226.1, on the reverse strand, counting down.
CGGCTCGGAAACGGGATCAAACAGCACCCCTCCCCCGGCGCGGCTGCCCTCCCCGGGCGGCGGCCGGTGCCCGCGGGGGCGCGGGTTCTGGTCCCCGGGGGCTGAGGCGGGGCGCCCCGGGACGCCCCTCCCGGGGCACCGGAGGCGACGAGGGCATGCCACCCCGACCCCGGCTCCCGTGGCGCCTCTCGGCTCCCGGGGGACCTGCGGCCGCCGTGGGGGCCCCGGGCAGCCTGGGCACCGCGGCCGCGGAGGAGCCCGGGAGCGGCCGAGCGGGGTCCGGCGGGCTGGGGCGGGGCGCGGCGGGGCGGGAACGCGGGACGCCGCTCCCGCCCGGCTCACCTGGACGCGGCGGCGGCGGCGGGGACCGGGCTCCGGCGGCGGCGAGGGCGGAGCGGGGCACGGAGCGCGGCGCGGCGCGGCGCGGGCAGGACGTGCCGTCTCACGCTGCGCGGCCGCCGGCTGCGCTCCTGCGGGAGGGGCACGTCCTCCGCCGAGCCGGCCGCTGGCCCCGCCCACGCCCCGCCCCCCGCGCCCGGCCCGGCTCCCCGCCGCCGGCCCCGCGGGCTCGCCGCCCACTCGCAGGTCTGCGTGGTCCCCATTTTCCCAGGACACGGACGCACACACACACCGAGGTGTGTATTTACGAAGTCTAGTTTTTTAAAAATCTGGATAAACGCCCTTGGTTTCCCCTAAGTTAGACGTAATAGGTAAATTACAGGGCTGAGGAGTTCGGAGTGTCTCTTGAAGAAATGTTGGCACCATTTTACAGACAAGCCTTTCCTCACGTTCTTGGGACATGTTTGCATCTTTGAGGTCACTGAACACAGTATGCAGCCCAGCATGTTGAACTGTGTCTGGTGCATGATTGTGCTCAAATATTGCAAATCTATAAATCGACAAGTACATAAATGTCCAAAATAAGTATAGACCCGGTCATGAGTACAATGCCATACAGGTCCTGGTTCCAACTTTGCCTTTCTGGCTGGCCTTCTGCGTCCCTAAGAATGGACAGAGAGAGACAGAGGGAATCTCTTTAGATAGGAGGTATGAAAGGTACTTTCGGGGGAAAATAAAAACGAAAACGAAATACCACTGCCATACTTATGTTTAATAAATGTCAAGCCTACCTGCACTTCCTTCTAAAATTGCAATAACTTTATGTAGGTACAATGACATGGTGCCATGCACCCTCCCAAAAGAAATTTGACTCCCAGAAAAGTTACCCGTGTTGCCTGACTCGGCAGCTCTTGTGGGATCTGGCTAAGATTTGAATCCCTATTTACCTGACTGCTCAAAACCTATTGTGACCACGTGGTGTTTCTGTGTTTTTAAAACAAGGAGTTGCTGGCACCCACTACCTGGAACCATGCTAAGACTTTGGAGGATTGAAGAATGAGGAGAAAATGTCTCTGTCTTCTCCCTGGGGCTAAAATCAGGTGAAGTTGAAGAAGAGTAAAGAGGACAAAATTAGACACAGTTGTAAATGTGAATATTTAAAATGGACAGCCGCTGTTCGTAGCAATAGGAGTGGAGACGGATGGGGAGTCCTGGGCACTAGCGATACTCTAGAGAAGACAAAACACAAAAGGCACCCAGCAGATGGCAAGTTGCCCCCACTGGGGAGAAGGAGAAACTCTTGGAAGATATCAGTGGGACCTTACAGGGGACCTTATCTGCCGAGCTGACGGACCGGAGCCACCTACCCTGTTGGAGCAGAGAACCACACTCGGGCATAGTCACCTGGGGTCGACTGTCTAGGGGAAGGTCACGAACCCGGCAAACAAGCAAAGGCTGAAGAAACCAGTGTGAAGTTCATGAGAAGAATTCAGGCCAAGTCTGAATTGTCAAGTTGTATTAACCACAAATAGCACGCAAGGTACACCTAGTACAAATGCAGCCCTTAATTACACAGTTAATTATAAAACTTCTATTTCAAATTATGTATTCAAAGAATCTAAAATAGTATCTTGAAAAGATATTTGGAAACTCACATTCATTGAAGCATGACAAAATTGCCAAAAGACACAACCCCAAAACTCAAAGGTCCACCCCCAGAAGAATACACAAAGAAAATGTCATCTGCAGTTATACATGTACATAGGGAGATGAAATCCTGTCACGTTACAACGTGGCTGAGTCTGGAGACATTATGCAAAGTAATATAAAACAGTCCAAGGAGGAAAATCACTGTTTCATTTCACCAATATGAAGTATCTAAAGTAACAAAAATTGTAGAATAAGGTATGAATGTGGTTGCCAAGGGATGAGTTTGGGGAGTAGAAGGACTAATCAGTGATTAATGAGTATAGAGTTTTGATTTTGCAAGATGAAAAAAGTCTGTTGCACAACAATGTGGATATACTTAGCACTGCTGAACTATATACTTAAAATGATTGACTTATTCCATATCCTTCTGCTTTATTTTCGTTTCTGCTTTTGCGGCGCTGGGGATCAACCCATGCTTGCGAGCATTCTACCACCAAGCTACTGCCCTGGTTCCTTGAATGTGGTTGAGAGGGCAAATTTAATTTCTGTGATTTTTTACCAGAATAATAAGAAAGTAGTCATATATTATTTTTATCATTGGTCCTCAGGTATGACGCAACTACTGCGGAGATGGAAATGAACAAGAGGTGAAAGGCCTTTATTTTCCTGAGACTCAAAATACACATTTAAAAAAGTACAACTGAATATAATACCACACCAAGCAAAATAAAACATCAATTGAAGTTATTTACCATGAAAGACTGAAAAAAAGAAAACAAATTCCAGTTCTAGTCTGGAGGGCTTTGTTGAAAAAGATGAGGGAGTAGTTATATAGTAAGGTAGGAAGTTAAGCAGACGGTGATGTACGTGAGAATGGAGTTACATACCAGGCAAGAAAATTAAGAATCATCCTTTAAATATATATATACCTGACATACCTCAACTTTTAGAGCAGCTCTAGGTTTATGGAAAAAATACAACATATGGAGAGTTCTCATATCCCGCTCCCTTCCCTAGTCCCTCCCCACGGTTTCTCCTATTATGAACATTTTGTGACAGTGTGTGTAATACATTTGCTACTGTCAATAAGCTAATATTGATTTGTTATTACTATGGTCCATAAGTTACACTGGAGTTCACACTTTGCGTTGTAGATTTTCACAAATCTCATATATTTGCTATCACAATATCTTACAACAATTTCATCATCCCACCCCCAAACCTGGTCTGTGTAGTGCCAATGTGATTGGTTCAAATAAAGATCGACCCAGCGGGATTGGTGGAACACACTCCTGGGTGGGTCATGGAGGTGTCGCCTGGGTGGGTGCTGTTCCCCTGCTGTGTTTCCTGGCTGACATGAAGGAAGCATCTGTGATCTGCTATGACTTTCAGCCATGTTTCTTCCGGAGAGCCATCAATCCGTGAGCTGAAGTCCTTCAAACCCTGATTTAAATACAGCCTTTCCTCTTTGAAGTTGTAGATTTCTGGTATTATGTCTCAGCCATCGGAAAGCTATATAAGCCTGAGATAACTGCTGATCTCTTTACTGTCTATAGTCTGTAGATTTCCCTTTTCCAAAATGCCAGATAGTTGGAATTATTTGATGCATAGCCTTTTCTGGCTGGCTTCTTTCACTTATCAATGTACACTTAAGTATTTTCCACTTTTATTTTTTGGTCCTATAATGTCAAGAAAAGAAATCAAAGACAAAGAAGGCCAGGTGTAAATAAGCACAATGGGTCTTTATCTAGAAACAAGGGACAAGGGTAAAAGCTCCCCCTATCCAGGAAGAGGTCTTGAGTGGGTTACTCCTCCTCCACAACTTTTAATGTCTTGATAGAGCTATCAAGACATTATCACTGAATAAAATTGCACTGCTGAACATTTGCAAACAGGCATGTGTTTTGTGTGTATATAAGTTTTTGACTCATTTGGATAAATACCTAGGTGTATAATACCTAGATTACTGGATAATCCTAATGTTTCGAGCTTTTTTCCAAGGTGGCTATATCATTTTACTTTCTTATTAGAAAGTAACAAGAATTCTTGTTGCATCCAATTCCCATTAATTTTTAGTGAAGTCAAGAATTTTGGATTTTAGCTATTCTAATAAATGTACGCTGGTATCTCATTATTGTTTAAATTTGCAATGAAACAAGATGTTAGGTGTCTTTTCACATTATTACATGCCATCTGCTTATCTTTTGGGGGGAGATATTGTTCATATATTTTATCCATTTTATAAGTTGAGTTGTTTATTTTCTTAATATTAAATTATTTTATTAAAGTATTAATTTATTTCTTGTGGTACTACAGATCAAGCCCAAGACCTTCACATTGAACTATGTCCCCTTTCCATTCTTTTAGTGTTTACTTTCCGACAGGATCCCAAAAAGTTGCTGATTTATATAGATTGAGTTCAAACTTGTGATCCTCCTGCTTCAGCATTTCAGAGTACTGGTATTATTGCGTGGTGCACCAGGCTCAGCTTACGGTTGAATTTTAAATGATCTTTGTGTATTTCATTTATACATGTTTTGTCAGAAATGAGATTGCAAATGTTTTATCCATTCTAATAGCCTGCCTTTTCATTCTTTTAACAATATTTTTCACAGGGTAGATTTTAATTTTAATAGAGGCTAAATTATCACTATTTTTCTTTCATGCATCATACTTTTAGTTTCCATATTGAAAATTATCACTAATCCCAAAGATTAGTTTTTCTTACAAAGTTTTATAGCATTTCATTATATATTTAGGTCCATTGTTGATGCTTGAGTTAATTTTCATGAAAAATGTAATATTTGTGTCTGGGGTTTATTTTTTTGTTTGTGTATGTCTGTTTCAGTACTGTATATTGAAACAAACTATTTGATGCATATATATTCACTTTATTAGATATTTGACTGGAAAGATTTTAAGAATATTGTCAAGTAGTGCGGGCCAAGGTAGTTTTTTACAACTACACAGCTATAATCTGACAACCCAAAGTAGTCTTTGTTCTAGGTTGCAGAATAGTAATTAAATTTAATGAATCTTGCCTTACTCAACAATCTGAAAAGCTAAATCTAGTTACATTTTGATTATACAAACCCACGTACAATGCTGACAATTTAAAGTCTTGCAGTAAATTATTATGCATTTTAAATAATTATCCACTAACTTCTGTTAGATTTTCAAATACTGGATTTCCAAAAATGGTGGACACTTTCATGCAAAGAAAAAAAAAAATGAGCATGAAAAGGAGAGAATTCCCCTATGTGGAATGACTTCCCTCGATTCAAGCACCAACCCGTCACTCCCACAGTAAAGTTCACTCAATCTGAAATGCCACATCACTCAATCTCAGGCCTTCCTGGAGACAAGGACCACTCTGAGGTTAAAGTGGAAAGTCTCTGACAAATTTTCCTTGAAAGAAATTTTAATAGCCATTTGCAAATTGAATATTGGCCATTGCAAATGTACCTGACTTACTTTCTGAGGTAGTTATTGCTCCTAAAATTCAAATAATACCTCAAAGAAGACACTAAGTAGGTAGGACAAGACAGGCTAGGTAGATTCCCAACTTGCTGGCCATTGAGAAGTACTTAGTAGTGGGTCTCTTGATGCAGTCTTGTAATCCCAGCACGCAGCACTGAGGGAAGCTGAGGCAGGAAGAGGGCAAGTTCAAACTCAGCTTGGGCAACTAAACAAGTTACTGAATAAAACTAGAAACAGTTGTGAATATAGCTCAGTGTGAAGGCCCTGTGCTCAATCTCTAGTAAAAAACAAAACAAAACAAAACAAAAACACAAAAACCTTAGAGAAGATGATGTGTTAAATTTTCCTACTGTGGAATCGCTCTGGATACTACCTAGCACTTGCTGGTTTTATAACCAATGTTTGTGCAAGTTTTCAGATTCCTCTGAGGCTCAAGTCTCCTACAAGTCTGAAGGAACAGACAAATAACAGTATTTGTCTCCTATGATATTTCAGTAACTTAATTAATGTGAGGCACTTGGCATCTTTCCTAGCACATAACTTAAGTCACGTAATAAACATTAGCTACCATTTGCTTGGTTTTACCCAGCCAACATCAAAATTTCAAAAGTGCAGCTTCCTACTCTCTATATTCCATGCCCAAACTATGACATTACCAGACACTCCGGCCTCTGGGTACCACCAGCTTTCAAGATAGACTCCTCTGCCCTAGGGCGCCTGGTGTTCAGTCCTGGAGGCAGCTTTGTGGCCCCACAGCCGCCCCTTGTCTGTTCTGTTTTTCTAGAGTCCCACTTCATACATACACACTTAAATGCCCAGACCCTTCACCTTTTCCCAGAATCTTCTCCACTAGTGTTTGCTCAGTTCATTATATCTTGGGAGGAAGAAATGAAACTGAAAATTCACCTCTGTGGCTCCAGTGTTCAAAAATCACAGGAAAGAAATGTCAGCCATTAAAATCAGCTATTGAAATACAAGTTGCTCCCAGAAGAAAAGATGGCGTCAGGGTGACCAACGGATGTTAGCACCTCTTCTTTTTCTTAGGTGGTTACTGTGCCGCTCTGAAGGACTTCCTCCCTCAGGATCCTCTAATGTACGTTGCCATCTCCTCTGGAGCTAGAAATACGTGCTGTGCCCGCGTGTCCTCTGGGGAGGAGCCCATCACGCTCGTCATGTGGGGTAGGCTGATGTGGCCAAGGGACCTCTGTACCTCCAGGTCTTTGCTGCAGTAAATTTATTAGATATTTGGGTGAAATGCTTTGTGAAGAATTATAGAGTTTACATGATTGCGCCGATGGTATTTTAAAAGTACACAGATGGGTAGATAACCTATTTTAACTAGTAAATGGCAGGATAGTAAAAGAAATCACTTTTGCACTTATGTTCCTATCAGGCAAGCCAATTTGCATGTGAGGACACCCCATTTTCGTGCTGTCCTTCAAAAAGAACAGGATCTGTTCCTTCTGCTTGGGTCATTTCTTTGCCTCTTGATTGTCTCTGAAAAATTGAGAATAATTTCTAAACTGACATTTAGAACTCTTTCTGTTTGCAAATAGATGAGCTGAAAGATTGAAATAATGGTATGAAATTGAGAAAAGAGAGATTCATAAGCTCTGAAAAAAAAAACGCTAGCTATGTGTCAATTTGTCATTGGACCTGTTAGTAATTTTTGCTTATTTTTGTTCTCATCTTGAATAACATTATTTAAGAGCAGCAGGGAGCAAAATTTTTCTCAAAGAATTTTTAAACTCAATCTTAATTATTATTTTTTGTTAGTGAATTTATATTTAAGTCTTTTAAAAAATATTTTTCCTTGTTAAAGCTTTCCTGCAGTACAGACTAAAAGTAAAAGTAGTAAATATCAGCTGTTTAAAACTGTTATAAGCCTTTCAGTACTTTGACATTTATAATAATACCTCATCGTTTTCAAGTCAAACATTGTCCATTCATGAAAGCCAGAGGTTGATGGAGATAAATGGCTGAGCTGTTCAAACACTTCCTTAACATTCTTACTTGTCAAATGTGACCAAGGTCACACAAGGTTATGTTCAATGAGATGATTACCATGGAGAGTCTAAAAAATTTTTCTTTACAGGAATAGCTCTATACATGAATTTGTGTATTTTGAGAAAAATAATTTTGAAACAATCCAAGTCAACAAATTCATCGAATTCCAAGTTTTGCTGACCAAAGCTAGCAGTTTATTTGTATTTCATTTAGGTGATCTAGGAAAGAAAGAGGAAAAGAAGGGAGAAGAGGAGAGAGGAAAGTTCTGGGGAGACATTTCAAAGAATCAGACAACAAAAGAAAACACACAAACAAATGAGAAGACCAGGACTCGGTATCATCTGCCATGAGTCCTGATGTGAGATGAAGTCTCCCTATAACATAGTGTTTATATGACTTTTGAACCTTGGATCAGTGTTAATTGGCTTTTTAACAATTTAAAATATTCCCTTTCTCCCCTGGGAAACATACAGTTTGTATTCGTTTTCAACCATCAAGATTTAGTATTAGACTAAAAGCTTATTTTGCAGTGGAAATCTGAGAATTTTACCCTCACATAGAGGAGTAGCACATTCACTGTAGCTGTCTCCTATCCATGAATCTACTAAACACATAGCTTTGGTGGCCCTTTGGAGTCACAGTTCACCAAATTGCCTTTTTTTCCCTGTACAAAATCATGGGCGCCTCACACTATAATGTCTAAAGTTAGACTCAAAGTCTATGCCTTGAGCCATTTCCTCCAAAGCTATTGTATATATTTATCTATTTTTTTGCCTACAAGTATTTGATCAGGCAAAATGCACAAAAGAACATTAATTAAGGTAGGAAAACTGAGATATCCGCATCTTAACCACTCTTCACACATTACAAACTATTCTTTAAACTTTCGGTTTGCAAAGCCTTGTAAATGAACGTGCGTGCGTGTGTAGGTAGCAGGTAAAGACAGCAAGTGGCATCTCTCTTATTTGCTTGCTCACTGGCCTGTCTGTCTGTTTGTACCTAGAATTGAGCCCAGAGCCTCACCTGGCTAGGCATTTACCTACCACTGGGCTGCATCTGTCACCCCAATTGAGACTTTCTTTTTAATTGGTTAGAGTACCATCAAAACAACAAACAGCACTCTATAGATCTGGATTAGAGTGAGCCACAGTTATACCCAAGAAAGGCTGGAAAATTTTCAGGAATGGAGAAAGTTGGCTTGAGTGCCATTTTTACTTTTCGAAGTAAAAGGTGTGTATGCCGGATCATTAGTTTTTATTTGCCTGCCTTAAAACAAGCAGATGTTAGCATTTACAATATTTTGTAAATATTTTTTCAAATGTTGGAGGAAGTAGAGTGCTTCAAAGTTACATAAAGACAATAGGGTTTGGTTTTTAGTATATGATAATTTTAGTCTTCTTATCAATGTGTGCCCTCCTGTGAGAACAACTACCGGTCAGCAAACATTTGTCAAGCACCTACTAGGCGCTGCGCATCAGAGACACGGCTTCCTGCTATGTGCCCAGCCATTCATGGCGTGCAGGCAAGATTAGCATCATCCACTGTTAGTGCATCTGCAGAGCTGGGGCTCAGAGAGGCGAGTCCCATCTTCAAGACCTCCCGACTTTTAAAGAGAAAGCCCAGGGTCCCATTTCTTGTGGTTTGTGGACAGAGCTCCATGGATTTGCTCGGTATGGTAACTTTGGGATTTGTATCAGGTGGGGTAGCACCAGGAAACAGACAGCCGGAGTTCCATGCGTCTCAGAATGATATTATAATTCAGCCAAGACAGATATTTACTTGAACTCAGTCAATTATTTAACTCTGCTACGCCTCAGCTTCTTCATTTATAAAATGGAGGTATTAGCAGTACCTAGCTTATTGGGTTACCTGAAGATTAAATGTTAAAATGTTGCATTCATGATGAGTGTCATTATTAAATATTTGGGACTGCTTCTTCTGTAGGCTTGTGTCCTGATCAATTTTCAGTTTTCCAGGGGCTGTTGGTTTTTTTTTAATTCTGTTTCTAATTTTGGAGGATGGTAAGACAAAATAGTAGCAGCTGTCCAGCTGTTAGTGGTGAAGGAAGAAAGCTGCACACGAAGCAGTGGGAAGGATAATTATTCAAGAGGCTCTGAAAAAAAAGAAAAAAGGGCATGTAATATGTAATATTTCATGTCGTAACAAGAGTTTCTAAAAGCTACCGGTAAAGAACACACATACACTCACATACATACATACAGACATGTCACGATGGTCGGCCACCTAAGACCCTAAGGACAGATGGAATTAAATGATCAGGATGTCGTAATATAGTGACCTACTCAGAGGTCTCTCCTGCAATCCTTCCCTGCTGTTTTCTCCTGGCCACCTACTTCTGTCTTGGATGCAGCTGTGCTCTGACTATGGCTGAGCTAAGGCTCCGGTTTCCCACTAGCTAACCCCAGGTCCACTTCACCCCATTGTACTCTACCCCAGCCTCTACCACATGTCGGACTTTTGAAGACATTAGTCAGATCCTAACACTCAAGTTTGTTATTCCTACCAGTAGAGGTGTTCAGAACCACCCGCTTCTCTGAATCCCAAACAAAGCACATAAACACTTTTACAGACTCTTTTAAAAAAATAAAAAACAGCACTAAGGAGGAGAAGCCTGTCAGATCTGGCAATGAACTGTGTGGAAATGGTCATGCTTGGTTAACAAGGGCAAAGCTAAGGAGAGACATCGAGGGCCCCAGGGATCGCTGGAACTTTCCCATTATCATGGGTGACCTTAGAGCACAGGGCTTCCTCTCACTTCATGCTATACATTCCTCTTTTCATTCTTTTCCTTTATGGGATGAATTTTGTAGTGAACAAAGTTGACCTTTCTCTGTAATGTTCCCACATCAGAGACTCTTTCCTTCCCGTGGCTTGGGATGTGGAGGATGCACTTAGCAGGGATAGGTAGAAGAATAATGACACTTCTAATTCTTGGAGCAATTTTTCAGCCCTTACCAGATCACCTCCTTGCTGAGGACACTACATTTCTTTCACTACTTCCAGAAACAATGTTACAACTTTTGGTATTTCAGAGATTTGATAAGAACAGAGATGACAGAGAAAGGCATTTTTAGGTGAACAAAGGCTCGGAGTTCATGATGACTAGACCTGCCTTATAGGAAATCCAAAGGGAGTTCTTCAAGCTTTAAAGAGGATGGTAAATAATAACATGAAATTATATCAAGGTACAAAACTCACTGGTAAGAGCAAGTACTCAATCAAATTCAAAACACTCTAATAGTCAAATATGATCAAGTGACATATAAATTTTTTATATTTTAGCATGGTTAAATGACAAAACTATTAATAATACTAGGATAATTTAAGATACATAATGCAAAAAGATGTAAATCTCAGCATTAATTAGCAAAGTGCAACAAAAAATAGATTGGTATTTGAATTATTTGATTGCTATCCTTCTAAAACAGTACCAGCTGTCTCATAAAATCTGTGAAACTTCCCCCATAATTATTACTTTAATAGTGCATTAGCTTGCAAAACATAATTCAATTCAACCTGGGGAATGGTTGTAAAATCTTTAAAAAATATGTATGCATGAATTTATGGATGGATAAAATAAAATGATAAACCAAATTCAGCAAAATATTAGTAATTAGTGATGTTAGTAAATAATGTATGAAAATTTAAAATAATTCTGAAATAAGTATGCCATTATATCTATTGCTTATGCGTAATATACTTACGTGACATAGACTTAAGTTCATTTATTATAGCAATTCACTTAGTCTCTGATGTAAGTTTACCATCAGAAAACTGATTGATGTAACGATAACCTGAATGTCTTTTGAACGTACAAACATTTACCTTTTAGTACTCATCTGAGGAATTTTAAATTTAACTTCTCTCTTTTTCTTTCTCACATTTTCTAGCCTTATTATGAATTTCATTATCGTAGTTCTTTTCTTACGTGGACTAGTGGATGAGGCCATGTTAAAGAATCTCAACAAAGATAGAGTAAGAATCAGAAAAAAAAAAAAAAAACTTTCAGCAAATTGTCCCAATAAAGGGCTTCGCTGGTCCCAAAGAAGAGGCATTACGATATGGCCATTGCAGCCCATTCTGTGGGCTTAGCTAAAGAGTGGTGATTTGAGTAGTAAAGTGAGTCAGATGCAGAAGATGAAATGTAGTGAATATCACAGGGTTTGTCTGATTTATGAAACTCAGAATACAGGCATTCCATTGAGCCAATTGGTTTGATAGTGAGAGTTACAGGGGCATGGAGATGGTGTGGGAGGGCCAAAAATTGGGAGGAGATTGTAATTTTGATGTGATATATACGTCCACAAAATACTGAAGTTCATTGTAAACATTATGTATTGCAAATATACTAATAAAAATAATGGGAAAAAGAAGCATCTATTCATTCCAATTGCTCATTTTTTAATTGGGTGTTTGATTTTGAGGGATCTATTTTTCTTCAGTATTCCATATATTGTACTATAACTCCCTGTCTGAGATGTAGGTGGTAAAATTTTTTTCTCATTCTCTCAGTTTTCTCTTTACTCTGGTAATTATTTTCTTTGCCATGCAGAAACTTTTTAATTTGATATAATCCCATTTGTTCATTCTGAGGTCATTTTTTTTTTTTTTTTTTTTTTTTTTTTTTTTTTTTTTTTTTTTTTTTTTTTTTTTTTTTTTTTTTTTTTTTTTTTTTTTTTTTTTTTTTTTTTTTTTTTTTTTTTTTTTTTTTTTTTTTTTTTTT
>PVKB01002226.1:28859-115089 GCA_004027205.1 Ctenodactylus gundi | reverse complement strand
GAGCTTCAGTGTTTCCATTTTAACATCTAGGTGTTTGACCCACTTTGATTTGACTTGATGAAGTGGTGAAAGGTGTGGGTCTAGATCCATTTTTCTGTATGTGGGTAACAGTTCTCCCAGCACCATGTATTGAAGAGGCTATCATTTCTCCAGTATGTTTTTAGCCGCTTTGTCAAAGATCAGGTAGGTGAGGGACTTGAGATTGTCTTCCATTCTATTCCATTGATCATCTTGTCTGTTTTTGTGCTGATATCACATGGTATTTTTAAATTATTTTTGCTTTGTAGTATGACTGGATGTCGGAATCAGAATAGCCACCTGCTTTTTTCTTGCTCGGGATTACTCTGACTGTTCTGATCCTCCTTTGGTTCTATATAACTTTTAGTGTTTTTTCAAGTTTTGGGAAAAATGTTGTTGGTATTTTGATAGGAATTGAGTTGAATCTGTGTATCAGTTTTGGCAGTATAGCCATTTTGATTGTAATACTGCCTATCTAAGAACAAGGGATGTCTTTCCATTTTTTTTAATGTTCTCTTCAATTTCTTTTTTCAGCATGATGTATTTTCCATTATAGAAGTCCTTCACTTCCTTGGTTAGGTTTATTTCTTGGTATTTGAATTTTTGAGGAGCTATTAAGAATGAGATTACTCTTCTCAGCTTTTTCTCAGTGACTTCATTGCAATTGTAGAGGAATGCTATTTATTGCTAGTATTAATGTTGTATCCTGCAACTAGGTGAATTTGTTAATTAGTTCTATGAATCTCTTGGTGGAATTTTTGGGATCTTCTATGTAAAGAATCATATCATCTGTAAATAAAGGTAGTTTAACTTCTTCCTTTCCATTCCATATTCCCTTTATTTCATTCTCTTGCTTGGTTGCATTGGTTAGGGTATTGAGTACTGTTTGAATAAGGGTGGTGAGAGTGGACAGCCCCCTTGCGCTCCAGATTTAAGGGAAAATACTTTGAATTTTCTCCTATTTAGTGTGATGTTGGTAGTAAATGTGTAAATGGCTTCAATCAGTTCAAGGTAAGGTCCTTCTACGCCCATTATTTTTTCAAGATTTTGTCATTGGATTTTGTCAACATATTTATGCCTTTTTATACCTCATCTTCTATTGAGATGATTATGTGATTTTTTGTGTGATTTTTTTGTGTGATATATTTGTGGGGTGTATGACTTTAATTGATTTATAGATGTTGAACCTCTTCCCTCTCTGGAATGAAGCCAACTTGATGACATATGAGTCTTTAATTACATGTTGAATTCTATTTGCCAACATCTTATGAAGAATTTTTGCATCTCTATTTGTTAAGGAGATTGGTCTCTAGCTTTGCTTCTAGCTAACTCTTTGCCTGGTTTTAGTATCAGGGTAATGCTAGCTTTCAGAAATAAGTTTGGCAATGCTTGTTCTCTTTCCATTTCACCGAATGGTTTGAGAAATATTGGTGACTGCTCTTTTCTGAAGTTCAGGTAAAATTCTGCAGTGAAATCATCTGGTCCTGGACGTTTTTTGGTGTATAGAGACTGTATCACTGCCTCCACTTCCATGCTCGTTATGAGTTTATTTAGGGTATTGTATCTTCTTGTTTCAATTTTGGTATCTTGTATGTGCCTAGAGTTTTATCCATTTCTTCCAAATTCTCCAATTTGTTGGAGTATAAGCTTTCAAAATAGTTCCTTATAACTCTTTGAATTTTAGCAGTGTGCATTGTAACTTCACCTTTTCATTTCTTTTTTTCCTATTTTTGTTGATATGTATAAGCACAAAAATTAAAGTTTACAATCAAGTTGAGCATTTTGTGTACATATGTAACATATGCATCTTGTCAAGGTGACGAAGACGTCCCTGCTCTCCCTTTGTCCCTCCCCCTCCCCACTCCTTCCTCCCTCCCCACCTTCTCCCCACCCCCCCCCGTTCAATTATTTTTCACTTTAAATTCCATGAGATACTTGTGATCTGGCTGTCTCATATCAGAGAGACCTTTGATGTTTCACCTTTTGCTTCTGACTCACTTCACTAAGCATGGTGTTCTCAAGCTTCTTCCATTTGCCTGTGAAAACCTCCATGCTGTTGGACCTTACAGATGCATAGAATTCCATTGTGCATAAGTACCACAGTTTGTGTATCCACTGGTCTGTTGATGGGTATTTTGGTGACTTCCATATTTTAGCTATTTAGCTATATAGCTAAAATAGCAGTTGTGCTGCTATGAACATGGGTATACATGTACCTCTGTTATCTGTTGTTTTAGCCTCTTTTGGAAATATTCCCAGGAGGGTTGTCACTGGATAGAAGGGGATATTTATTTCCAGTCTTTTGAGAGATCTCCATACTGCTTTCCAAAGTGGTTGTATAAATTTACATTCCCACCAGCAGTGCAGGAGGGTTCCTTTCTCCCCACAGCCTCACCAGCACTGGTTACTATTTGACTTGTTGTTATTGGTCATTCTTTCTGGAGTGATATGTTTTTGATTAGCATTGTTTGGATTTGCATCTCTCTTATGGCTAGGGATGTTGAACATCTTTTCATGTATCTATTGGCCTTTTGTACTTCTTTGTGAGTGAACTGCCTCTTCATTTTTTTTGCCCACTTTTCAATAAGATCCTTTATTTTGGTAGGCTTACTTTTCTTCAGCTCCCTGTATATTCATTCTAGTTATGAGTTTCCTATTTGAGATGTTGGTGGTGAATATTTTTTCCTAGTCTGTTGGTTCTCTTTTTACAATGTTGATAGTTTCCTTTGCTGTGCAGAAGCTTTTTAGTTTGATCCCATTTCTTAATAATGGGGGTAATTTCTTTTGCTTTAATGGTGCTAGGAAAACTGGTCATCTACACGCAGAAGAATGAATCTAGTCACACACCTACCACCATGCACCAAAATCAAATCAAAGTGGATCAAAGTCCTAGACATTAAAAGTGAAACACTGAACCTTCTAGAAGACAAATTAGGCGAATATCTAAAAGACATAGGGGTAGGCAAAGACTTTCTTGACAAGACATCTTTCCATTTCTAATTGCACTGATATGTTTTTTTCTTCTCTGCTTTTGGTTAATGTAATTTGAGATTTATCAATCTTATTCTTTCAAAAACCCAACTCTTTGGTTCATTATTTTTTGTATTTTTTTAGTTTCAATTTCATTAATTTCTGCTCTTATCTTTATAGTTTCTTATACTACTTTTTTTAAAATTTAGAGTGCTCTTCTTTCTTTATGATCTTAAGTTATGTCATTACATTGTATATTTGGGATTACTTTGTGTGTGTGTGTGTGTGTGTGTGTGTGTGTGAATTTAGAATTATAAATATCTCTCTTAGCAATGCTTTCATTGTATCCCATAGCTTCTAGTATGATGTGCTTTTGTTGTCATTTGACTCTAAAAAGTTTTTGATCTCTTCCCTGGATTCTTCTGTAAATCCATTGCTTATTCAAAATATATTATTTAGTTTCCATACGTTTGTATAGCTTTTGTAGTTTCTTTGGCTCTTGATTTTTAGTTTTATTGTACTATGATCTGAAAGTATACAAGGAATTATTTCAACTCCTTTGTAGTTATTTAAAGGTGCCTTATGGTTTATACTGCGGTATATTTTGGAAAATGACCTATGTGTCACTGAGAAAAAGTGTATTCTGTTGATGTTGGATGGAACACTTTGGAAATACCAGTTAAGTCTAATTGTTCCATAGTGGGGTTTAATTCTTACATTTTTAAAAACTTTTTGCCCATTTGATCTATCTATTTGTAATAGTGGGGTATAGAGATACCATACTATAACTGTGTTGAGACCTATTTGTCCTTTCATGTCCAGTAATTCTTGTTTTACAAAATTCTGGTGCTCCCAAGTTGAGTGCATATACATTGATAATTCTGATTTCTTCCTGTGGGATTGCTTCCTTATCTAGTATCTATTTCTAGTAACATTTTCTTGAGTTTATTCAGGTTTTAGTATTTATGTTTCCTTATCTATTCCAATTTTCTCTTCTAATCTGTTTTGGCTTGAAATCTTTGTTGTGTCTGAGAATAGTATAGCTACCACTGTATGGCTTCTGGGACCAGTTAAATGAAATATTCACTTCCATTCTTTTATTTTCAGTTTATGTGTTTATTTATGGGTAAAGTGTGTCTCTTGCAAGCAACAGATTGCTGGGTTATGTTTTTTGATCCCACCAGCCAATCTATGTCTTTAGATAACGGAGTTAAGACATTGAGTATTATTATAGTGGCACATTTGCTACATCCTATCTTCATTATGATGCTTCAGTGTTGATTGTTCATCCTTTCTGTTGTTAGTTCTTTCTCCTCTTTCTGTTGTTTTCTTTCATATAAGGCTTTCGGTGTTGTTGGTCTTCCTATCTTTACCTAAGATTCCATTAAGTATTTTCTGTAGTGCTGGTCTAGTAGTCGTGAATTTCTTTAGGTTTTTCTTTTTTAGTGTTGAGTATCTAAGATTTTGATTATGTGTCACAGAGAAGCTTTTATTTGGGCAAGGTTATTTGGTGTTACATATGCCTGCAGTAGCTTAATGTTCATTTCTTTTCCTATTTTTGAGAAATTTTCTTCTGTAATTTCATTAAGCATGTCCTTTATGCCTTCTGCATTGTCTTCCATTTTCTCCTGTACTCCTGTAATTCTGAGGTAGTTTCTCTTTGAATCATCCATCAACAAAGTTGCAATCAGTCTCTTCCTTATCTTTTTGGTTTTTGGTCATCATTGATCATATGGATCTAATTTGTTAGCATTATTGTCAAGATTTCATAATCTACTATCAAAATTCTTGAACTGATTTCCCATGTTCGTATGTGAGTTTTTCATAACCTAGTGTTCAGCTTGGAATTCTTCCAGTCTTTCTACTTCTTCACTGAAATCTTTCTTCATTTCTTGCATTGCTTTGTCTTCTTGTATTTTCCTTATAATCATTGAACTTTTTATATATTAAGACTATTATTTCTGTTACTAATTCCTCTTTGAACTCACTGATCATCTCTTGGCTTTCTTTAAGTATATCTTGTTTGTTGAGCTCTTTTGCCAATAAGTCTACTTGTTTTTTCACTTACTTTTCTATTTGTTCTGCTACTTCTGGGTTCACAATATCAGCTTCTAGGGAGTTGAGTCTTTTTACAGGTGACTTATGGCCTCATTTTTCCATGGTAGTGTCAATGGACTCTATCTCTGCTACGTGGATTTTTCCATTACATTATTTCTTTACTTGGAATTTTCTTGAGTTTATTCAGATTTTAATATTTATGGATTTTTTAGTTTATTCAGCTATTAATTAGGAGGGGTTCTCAATGACTAACCTTCTGTTAATTATTTAATCTCTTCCTCTTTTTGGGGAAGGAAGAACAAATTATGAAACTCTATGTAGTCTGCAGACAACATATTTGTTGGTGTATATTAGAAATTGCAATCACTCTCTATGCCATCATCTACAATTTGAATAAGGATCTACAATAACATAAGACTAACAAATTATTGACAGAACCTAATTACCAATTTAATACTACTGTGATTCTACTCTTAACTTTAAAAGACACAGTCTATACCATCAAGGTATCTATCAAAATAAAATTAACATGTACCTTTCAAAATGTTCCACTAATTTCAGTATTATGTCAGTGTTAATAATAAAAAGTTCTCTGTATTGCTTACCTATGCTAAGCCAAACCACCAAAAGTTATCAGTGCTTAATAAGCTACAATTGCTACACCCTCTTTAACAGTGGGATGGATATCTATATCAATGGTTAAACTTAATAGTGGCTATAGGCATATCATAACAAGATATCAAAAACCACAACCATTCCACTCTTAACATTAGATATGTGATCTATACTACAAATGGAGGTGTCTATACTGATTGTCTAGTAACATAATAGTTTGTTGAAGGCAACACTAAGTTATTGTTGATTATATAAAAAACTACCTTAATGATTTACATCTAAATAAATGGTATAAAATTATTATTTCCCAACATGTCAAGCCATATGGCTGTGAGTTATCAATACTTAATATTATACTCATTAATACTTATTATTATGCTATTAATAAGAGTGATGGGGTAGGGAGAAGCACACTGAGATGAGGGTTAGTTTTGGAAGTGTGATTTTAAAAAAAAACAGAAGAGCATTTATACAGGAAAAAAAAGGAATGACAGAGCCCCAAACCCAGATCAGAAGAAAGTGGATAAACTTAAGCAATAGAAACAAAAGTAAGAAGAAACAGGGAGAGTTGTGGGTGAAATGGAGGGAGTACGCCTCCAGAATATCTAGCTTTTCAAAAGGCATAAAGAGCTACTCAAGACAGAAAAAAATGAAAAAAAAAAAACAGAGAAAGAAGGGAAATGGGAAAAAGAAAGGAATAAAAGCAAAAGAGAGAAAGAAAAAACACACAAATCAACTTTAGTTTACCTAAGAAAACCATTGTAGTGAAAGTCCAAAAAAATTATTCCCACGTGCTTTTTGAATGGGAAGTCTCCATATCCGCGACCCTTGATCCTGCTGACGGAGGAGAAGCGTGTAACCAGCTACCCCTCTTTACCTTGTGCCACAACCTGCCAAGATGTCTTGCTCTGAAGTGTTTCCTGCTGCTCCTGTAAGTTTGGGTTGAGAAAGGCAGGATGTCCCTAGGTCCAAAGCAGCCTCCTCCTCCTCCTTCCGTGCAGACCACACTGGGTAAACTAGCTCTTCTCCCACGTGTGTTGCGGGTGGAGAGCTGCGACCTCTGCTTTCTGAGACCTGATCTCGGGTGGGTGTAGGTCTTTCAGGAGGACCACAGACTTTTTTCCCCTTGTCTGTTGCCGGCACTCTTCCCCTCCTAGTGACCAGCAAGTAGGGTCCCTAGCATCCTTGGAGTGTGACCTGTCAACATTCTATCTCCTAGGGGAGCTCACAGCACTGTTCTAGTTTTTTATTGGGATGGGGTGGGGTGTTGCCAGCAGCCACTGGCTGTGTCTCCAGCACTATGCCTTTTCCGCACTTTCAGTCTGCTGTCCCCAATCTCCAAGGCTTTCTGGTCAGGGACTCTTCCTCTTTCTGCATCACACCTGGAATGACTCAGCATTCTAAAACCCTCTGGCCAAGGGCCACAGCTGGAGCGTGCAACCACAAAGGTCTGGTGCCCTGTAGTATGCTGCCCTTACTGCAGTTCCCCCATACTCTCTGCCTGTAGTCCATGGGCTGGCTGATCATACCTGTCTCTGCAGCTCCAGGTCCTGTCTGCCAGGCCTGGCCTAGGCCCTCTCCTTGTCTGGGAGCTGGCAATCTTCATTGCTTTTCCTCTGGTCCTGTGGTCACCATTCAGATTCAGCTGATCCTCTGTCTTTCTTGATTAAGCTGTGGAGGAAATCCCTTTACTAAATCTCTGTCTTCCAGCTGAATCACACTGAGCTACTGACTAGAAGATCCTACGCCATTGCCCTCACGGCTCTCCACCACCCTCTCAGGGATCACTTAAATACACAAGGCATTTGGGGAACATTCCAGATCCAACCCATAACAACAATATAACACATACGATACAAAACATTGCTCACATGTCTCTGGTCGTGCTAGGGTAAACAAACCTACTGAAACCAGACAAAAGTATAGGACATACAATTACGAAAAGTGCACAATACTTGTTAATAAAAATTAGTGACTGTTACTGGCTTATTTCTCTACTTCATTATGTTTTCTACTGTTACTTTAGAGTGAGCTTCTTCTGCTTACAAAATTGTGATATTTTGTAAAACAGTATGCCCTGTCATGGAAACAGCAGCTTCATACATCTGTTCTCTGCGTCTCTTGATTACCACAAGAATACATCACAAATGATGGAACTACACTTTCCTGGTATGTATAAGTATACTCTACAATGTTTGCACAAAGATAAAATCACCGAGTAATGGCGCATTTCTCAGAACTTACTCCTATTGTTAATATGTACATGTGATAAGATAGTCTATTTTTAAGGCAATGTAACAACTATGATACACATGTGCCCAACATTAGAACACCTAAATATGAAGTGACTGTGCATACATATGAAGAGAGAAATTGACTCCCTTAAAATAATAGTAGAGGATTTTAGCACCCTACTTTTAATGATGAACAGATCACTCAAATAGGAAATAAACAACATTTGATGTAAGCTATCCTCAAATAGCCAACAGACAAGTAGACCTTTCTGTCCAACAACAGCAGAACGTACTACATTCTTTACAAGCTTACACAGACAATGCTCTAGGCTAAGTCATATACTAGGCAACACAGCAACACAAAAAATAAGAAATTGAAATTATATGAAATGTATCTTTTGCACACATGAAACTGGAAGTCAATAGTTAGAAAAACTTTAGAAAAACTTCAAATATGTGAAAATTAAACAACCTGA
Organism: Ctenodactylus gundi; assembly: GCA_004027205.1. Lineage (NCBI taxonomy): Eukaryota > Metazoa > Chordata > Mammalia > Rodentia > Ctenodactylidae > Ctenodactylus > Ctenodactylus gundi. The sequence goes on along the minus strand of PVKB01002226.1, from coordinate 106,718 downwards.
TCCTGAATAATCTATAAGACAAATGTTTAGATACTTGAGGTAAATGAAAACAGAGACATAACACACTAACACTTATGGAATGTAGCAAAAGCAGTTCTAAGAAATTATAAATATTTACATTAGAAGGCTCAAATGAACAACATAATATGGCATTTCAAGGAACTAAAAAAGAATAAACACAGCACAAAGTTAGTTGAAGGGAGTAAATAATACAGATTTAGATAGAAATAAATGTAAAAGAGACTTAAAAAACAATTTCAAAAATCAATAAATCTAAGCTGGTCTTATGAACAGGTAAGAAAAATTGACAAGTCTTTAACAAGATTAAGAAAAGGGAAATAAATCGAGTGCTAAAACTACAAACTTGTAAAGAATCACTACTACAGAAATACAAAGAATTAGAGGAGAAAATGACAAATAACTACTCACCACAGATTGTGTAACTGATAAGAAGCAGATACATTTTGAACCATACAGCTAATATTGAATCAGAAAGAAATTGAAAATGTAAATAGACCAGTAACAGTTAAAGAGACTGAATCAGTAATCAAAAAAGTGTCCCATTGAAAAAAAAGCCCTAGACCTGATGACTTCGACGCTGATTGTAACAAATATTTAAAGAGGTGTTACCAATCTTTCACAAGTTGTTTCAAAAATTGAAAGTTAGATAATATTTCTCAAGCCATTTTATGGTCTATAACAACTCTGATACCAAAATTAGAGAAGAACACTGCAAGGAAGGAATGTTGCAGATCAGTATCTCTGAGAGATGCAGATGCAAAATCTTTAACAAAATGTTAGTAAACTGAATGCAGCAACACATTAAAAATTAGTTTGCCATGATCAAGTGAAGTGTGCAGAGTTGGCTTAACCTAGGTAGATCAACAAACATGTTGCATCAAGTTAACAGAATGAAGGACAAAATGCACATAATTTCAGTAGATGTAGAAAAAAAGCACTGGACACAGTGGAAGTCATTTCACAATGAAAAAGCTCAGAAAATTATGTCTAGATAGAATGTACCTCAACACAACGAAAGTCATAGTCGACAAGCCCACAGTTAGTATCTTACTCAGCAGAGAAAAAGCTAACAGTTTTTCTTTTAAGATCAAGAAAAAAACCAAACATACCCCCTTCTTGTTAATAAAGTACTGGAAATTCTTTAAGCAATGAAACAATGACAACAAAAATGCCATTCAAATTGGGAAGAAAAAAAACCATTGTTTTTATTTGCTAATGACAAAATCTTATATGTAGGAAATTCTGAATATTTCATACACATGCATAGACAAAAACATGTTCAAAAAATGAATTTAGTAGAGTTGCAGGGTGTAAATCAGTAGCTTTTCTATGCAATAGCAAAAAATTTTCTGAAAAAGAAAATAAGGCAGCAATCTTGCGAGGAATTTTTGATCAAAAATACAGTGTGTGTTTTAATGTGTTACAGTGAAACCACCTTGCCATTAATCCACCTCAAAAAACTTCCCCTCACTTTGGACACAATGACGCCATGATGCTTGCTATTTTCTAAAGCAGTTCGGGAAGCCCTCTTCCGTGAGTATCTTCAGTTGTTCTTTCATGCTGACTTCATATTCCAAATCGATCCAAGCTATTTTCCTCTCATGATCTTTTTGACTCTGGTAAAAACCCAGAAGTCATGCAGTGCCAGATCTGGTGAATAACGTTGATGATTACACACTACAATGTTTCCACAGATTTTTTTTTTCCTTGAATGGCAGGCAATAGGCAGCAGTATTCACTGGATTTTTGATCATACTGTGTAAACATACAAAACAAAATTTCCAGAACTAATTCAGAAAGTGGCAAGAACAATAAGCTAAGTGTGCTCAAATTAAGGGTAGTATTTTGAAGGAGATTAATACATTGTGTCCTTTACTGTAACTAGTTTTTAAAAATTTAAACATTCACAATATTTTTATTACATCTCATACAATCGTTGAAAAGTTAAAGTACTTAGAAATAAATTTAACAGAGACAAATGATTCATCCACTGAAAATTATAAAAGCTTAATGAAGAACTGTAGATACATAATAAAAGGGCACCCCAAGTTCATAGATTTGAAGAATTAATATTGCCAGAATGTCCATGCTACCCAAAGCAATCTACAGATTCAATGCAACATCTTTCACAATTCCAATAGCATTTTTCACAGAAATAGCAAAAATATATATGAAGCCACAAAAATTTTAAGAGGCATCATACTACCTGATTTAAAATCTACAAAGCTGTCTTAGCCAAAACAGTACAGTGCTGGCATAACATCAAATTCATGGACTGGGAAACAAAACAGAGAAAATGCTTTTTTTTAAATCCTTGTATTTACAGTCACTTGATTATCAACAAAAAGGCCAGGAATTCCCTGTGGGTATCAGACAGATTCTTTCATAACTGATGTAGAGGAAACTAAATATCCATAAGCAAAAGAATGAATTTGGACCTTTACCTCACACCGTAAGCAAAATTGACTCAAATTTTATTAAAAGCTTTTAATTATTGAGAAAACAGTGCAGTAACCTCCAATTATAGTTTTGGTCATGTCTATCCCTTAGTTCAGTCTGCTTACTTATCATGAATTCTTACATTATGAAATGTTCCTTTGTCTATAATAAAACTTACTGCTCTCAAGTATTTACCTAATATTAATATAGTTACATTAATATTGTAATATAGATTATATTAATAGAGAAAGTTTTCTTTTGATTAGTATTTGCATATTTTTCTAGCTCTTTGCTTTCAAATCCCTCATGTTTTATAATTAAAGATTCTATGAGAAAGAATATTATGAACATAGAAACAAGATTTCTTTAAAAACAATAGCAAATAAAATTCATCAATATGTAACAAGAATGGAACATCATCCCATGGGTTTAATTCAGAAATGGAAGGTCGGTTTTGGATCTGGAGTGTCCCCCCAAGGCCTCATGTATTTGTATGTGGTGGGATACCTGTGCGACTGTGTGTCGATTGGGAGGTAAGGCCTGGTTGGAAGGGGCTGGTTGGAGTTTGACCTGGAAAAATTGTTTGAATTTGTTGAGACAACGGCTGTCCAGAGAAGAGCTTCCAAATGTTTGTTAGTGACTTATGGGAAGAGAAGTGAGGAAGGGGCACCCACCATAGATGTGGGTGCCCAACTGGCAGCTCAAACAAAGTCAAAGAAGGAAGAAGAAACATTGTCACAGCTTCTTCCTGGGAGAGCCCTGGCCTTGCCCGAATCTCAGGTGGATTAGGGTCTGCCACGAGATGCGTGGCTCTCCAGCCTCTGCCATGTACTTCGATTGTTGCTGGCCACCCCTGAATGGACTGTGACCTTCTGAAACTGTGAGCTAAAAGAAACCTTTCCTTTCCTAAATTTGTGGGTGTCGGGTAATGAGTTACAGCAGCAAAAAAGTAGCTAAGACACACCCACATGTGAACAGACTATGACTTTTTGAAACCATAAGCTAAAATAAGTCTTTCCTCCTTAAAGTTGTGCAAGCCTAATATTGAGTCACAGCAATGAAAAATTAGCTAAGACAGACCTCAATCAACACAGTCAGAGATATAAAGAAGGATGATGCAGCCAGTGCTGCCAAAATCCAGAGGATCACTGGGGACTACTTTGAAAACTTGCATTCCAACAACTGGAGAATCTAGAAGAAATTGCTTAATATCTAGACACATACAACTCTTGAACCAAGATAAATGCAAAACAGATAAATGTGGAAGTCAATTAATTGGATATAAAATCTAAATATATCAGTAACAAACAATGATATTGAAGCAATGTTAAAATGTCTCTGAATAAAGAAACTCCCAGAACTAGGTATATTCACTGTTGAATTTTACCAGAACTTTAAGGAAGAATGGACACACCAATCTCTTCAAGCTATTCCCTAAAACAGAAAGAGGAAAAATAAGGCCCCTTTGTAAGGCCACCATCACCCTGACACCAAGTCTGGACAAAGGGCACCATGAAAGAGGATTAACTATAGGCTAATCCTTGATAAACACAGATCAAAAATCCTTAGTAAAATCCTGCAAGCCAAGTTCAACAACACATTAAAAAGATCACACACTGTGATCTTATAGCTCAGCATATACAAACCAATAAATGTAATACACTATAGAAGTACAAGCAAGGAGAAAAATCATGCAAAGTTCTCAAATGATGCAGAAAAAGCCTTTGACAACATTAAAAGTCTATTATAAAACCCTAAGGAAAATATGTATTGAAAGATCATTCTTCAATACAGTAAAGGCCAATGCAGCAAATCCACAGCCAATATAATTTGGAATGGGAACAACTGTACTCATTTCCTCTAAAATTACGAATCAAGCAACAATGTTCATTATTATCATTCCTACTCAACCAATAAGTGGGAGAAAAAATTGAACAGATACTTCTCAAAACAAAAAATACAAATGGCCTACCAGTGTATGAAAAAAATGTTCAACATATTTTATCCATTAGGGAGATGTAAATCAAGGCTCTGTTGAAATTCCTTCTCAGTCTGGTCAGAATGGTTGCCATCAAGAACACAAAAGACAGTAAATACTGACAAGAGTGGGGGGAAGAGGAGCACTTCTGTATTGCTGGTGAGAATTTAAGTTAGTAGAACCCTTATAAAAATAGGGAAGGTATTCAAACATAAAAGTAGAACTACCATCCAATACCACAGCCACTAAAAAATTATTTTAACCTATTAAAATATTTTCTAAAATAATACGGGTTGAAGTTTAATAAATAAGAAAACTTAAATGTCTGTTTAATAACAATAAATGCCCATCTTCACAGACACACACACATACGCACACCTGTGTACATAGGTTGAAATACTATTATTGATAATCACAGCATTTTATTCACCAAGCCACAGATACCAAGTTCTACTCCTTGGCATATTCCTTGTTATGGTGTGAATCCAAAATGTCTCTAAAAATTCTCATATATTTGAAAGATGTTTGTATAGTGGGGGATAATTGAATCAAATGGATTAAGCCATTGATGGTGTCATGTGTCACTAAGAGGTGGGGCTGTCGGGAGGGGTGGAACACTGAGGTGTGGCCTGGAGGGATGCGTTGTTGCTCCAGCTCCTTCTTGGTCTTGCATGGCATCCTATCTCCATGCAGTGAACAGCTAGGCTCTTCTTGTATTAGTTAGGGCTCTAGGAAAGGCAGAATTAACAGAAACTATAAAGAAAGGAGATTTATTTGGAAAGCATACAAGCCCTAGGAGAGCAGCCTGCACGTGCAAGAGCTGAAGAGCCCAGTGGTGACTCAGACATGCGGTTTAAGAACACCTGTCCCAGACTTCAGGACAGCTGGTGCAGGTCTGTTGCACATCATCACTATTCAAAGAGCAATGGTGAAAACCAGGGATCAGAGCAAATCTGTGATGGAGATCGGTGACGTCGGACGGGAGCAAGCTGATGTCTGTAGACAGTTGTGAAGGCCAGAGCTTTCCCAGGAAAAGCAGTAACAATCTTTGTTATTCCTTCCTTTTCACTTAGTTAAGTTTCCAGTTGGGTCACCCATATCTGAGGTGGGTTTTCTGTCCTCATTCGCTGGCCCACAAGTCACTCACACACCTATAGGCTCTGCCCTGGGTGTTTCCTCATCTCTTCAAGCTGACAAAAGCCCTTCAACAGTCACAGATCTGTAAAATGAGAGCTAAAATCTCTTTTAGGGTGTGAGTGCCAGGTAATCTTTCCAGTGTTGAGAAAGTAACTAAAATATATCTGAAGGATACAAAGTCAGCATTCTATAGGGGGCCTGGATTCCCTGGTACAGTGTACACGGCCAAGATAGCAAACCAGCCTAGGCGCCCACTGACAGAAGAAAGGATAAAGAAAATGTAGTACACGAGTGTGAAATTAGCAGACCAGGCTTGCCCTCTAGTCGGCCCATGGGCAGCATATGGTCCAGAACAGCTGGTCGTGACGTTGTTGTGTGATTTTTAGCAATATTTTTGTGACTTATTTGCACAGCGTTCGAGTGGAGACTGCATATAGGACAACAAAACACCATATGTGGAAAGCACAGTACAGTGTAGACTCATCTCTTGCATCTGCCACGTACAATGTGCCCAGTGGAATCCCACGTGTGTCAGGCATTACCCGGGATCTATGGCTTGGTGAATAAAATGCTATGATTACCAATAATAATATTTCAACCTATGCATGTGTGTGTGTGTGTGTGTGTGTGTGTGTGTGTGAAAATGGCATTAATTATGATTAAGCAGATAATGTGTAAGTTTTCTTATTTATTGAAAGTCAGCCTGTATTATTTTAGAAAATATTTTAATAGGTTAAAATAGTTTTTTAGTGGCTGTGGTATTGGAAAATACATATTTTTAGTATGTGGTCCCAGAGAATTCCCCTTCATTCAGTGTGACTCAGGTGAGTCCAAAGGCTGGAAACTCATGCACTTAGGGTAACAGAATTGTAAGCAATATTACCTTATAGAGAAAGTGTGACTGAGTTTCTCATATGCTGTTGGCAGGAGGAAAAAATATATGTATATAATGTAACAGATAGGTGATCTGGAGCAGGGGTGGTCCAGGAATGTCCAGCATGTGGGAGTCTGTGGTCCGTGAATTCATTTGGCCCCGTCTGGCCAAGTCAACTATCATACTGGGATGAGTCTAACTGCTTTACCAAATATAGCAGGCTAACTTTTTTAAGTTGGTAATTTTGTATGGCCTGTGAATGACATTGCAAATGTCATTTGGCAGAGAAAGATTCCTAACCTCTATTCTAGAGGAATAGAATCAACAGTAAATATATGTATACTTATGCAAATGGCTTTATTCGGTAGGCTTGCAGAGGCACAGGCACGCATAACGGTTGTCTGCACACTAGAGAGCCGAATGTTCTTGTACCTGGTTGGCCCAAGAAGGTGGAAGGCACGGAACGAGGAGGACTGAGGACAGCACCCATCCATCGATGAAGACCTGGAAGCCTCTGGAGAGTTGCTGGTACAAGTCTGCCTTGGAAACCTGCTTATCTGGAAACAGATGTCTGAAGATGACAACTGTCAAGGGTGCAGCCTCCCAGGAAGCTTGGAGCTCCTCACAGCATCCCACAACCTTCTTCTTTCCCTTTTCATTCCATCCTGGCTACAAGCCTATTGGCTGATGTCACGCCAACCAGGGTGAGTCTTCTCTCAATTTGCTGGCCTTCCTGTCAATCATCCACACAGATACACTCAGATTTATGCTCTGCTACAATGCAAGGCATATCTTCATGTATTCAAGTAGGCGCTCACTGTTAACTCTGAAGAACCCAAGTAACGCCATTTTGACCCTGCAATGCCCCCAGGTTTCTGCATAAGCAGGGAGGAATGCAGTCTCTTAGCAATGAGTAAAGCAAACAGGATTACTAGTCAGAAAATGAAAAATTATAGCTGTACTAACTATTAGAGCCAATGTATCTAGCTGATAAGAACATTCCATACAACTGTATCAACCATTAAAACAGCACCTTATCCAATCACAAGCTCACAGTTTTCTCTGTACTAAATGTCTTCCAATTAGCTTTCATGGTAAACAATTTATGTAATTTCTGTTGCAATTTCTTGATTTTTGTCAATAAAAACCCTGAGCAAACTGCACTAGGAGCTCTTCCCTGCCTCCACTGCGCTGGAAAGGGGGGCCCCAGGCTGGATATTGCAATAAAGACTCTCATGTGTTTGCATCAGAATTGGCTCCTGGGGTCTTCCTTGGGGTCTTGCAAACTGGGCATAACAAATCTACTTATGGAATTAAGCATTAATTCTACTCTCGGTATTTAGAGTGAACATGACCACAGCCATTTACAGAAAGAACTGGACAAGAATGTTCGTTTCAGTTTTATGTTTAGTAGCCAAGCATTAGAAAGAGCCAAATGTCCACCAAGAGGAGGACAGATGAAGCCAGGCCACAGTGCTGCAGGCCTATCGTCACAGTGCTCTGAGAAGCTGAGGCAGGAGGATTACCAGTTCAAGCCCAGGCTGGCTAACTTAGTGACTTTTTGAGATCCTGTTTCAAAATCAAAAATTAAAAAATAAAGAGGGGAGGGCCGGGGGTATAGCTCAGTGTAAAGACCTTGAGCTCTATCCCCAGTGCTATGGGGGAAAACAAAAAAGAGGAGGATAGATCAGCAAATTATGGTTTATTTCTGCACTGGAATGCTACTCAGCAATTAAAAAGAGCAAACTAATGATTTGTGTAATGGTGGGGATAAATCTCAACGCAGCATGTTGAGGAAAATAAAGCTCGTACAACAGAAATTCTGTTTAGCTCCATTTTATAAATTTCGAAAGCGTGAAATCTATTTTATGGGAATAGAAGTCAAAATCATATTTGTCTAGTATCATGGAGAAAGCTACAAAAGCACATGAAAAAATTGCATAAGGCTACGGCACTGCATTATAGCATAATTAACCTCTTGATTATATCATCTATACATTTGCTATGACTCATTGAACATTTAAGATTTAATATTTTATGTTAATGATGGTAATACCTCATTAAAATGCATAGATATCAATCAAATAAATCATCACATAAACATACAGGCTAAAATTATGTAATCATCTACACAGATACAGAATAGCATTTGATAAAATTAATTACTATTCACAGAACTTAAACTAGCTAATGAGAACATTTCTTCATACAACAGTATTTACCAAAAATTTGTATAAATATTATTTTGCAACGATATGCCGAATATATCCACCTTAAATTGGAAATGACTTAGAATGAGACAAAATAAAGTTGTCTTTCTTTAATTTGTGAGTTTTGGGAATTCTGTCCCAGTGGTGAGAAAGGAGCTAACACAGCCTCATTATTAAATCACTCATATCCTCAAAGTTGATATTTACATAAAATATTACTAGGACTAAAAACATTCAATGTCCAACAAAAGTGCTCAACATGGCTGTCCAGAGATGGTGTGTGTGTGTGTGTGTGTGTGTGTGTGTGTGTGTGTGTGTTGTGGTACTGCGGATCAACCCAGCACCTTCACTCCGTGCTAGACTCCCAGCCCACTTTTATCTCTGATTCAGAGTCTCGCTAAGTCTCTAAGTTACCCAAGCTGAGCTTGAACTTGGGATTGTACTGCCTCAGCCTTACATAGTGCTGAGATGATAGGCCTACATCCCAAGGCCAGGCTCCCAAATTTCTTTCCATCCCTCTCTGAAGAATCTAGAAGCCCATGAGGATGGAGAGGTAGCCCAGCTGTTACAGCGCATGTCTAGCAAACACAAGACTCTGAGTTCCATCTCCCAACACCGTAAAAAGATTAACTGAGTGTAGTGGTGCATGTTTATAATCCCAGCATCAGGAGGCTGAGGCAGGAGAATTGCTATGAGTGAGAGGGCAGACTAGTCTAGTCAGTGAGTTCAAGACCAGCCTGAACTACAGAGCAAGACTCTGTCTCAATAAATAAGTACATAAATAAAAAACCAAATAATTAAATAATTGAAAGAAAGAATCAAAGGCCCTTAATAGGCTAACTTGCTAAGTCTGAAGTGTTTCCTGGCTGTGGGCTCATTCCTAAGGAGATACAACACGTTATTCATACATTACACAGTCACACAGGTGCAGCAGTGCTGCCCTTACAAAGCCAGTTCCAACTCTGCCATTTTTAGCAGGAGTCTGCTTCCTCCAAAGTCTTTTCAAGAACACCAGCACTTGCAAACTGGTCCTTTCCTTTTCTGCTCTCAACAGGTGGGCTGGGCCTGAGAAACACCCTGTCACTTTGAGACTGGGGCACATCCTCCAGGGTGGCATTTCTTGTCGCATGAGTTTCTGTCTTCTTGAGTATCTGATGAACACGTATAACACCACCTGTACTGGTGTCAACCCGACAGTCTCGATATTCTGAAAGTACAATTTATTGGTTAAATTTTTATTCACTTCACGATCTCCTCAAAACTCTAATTTCTCCAGAATTAATCTACACCCTGATGATTAACTGTATGCTTCAGACATGAGCTTTCTAGTTATAGTTAATTTAAAAATATCTCTAAAGTATTTATCTCAGGATGATTTTTAAACATTGTTTTTGATTGAAAAATAAAAATTGCATTTATTTATGAGATGCAATGTGATGTAATGACACAGTTATTCATGTGGAATGACTGAGGGAAATGACATACCTGTCACTTCAGACACTTAACCATTTCTTTGTGATACGAACAATTGGAATTTTGAAATATATAGTATCATTAGCTATGGTCACCCTTAAACTAACTAGAGCATGCAACACATCACTAGGACTTGTCCTTCGAACTGAAATTTTGTATCTTGGAACTAACATTGCTCCTTACTCCTCATTCTCCTCACTCACCAGCCATCTGTCTTTGTCTTTTGGTAACCATCCTTTGGCCCTCGGACAGGTGTGTTAATTTAGACTCTGCATATGAGTGAGATGGTGCCTGGTGGGCTTTTCTGTATTTGCCTTGCTTCCTTTAACATAATGTCTTTAAGATTTATCCATCTACTGCAAAAAAACCCCTCAAAATTCCCTTTTAAAAAACATCCTGAATAGTGTTCCCAGGTATACATAGGCCACTTTTTCTTTATTCATTCAACCTTTGCTGAGTGTTTGGGTGGTCTCCCTGTCTTGGCTATTGTGAGTAACCTACCAGTGAGCACAGAAGAACAGACATCTCTTTGAATACTGACTGCAGTCTCTTTGAATATATGCTTAGGATAGTTTTGCTGAAATAGTGTGCATTGTTTTGCCTCATTTTATAAACATGTATGCATTTTCTCCTTGATGATGGTTTTACTTTTAGTAATTCCCTGTGTTCTTTGAGCCCCGAGGAATTACCAAGGACAAAGCCAGGTGAACAGACGCCTGCATTTCCTCCGCAGCTTCTGTTTTCTCTTCTTCATGACTCTGGACAGTGGAACATAGACCACATTCTGTGGATGTGACCAGTGACCAAAAGAGACTGACAGTGATGCTCACTTTAGCCTGGATTTACCAGAAAGGAGAACTTCAGCAAGAGGCTCATGTTCAACCACTCATTGTAGACTCTGACCCAGACAGCAAGGCTGGAAGACGGTGGCAGGGAGGCTGCAAAAGCCAGAAAAAAATAAGCTGTTTATCTGTACGTGTGCTGCTTTATCCAGTGTGATCATCTGACACATTAAATTTATTTTAATCCAATTTAACTTGAAATTTAAAGATTAGATTTCCAGAGCATATGCTTTCTGACTACAAGGGTATTAAATTAAAAATTGGTAACCAGAAAACTGGAGAAAAAATTAGATGTCCTTCAATGAGTGAGTGGCTAACCAAATATAATTTATCCGAACTACAAAAGAGACAAAAATACAGTACCAATTTATGCCGTCCAACACTACTCAGTAACAAAAAGAAACAGAGTATTGATATAGAAGTCTACTTGGTAGAATTTCTGGATGATTCTGTGAGTAAAATGACTCCACATTTTCACATGCTCTGTGATTCATCTCTATAATATTTAGAAATGACAAAGTTGTAAAAATGGAGAGCAGGTAAGTGGGTACCAGGGGATAAGAAGCCTAGGGTGGGGAAAAGTGGGCGTGGTTACATGAAGGCGAAGGGGAGCAGAGGTCCTGGGGTTCTGTAGCTTGCCTGGGTCAATACCCGTGTTTTCGCTGTGATATTGAACTATAGTTTTGAGAGATAATGCCATCAGGGAGTAAAAGGTACATAATAGCTCTATATAGCTTACAACTACAAGTGAATGTATAATTATCTAAAAATAAAAAGTTCAATTTCTTAAAAGTGAGAAAAAACTTGCTGTCACTCATATGATTATCTTTATTTCAGTATCATTTAAGTACCATAACCAAAGTGTAACCCATAATCTTACTTGCCACCTGCATCTGGCTCCATCAAAACACAGATGAGAAGTTGAATGATTGAAATGCCACTGCACATCACATAACTCCAAGAATGTGTCCTTTATTGTCACTTGACTTGTGCATCAACCAGTTTCAAAATCCTATGCTGAGGATTTACTTTGTGAGGACTCTGTGAATACCAGAGAGCAGTGCCCCAATACGTGGAGTGAGGCAAAGCTTAAATGTCAACATTTTATTGGGGCATCTGATCCAAGAAGAAAGGTAAGATCTACTGAGATTAAAGCAATTAAGAACAGAGATACGCTATAAGAAAGGAGTTACCAAGTTGAGGACCGTTACACGTGATTGGTTATGCAGTAAGCAGAATACTGAAATGGTTCACCAAAGTCATCACCCACTGGTTACTCAACAAAATAATAATCTACGTACTGATATAAAAGAAATTGGCTGATGTAATTAAGGTTACTAATGATCTCATTTTTAAATTAGAAAATTACTTTGTGTTATCCAGGTAAATCCAAGGTAATCACATGCACTCTTAGCTGTAGAAAACTTTCCTTGATTAGTGACAGGAAAGAAGAGGTTGAGAGTTGTGGCAGAAGCAGGAGGTGAGATTCCACGGGTGAGCAAGATCTGTTACATCCCTCCATCTCTGAGATTCAGGAGCACATGTAAGAAATAGAGAGACCCTGCTGGGAGCTAAAGGTGTTCTCCAGGTGACCGTCCTCCTGAAAGTGAGAAGCCAGGTCTTAATACCACAAGAAACTGTTCTTCTAATAACCCAAGTAGGCTTCAAATGAGATTTAGCCTCAGAGCTTTCAGAGGAAGCCAGGCTGGCCCATGCCTTGCTTCTGATCTTGTGCTCCTGGAAGGCAGAGAAACCCATCAAGCCCATACGAACTGTGACCTACACACAGAATGTGAGGTAACAAGTTTACATTGTTTTAAGTCACTAAGTGTGTAAGGTAAGATGAATATGCCTTATTGCCTAAAAATCAGATCAAGGTTTTATACTGAGGAAAAGGAAGGAGCATTTTCCTGTTCACTACCACCTAACATCCCCTATTGGCAGCTGGATCAACCCCCTGCTTCTGTCTACCAAGTTTTCCAGAGAATGTATGCATATATGTATGTGTGTATTTACATATCTATATATGTTATATGTACTGTGTATTCATGAGTATACATAGATTCATAGAGATTTATTTTAAGGAACTGACTGGCAGTTATGGAGGCTGGTATGTCCAAAATCTCAGGCAAGAATTGCAGCTGTAGTTTGAGTCCACTGGCAAAATATCTGATTTTTCAAGAGAGGTTTTCTTTTTCTTTTTTCTTCCTTTCTTTTTTCTCGATAACACTGGGGATTGAACACAGGGCCTTCACTCTAAACTCCATTCCACCCCTTTTTAAAAAGGATTTTGGGATAGGGACTCGTGGAGTCCTTAAATTGCGCAGGCGGGGCTCGAAGTTGTGATCCTTCTGCCTCAGCCTCTCAGAGTGCTGGCCTTAGAGGCACGTGCCACCATGCCTAGCAGTAGTCAGTTGCACTATCCTACGTTTTTGAACTATGCATGAACGGGTACGCTAGCCAGAGGTTTTCCTTAAACAGAAGGTCTCGGGAGGAAAGGTTGGAGGCGGATCTGAAATGAGGCGATGTCAGGCTGCACAGGTAGAAGCTGGCTAAGGTGCAAGGTGGTTATTGTGCTCATTCCATAAAAGGAAAGACCAAGGAAGAAAGGACAGACGGCTGCTTTTTCTGGATGCAGATCTGGGATGCTTCGGCTGCGATTATCATCAGCGCACAACTACCGTATGGCCTAGAAGCTGTCCCAGGCATCGAGGGCACCGTGGAGGTGAATGGGGCCAAGAAGGCAACATTAACATAGACACCAGCATCGTTAAGTTGGCGGTGGGACATGGCAGAGGAGAAATCTGAGCGAAGCCGTGACATCCACACTGAAGTAGAAACAGAAGCAATGACACCAACGTGGTGTCCATCGTGAGGCAGCTGCCAGGTCCCCAGGATGCCTTCGCCATCAGCTTTTATAGCTTGTTCTGGATCCCCTCGTATTCCGGGGCATTTTGGTTTGTCCTACTACAAATCTCAGAATGTTTTTGCTTGTCTCTCTTCTTTGATGCAACCTTGCGTATCCATGTCCAGACACACAGCCTGCTTCCGGGAGACCTAGAAGCCCCATCCTCTAGGAACCGTGCCTTTGGGAAGCCGAGTACCTCCAGGTTGGTGGTGGGAGGCGCCAGTGGCTTGTCTCCTGAGTGCTCACCTGGGCTCCAGCCTCCAAGGACTGCCAGCTCCTTTGTTGTTTCTGGTTTGCTGTGCAAGACCCACCATTTTCAGGCTGTGAGATTGTGGACCAATTATCTGACCTTTCCTTGCTTTTAGCTATTCATCTATAAAATTGTGATAATAAAATACATATTTTATAGAGCTGTGGCTTGAAGTAAACGGGCTAACACAAAATGCCAGAGAATAGGGCCAGATGCAGAGTGAGTACTGCAGTGAACACGACACCATTCCTTTCTTCACTATTAATGGCAAAACCAGCCTGAAGTATAAAGAGATGAAGACATAAATTATAATGAAGTAATAAAATGGAATGACACACAGTTGTTTACAAGTGAAAAGCTCATAAGATATATTAGTGTGGAAAAAATGAAGACAGTTTGTATAATAGCTATATCAAACAGTATGACAAAGTAGTGCCCATTTATACTTACATATGCATAAAATTACTCAGGAAAAACACCCAGGAGCTGATGATACTGGTTTTTCTCTTTGGACTATAAGAACTTGGCAAAAGGGGGACAGTGAGAAGAGGGCGATTTTCTTCTGAGTATGTTTATGATTTTCCAATTTAAAAACCATAAAAATGTACAATCCATCCGCAGATATAGGAAATACCATCAAATAAAAATATCAAAAGGAAGAATTCTGACTAACTCGTTGGTATCTATATCTATTTGTGTAGTCATGCTCCTACAATCGGGATAATCTGGGCTGAATAAAGGGGTTATCTGGCAATCTCAGGCCTAAACTTCAAGGAGCATGCCGAGGTTCCCAGGACCTAGCCCGTGACAAGGGCGCCCTCTGCAGGACGAGGTGAGAGTGTGTCAATCACTCACCTTTGCCGGCCAGGCAGCTTTGAGGGTGGGGCAGAGCTCGAGAGGCGACCTTGGATTTGCCATTAGTTTCCAGACCTCTCTGGCCGGCACAACACTGCCAACGAAGGCAGGTGTCTTGGGGTTGTTCAGGAAATACACTTCTGTCCTTACTAGCTAGTCTTTTGGCAGAAGCATTTACCAGTCTCTGAAATCCGATAAATCCAAGTATGAAATACTGAACACGAATCCCAGTTTTCAGAGTTGCATGGATTTGAGGAGAGGTTCCCGAAGCTCACTGTTCCTCTCACGCACATCCCGAATTCGGATGTGGCATTGTTAGTGGCCACTGCTGTAAGTCGCCCCTTCCCGTGCCAGAGGACACTCACTCGCACCAAGCACGGCATAAGGTCTGAGGTGACACAGCCGGGTGGCACAGAGGAGTTCCCTGAGCAGCGGTCAAGGTCCCCTCCAGGGTCCCCTTCCCGAGCAGCACCCCGCGCTGAAGTCCTGAGTCCTTTCCTTGCTTTCATTTCTTACTTATGCAAAGCCAAGTCTTTCCACTCTGGACTTCTGTCCAAAAGGAAGATCTGTCTCCGCACACGAGTCAGCTGAGGCCTTATTTGAAAATAGCTGTTGCAACCTAGGGAGAGGAGCTATTGCAGCCGAGAGAGGAGGAGTTTGACCGTAGGATCTAGGAGCGTTTCCGTGTTTATAGAAACGCACCTTCACCTGCCGCGTCTCCACCTCGCCCAAAGCTGCTTCCTTCTGTTGGGATCCAGAAGTAGGACCAGCAACCGCGGGCTCGGAAAGTGGAGCCTCGGATACCTTTGGAGATTGGTACCTGGAATGCTTCACATTTCAGGATATGCTTAACCTCAGGTGCTAAAATTCAGGGGTGTAGGGGAGGAAGAAGAGGAGCCTCACCCAAGTGGGTGAGGGAAGTTTGTGAGAATATTGTTCAAACTGGTCAGTGGGGCCAAGGTTCACCTGGTGGGAATCTTATCTTTTGTAAGACGAAGGAGAAGCAGGGGACCTGCATGTGCTTTGGCCTGGGGAAACAAGGAAGCCACCTCAGCAAGGCCGAGGAGGGCGCGGTGGGGGTGGCTCCTCGGCAGGGAGGGCCCTGGGTGCTGGGAGGTCCTTAGCCGCTGCGGTGGTCGCTCAGGAAGACTCTTACACCGGCCATTTTCAAACTACAACTTCACAGTCCACCACGCCCCCTGCCGGGAATTTGGGACCACCCACTCGCCATTCTCTCTTTTTATCTACTTATATTTAGGAAAACCATTAGTAAATTAAATATATTTGTTTAAAAAAAAACCCTGACTGCATGAGGAATTTATTCTTATAATCATAGAAAGTCACACACAGTGCCATTTAAATACTAAGTACTTCAGGATGTTTCCTAACAAGAATTTTTTGTAGACCACAATAACACCATCCTACTTAAAGGCTAATATTAATATTTTGTAATATTATCTACAAGCCAGGTCACATTCTAACTTCCCTAATTATCCACCAGATGACTTCCATTGCTTTATTCCCTCCCCCCAACCCCCGCAACAATCTGGGTTCATGCATTTCCGTTGGTTATCGTGTGTCCTCGTTTGAAATGCACAATATCAGGGTCTTTCCCCATACCTGCTAGATCAAAATCAACTTGTGAACTAGAACCGCAGGTGACCCATCTGCACACTGATGGTGGAGCCTGGCGCTTGGGCATCATTTCAGCATTTCTCCCATGATGCTGAGGTTTGAAAGTTCAGGTCAGTTGACTTTTTCTCTCCCCTACTTTTACAGACATTTATCTGAATACTGAAGTCACTTATATTCATTCTAGTATGAGTTGTGTGTGTGTGTGTGTGTGTGTGTGTGTGTTTATGTAATTCCAGGTGCTTTGAGATTTTGAAAAAAACCCTGTTTTTCTCATTCTTCCTTTTGATTTTATAATACTATATGACTACACCATTGTAGTGTAACTTCAAATGATTTTGAAACTACATAGAGAAGTCTAAATTTCCTTCATGTTCACTTTTACTCCTCTGTTCGGATGTGACTACTGTCAACTGATTTACACTTATCTGTGTCACTCAGAATTCAAAGGAGCAAAATTGTGATGAGAATCATGGAAAGAAAACATGTATCATAACATGTATTACAGGAATGAGCCCTTGCAAAAAGATGGGAGGCCCTGGGGTCATGGAAATCTGAAAGGAAAGTCAGAGAGCAGGGAAGGTCCTTGGCCAAAGGGCTGGAGAGAGTTGGCTTGGGGAATCCCAGGGCCCTGGGCCTCCAGGACAAAGCTCAGAAACCTTACAAAGCAGGGTCGAATGCTGAAGTCATGGGAAAGGCGACCTTTACATAACAACCTCCTGGTGGATTCAACTGCCATTGGATATCAGAGCCAGATATCAGAAAGATCATGTGACCATGGACTTTGTCCACCCTGCCCACCATCCTATCTCACCGCCATCAACTTTAAGAGTGATAGTTGCTGTTTGGCTTTCATCCTTCAACTTCTACCAGTTCCCTTGCAGCCACCTCGCAAAAAATTAGAAGTGGCCTGAGGATGTAGCTCAGTGCAAAGTTTCTGGGTTCAATCCCCAATTCCTCAAAAAGAAAAAAAAGACTTGCAGATGTACTCTCACCCTCTATAGAATGAAGTCACACCGTGAGTACTGTTTTGCCACTTTTGCTTGACACATCATGAGGTCTTTCTAAATCAATTAGCATATGTCGCAAACTAAACAAACTAAACAGGTATTTAGATATTTGTATCTCCTTTAGGCATTATTTTAAAACCAATGGTGGCATCTTTTGGTGGTTCATGGAATTAATTAGTGCATCAAAACCTCCATTAAGAAGATTAAAATAGAAAAAGCTCAGAATAAAAGGTGTCATTCCCAATGGAAGGATGGCTACATCATCGTGAAATGTTTTTTAAGTTAAATGTGTGTTTTGGGCACAGCCAGAACAACTACTTTACTAAGGGAAAAAGTGTTTACAGAAAGCGTTGCCTTTGACTCTTTCATTTTGACTTTCTTCCCTACAACTTGTCCCTTCTCAATGTTTTGTTTTGTTGATTATGTTGATAAATCACTTGAGTTCGGGAAACAATAACATATAACGGGAGTGGGAGTGGGGTGGGGTGGGGAGCCGGGGGGTGGGGGTGGCTAATGGTATTTTAAGTAGAAGAGTGAGGAAGAAGCCACTCAAGTCACCTTTTATTCTTAAAACTAAGATTGTGTGTAGTGTCTTCTCTAGCACCCATCCACAGGTAACAATCACAATATTCTTCTTCACCTGAATAACAAAACAGTACATGCAGCCTAAAAAATGTATGATATAGTCTCAATGCAAAAATCTCCTTGAAGAATTTTGGGCTTGACACGAGATTGGAAGTTTTAGTTTTTAATTTCCACCACCAAAAACAAAACCAAGGTTGATTTGTTTGGTAATGGAGACCTCTAGAGAGCTCATGCTGGAACTGCAGCTAAGTCTCTCTCTCTCTCTCTCTCTCTCTCTCTCTCTCTCTCTCTCTCTCTCTCTCTCTCTCTCTCTCTCCCTCCTTTTTTTGAGACAGGGTCTTGCACTGTAGCCCAGGCTTGTCCTGAACTCCCTATGGAGCCCAGGCTGGCCAAGGACTCAGGGCAATCCTCCTGTCTAAGCCTCCGGAGTGCTGGGATGACAGGCGTGCGCCACCACATCCAGTTTATGTGGTGCTTATCGAACTCCTTACTTAGCACTTGACTTAGCACTTGCTAGGCAAAGGCTTTAACCAGCGAGGGATTTCTCCAGCCCCAGCCCCTCTCCTTTTCTTTTCTCATCCTCTTCCTTCCTCCCTTTTAATTTATTTTTAATTAACAGCTGACTTTAGGAACTAAGAGAGATTTTTGGAACAGTAAATCAGTTTTTGATGATTTAATTCTGCGTACTTGGATCCTCCTAAGACATGATAATCATATGCTGTGCAGTTTTACAAATCATGTCTAATTTAATTTTGACAAGTAAAGTCAGTGTTTGGGGTGTGTGTGTGTGTGTGTGTGTGTGTGTGTGTGTGTGTGTGTGTGTGTTAGCAATAGAAATGGGCAAGCTTAAAGTAAAGCAGCACACATAAAACAGAAAGGCTAGAAAGTGGCAGAACCAAGCCAGGACCACTTCCCGTTCCCGGGCAGTGATTAAAAAAAAAAAGCCCAGGTGTTCAATGAAAAGAACGCAGAATCCGTTTGGTCCATTCTCTTCATTTGTCCCACAGGGACTGAGACACAGGAGGGCGAAGCCAGATACCTAGCAAGGAGCACCACCCAGGTGAGCATCCTGCTGCATGAGGTTAAATCCCATTTTAAGGTCAGGTGGAAGAACTTCGTGTTAGCACTATGGCATGAGGCAAAAGAAGTCACTTGATGAGAAAAGCAAAACCTGTAAAACTCTAAAATAATTGAAAGTTTTGTTTAGAGTTCAGGAACATGAGCTCTAAAATTGATTTTCGTGAAAATTGATTTCCTCAATTTTCAGGAAAATTTTAAGTAAAGTACCAAAAAATTTTCAGAAGACACAATTCAATGAACAGAGTAACCAAGAAGGCAGCGCATTCCAGGGCAACTCACAGAACATCTTCAGAATCACACGACCTCATGCCTCCTGTGTGGTGGCCCCCTGGGGACACCAGAGAAAGGAGTAAATCTCTGGGCTTTATAAGACCTGGAAGGAGACAGATTGTCAGTGCATACAATGGAATCCCGGCAGGATAAACTCCCAGGTAAAAAGTAGAATCTGTCACTGTTTTCAGATGATGTGTTTGTGTATATTGAATCTTTAAAAAAATTCACCAAAAAACCCTACTGGAACTAATGAATGAATTCAGCAAAAAGAAATTGCAGAATGAAAAACCAGCATACAAAAATCAGTAGCATTGCTATATACCAATAGCAAATCCTCTGAATTAGAAATAAAGAAATTAGTTTCATTTTCAATAGTTGCATGCATGCACACACATGCACACACACACGAATTTCTATGAATAAATTTAATGAAGGAAGGAAAAGATCTCTACAATGAAAATTGTGAAACGTTGATGAAAGAAATTGAAGGTGCAAAAAGAAGAGCAAAAACCCATTCTGCGTTCGTGGATTGAAAGAATCAATATTGATAAAAATATTCGTATTACTCAAAGCAACATACATATTTATCGCAACCTCTGAAAATATCAACAGCATTCTTCATAGAACTAGATAAAACTAAAAAACTAAAAATCCTAATGTATATCTCAAACCACAAACAAAAGAGAAACAAATAGTGAAAACAATCTTATGCAAAAAAGACAAAGCAGGAGGCATCACACTGCAGGATTTTTAGAATTTTTATTTGTCTACCACATTCTTTCGCATTTCCGTCACCTGAGCCCTCCACTACCACTTCTCTTTTTCCTCTCCACGAAGTCTATTTTCTGGCTTTCTTCCATCTCCCTTTTACTTTTTCATGGTTTGATTTTCTCATATTAAAGAAACGATATATTTCTCATATATGATATTTAACTTTCTGAGCCTGATTCATTTCTCTAAGCACAATGGTCTCGAGGTGCATCTGTTTTCCTACAAATGAGTCAAATTTGTCTTTCTTCATGGCAGAGTAGTACTCTATTGTGTCTATATGCCACATCTTCTCTATCCATTCATTCATCTCTTGTTGGACATACTGACTTCTTCCAAGATTTGACTATTATAAATTGTTCTGCTATAAATATGTGTATGCATGTATGGCTCTTTTATATGCACTTTAGCTCTTTTGGGAAAATACTCAGGAGAGTTGTAGCAGGGTCAAGTGGGATACCTATTTTTAGTTTTTTTTTTTTTTTTTTTTTGAGAAATACCCATACTGCTTTCCAAAGTGGCTGTACCGGTTTGCAGTCTCTCCAGCCATGTAGAAGGGTTACTTCTTCTTCACAACCCTGCCAGCATTTGCTGCTTTTGAAGTGCTTAATACCAGCATTCTCACTGGAGTTAGATGAAACCTCAGTGTTGGTTTGGTTTGCATTTCTCTGATGGCTAAAAATGCTGAATGTTTTTCCATATATTTATTGGCCATCCAGACTTGTCCTTCTGAGAACTGCTTATTCATTTCAGATGCTGATTTTCATCCCATTTGTTAATTCTTGGTGTTATCTCATGTGCTTTGGGTGTTTTATTAAGAAATTCCTTGCCTACATATGTCTGCAAGGGTTTTACCTATTTTTTCTTCCAAAAAGTTCAGTGCTTCCATTTTAATGCCTAAGTCTTTGGTCTATTTTTATTTGAATTTGGTATGTAAAAATGTGGGCCTGGTTTCATTCTTCTGCATGTGGCTACCCTGTTTTCTAGCATGTTTTTGGCTCCTTTGTTCCTCCCACCCCATTTTATTAACACACACACACACACACACACACACACACACACACACACACACACACACGATACATACTGTTTGCATTGAAATTGAGTATTTTGTATTGTATACATTTGTCTATATACAATGACTATATTCTGTGTTTCGCATATTAGAGAAGCCATTCTATATTTAACCTTCTGTCTCTGACTCACTTCACTGAGCATGATGGTCTCAAGTTGTGTCCATTTACCTATAAAAGACTCAACTCTGTCTTTATAGAAGAGTAGTATTCCATTGTGTGCATATACCACAGTTTATGTACCCATTGGTCTGTTGATGGGTATTTTGGTGTCCTCCATGTTTTAGCTATTGTTAGTTGTGCTGCTATGAGCATGGGTATAGATATATCTGTGTTATATGTTACTTTTACCTCTTTTGGAAAAATTCCCAGGAGAGATATCACTGGATCAAGTAGAATATTTATTTTCAGCCTTTTTAGGAATTTTCATATTGCCATTCTTAGTGCTTGTACCAGTTTCCAACTCCACCAGCAGTGTAAAAAGAATTCCACCCCCACCCCCAACCTTGCCAGCACCGATTGCTCTTTGAGTTCTTGATATTCTCTCTGGTATTAGATGATACCTTAATGTTGTCTTGATTTGCATTTATCTAATGGCTAAGGATGTTGAATATCTTTTCATGTATTTACTGGCTATTTAAACTTCTTTATCTGAGAATGGCCTATTCATTTCTGTTGCCCATTATTTAACTGAGTCTTTGAATTTGAGAGGTCTATTTTTTCAGTTCCTTTTATATTCTAGTTAATAGCCTCCTATCTGAGGTGTAGATGGTGAATTTTTTTCCCCATTCTATCAGTTCTCTCTTCCCTCTGTTGATAATTTTCTTTGCTGTGCATAAACTTTTGGGTACTGGGGAATGTTTCTGAATCCTCAGTTTTGTTCCATTGATCCACCTGTCTGTTTTTATTACAATATCACGTTTTTACAAATCAGCATTGCTTTGTAATATAATTTGTTATCAGACATTGTGATGCCTCCTGCTTTTGTTTTTGTTACCTAGCATTGCTTGATCTCTTCTGGTTGCATCCAAATTTTCAGATCGTTTTTCTAGTTCTGTGAAAAATACTGTCAGTATCTTGATTGAGATTCCATTGAATCTGTATATCAGGTTTGGTAAGATAGTCATTTGGACAATGTTGGCTCTGCCTATCCAGGAACTGGGGATGTCTTTTTATTTTCTAAAGTTCTTTTCAATTTCTTTTTTCTTTTTTCTAAGTACTATAGTTTTTCTTAGAGATATCCTTCACTTCCTATTGTGATTTGAATCTGGAATGTTCTCCCAAAACCTTATGTATTTAGATTATTATTTGGATTATCTAGGAAACCATATGCTGTTATGTGATTGGGGTTGGTCTGGAGGGGTGGAATACAAGTATGTGGTAGAACACAGGCATGTGGTAAAATATAGATTACAGGCATGTGGATTGAATTATAGATTACAGTATTGTGGTGGATTATAGATTATAGGTATATGCTGGGGGCTTCAAGATGGATGGGGTTGAACACTGAGGCTGGACCCAGAAGGGGAAGATCACTGGAATTGGACTTGGAAGGATATATGCTACTTCTTTCTTTCTCTTGGGATTCGACTTGGCTTTCTGTTTGCGATGCCGTGAGAAGCTGCCTCCATCTCTATTTCTGCCATGCACTTTCACTGTTGCTGGTAGCCCATGAATAGACTGGGTCTTCTGAATCTGTGACTAAAACACACTTTCCTCCCTGAATTTGTATATGTCAGGTATTCTGTCCTAGCAATGAGGAAATAATTAATACAATTCCTTAGTTAGGTGGGTTCTTGGGTATTCAGTCTTCTTTTAGGTAATTGCAAAAATGATTGTTTTTCTGATCTCTTTCTTTGTGTTTTCATTTATTGCTATAGAGAAATGCTATTGATTTTTGTGTATTGATTTTATATCCTGAAACCTGACCAAATTTGCTTACTAGTGCTAAGTCTTCTGATTGGGTTTTTGGGCTTCTCTATGTAAAAGGTCATGTCATTTGCAAGTAAGGATAGTTTGACTCCTTCCTTGTGTGTCACCTTTACTCCATTCTCTTGCCTGATTATTCTGGCTAAGGTTTCAAGCACGATTTTGAGTGGAGGTTGTGAGAATAGACATTCTTGTCTTGTTCCCGATATGAGGGGAAATACTGTTCAGTTTTTCCCCATTTAGTATTTTATTGGCTGTAGAATTGTCATAAAATGCTTCCATCTGCTTGAGGTAAGACCTATCTATACCTATTTTCGTCAACAGTTTTGATCAGGAAGGGATACCGTATTTGTAAAAGGTTTTTCTGCATTTATTGAAATGATCATGTGATTTTTGTTTTTGCTTTTGTTAATGTGTGTATTACATGAATTGTTTTATATATGTTGAGTCAGCCTTGCATTCTTGGGAAGAAGTGAACTTGGTCGTGGTACACAATCTTTTAAACCATTTATTGCATTCTGTTTCCAAGTATCTTATTGAGAGTTTTTGAATTTATATTCATTAAGGAAATTGGCCTGCAGTTTTCTTTCTTTATCTGTTTTTGTGATCAAGATGACACTTGATGATACTATGTGATTTAAAAACATACCACAGAGTCCTAAAAAGGGTTGGCAGTATTCCCTCTCTCTAAATATTGTTAAAGAGTTAAGGAGAATTGGTGCTTTGGAGCAAATTCTTCCCTAAACTTCTATAAAATCTCAGGTAGATCCATCAGGCCCTAGGCTTCTCTTTGTTTGTATAACCTTTAATATTGCCTCAATTTTATCTCTTGTTATCACTCAATCAGGATTTTTATATTTTCTTGGTTCAATTTCAATAGATCAACAGTGTCTAGGCATTTATCCATTTCTTCTGAGTTCTTGAATTTATTGGAATACAAGCTTTCAAAATAATTTTGTATTATCATCTGAATTTCAACAATGTTATAATCTGTGACAAAATGAACAATATCTACAACTTAAGGGAGGAAAGATTTACCTAGCTCAAAGCTTCAGAAGGTCTTTCAAACACAGTCCATTGGTGGGGCAGCCAGCAACAGTGGAGCTACATGGCAGAGACAGAGGTTGGAGAGTGGCTACCCCATTGCAAACAGAAGCCAGATGAGTTTGAGGACTCAGGCAAAGCCCTTCTTAGCCTCTCTCTTTATTTTAAGCTGCTAGTTGGTCACCTCCAGGGTGGGTGCCCCTTCCCCATTTCCTGGTCCACAAGTCAGAAACAAACACCCGAAAGTTCTGCCCTGGGCAACCCCCATCTCAACAAGTTGATACGATCCCTCCAGGTAAAACCCCAAACATACCCTCTTTCCAGACAAGCTCTGCCTCCCAGTAACACACAGTTCCAAACACATGAGGCTTTGGGGAAATTCAAGATCCAAACCATAGCACTCAGTAAGTTTTGTATTCATTAGGACCATTATTTGTTTAGTAAGTTTAATGAGTTTCTCTTTAATCCTGCCGGTAATTACTTGCATCTCTTTAAGAATGCCTTATGTTAACTGATCATACACAAAAGCTACCTAGTCTACTTGGTTTTTGACTTCGTTCCCTATGAGTTTCACTATTTCATGGCCCAGTCTG
Source organism: Ctenodactylus gundi (assembly GCA_004027205.1). Taxonomy (NCBI): domain Eukaryota; kingdom Metazoa; phylum Chordata; class Mammalia; order Rodentia; family Ctenodactylidae; genus Ctenodactylus; species Ctenodactylus gundi. The sequence continues at coordinate 81,744 of PVKB01002226.1, read as the reverse complement.
TGGATGCTGGCAGCTCAAGGCCTTTCCTTGGTGGCCTGCAGTCAGCTTCTCTGCCTGACGTTTTCTTTAGCTTCTGACACATCTATGGGTTTTCCAACTTTCCTATGGCCTACTTTCATTTCCTGGCACTCTCTACCATCTCCTAACTAAGTGAACAGGTAGCTTTTAACTATATCTCAACTTTTTGAATCAGGTTATGAGGAGCCAGTGCCGTTATTTGGCTGCCATCTTGTCTGGAAGTCCAACATGCTATATGATTTTTAAAGCATAGGACAAAGCTATAGTAATCAAAATAGTAATATTTGGCATAAGAACAGACACAAGGACCAGCTGGACAGAACAGAGAACCTAGAAATAAAGGCACACATCTACAGCCAACTCATTTTCAATAAAGTTGCCAAGAGTACATGTTGGAGGAAGAAAAATCTTTTCAATGACTGATGTTAGGAAAATTGGATATCTAGAGGGACAAAAATAAACTTAAGCACTTATCTCTCATCAGCTACAAAGAAATCAACTCAACATGGATTAAAAACTTGAATGCAAAACCTGAAACTATGAAACTCCTAGAAACACAAACATAGGAGAAATGTTTTAAGACATTGGAATGGACAGAACTTTTTGGACAAAACTCCAACAGCACAGGAAACACAGACAAATGGGATTCCATCACACTAAAAGCTTCTGCACAGGCAATAAAAGAGCTAAGGGTACAGAGGTAGCCTATGGGATACAAGAAAATATTTCAGTGTATACATCTGACAGAGTTGATATGCAGGACATGCAAGATGTGACAAAATATGCTTAATGCTTAAATCAAAACATTTAAAAATTCATTACAGTGAAAGACAATCCCTTTCAAAGTACCTCAGCTCTTTAAACGTATTATTCCAACATTTTTGCTACTTTTTGAAACAATTCTGGAAATCCTCTTTTGTGCCTTTTCCTGTTTGTCTTGATGTCCCAAATTGACTCAAAGCATCAACAATATTTTTTGACAAATGAAACCATCATGGTGAGACTTCATTGATTGCACTCACCAGACCTGGCACCTTGCAATATCCGCCTCTTCCTCAAAGCCAAAATGACAATGAAATTGATGCAGGACAGTGAAGCAGCCACCAGAGCACAATCAAAGACACTCACAGAAGAGGGCTTCCAGAAAGTGGTGTCGGAAAGTATCAAGAAGGATAAGATAAATGTGTTTGAAGTGAAGGGAAGTAAGAGCAATATGCCTTTTAGTATAATAAAGTTTTAAAATTTAAACATCAATCATATCTTGTGAATAAACCTAATGTAAGAAATCTAAAAACTCAATAACAAATAAAACAAAAGAAGTCACTTAAAGCTTGGGCAATAGTTTAAAACAGACATTTATCAAAAGAAGACATATAATTATTAAAATGCTGAGCATCAGTAATAATCAAAGAAAAGCAAATGAGAAAACCACAGTGAGATAACGCTTCACCCCAGTAAGAATGGCACCAACAAAAGACCGATGGTAACAGGCCTGGCAGGGAGGAAAGGATATCCACGCACGGTGGGGTGGAAACATAAATTACTACAACCACTATGGAAGAAGACATGGGGGCTCATCATGAAATCAGAAGTAAAGCTGGCATGTAATCCAGCAATGTCACTACTGGAGATATATCCACATGTGTGTGTACATGCAAACATACACACACACACACAAATAACGTGTCAGAGAAGCACTTGTGTTTTCATGTTCTTCACCACACTATTCACAATGTCCAAGAAATGGGAACAATCTGAGTGTTAATTAATTGATGAGTTAATAAAGAAAATGATGTGGCCACCATGGAACACTATTTCACCATTAAAAGAGCAAGATCCTAACATTTGTGACAGCAGGCATTGAACAGGAGGTTATTTTGTTAAATGAAATAAAAAGACATGATAGCACACATAGAAGGAATCTAGAAAAGTCAGACTCGTAGAAGTCGGTAGTACCACGGTGGTGACCGCAGGTGAGGGGCAGCGGGAGAACTGCTGGTCCATTGGTAGTAGGTAACATAATGGAAGCAAGAAGCTCTGACTCATCTGCAGAGTACATTTCAAAAAGTAGAAAGAAAAAGTATCTGAAGTTTTCTACATTAAAACAATGACCAATTGAGGAGATAAATACATCTCATCTGATTTAAACACATATGAGTATTGGACATATCATGGTACTCCATTAACATGCATAATTTTTGTATTTTTATGCATCCTTTCAAAATACATTGAGATGTAAAGAAAATAGCCTTGAAATTCCATTGACTTAATACAGCAAAGGTTAATTTCTTCTTTAAACTCATATCATTATCCTGCAGGGAGTTTGTTTCACACTCTCTCAGAAGCTCACCCTTGACCCACGTCTCCCGCTGGAACACGAAGCACCCTTGGTTTCTGTGGTGAGAGACGGAAGAGCAAGAAGTTGCTTACCCAGCAATCGAACGCTTTGGTCTGCAAGTTGCACATACCCTTCTGCTCACAGGCCACGCTTGTCACGCTGCCTTTTCTAATATTACTCAAAGATGCAAATATTACAATGATCTGTGTGCTACAAAGGAGAGGAGAGTCCAGCAGGAGTTGTAACTAACAAATATGGCCTCTTTGTCCACTTCTCTGGATCCATTTTTCATACTATATTAAACAACTTCTATTTTTCTTTTTATCCTTAATAATGATTTTCTACACATTTAGTAGGAAAGAAGGATGAATAGTATTCAAAAATTATTAAGCGTGCATTATTGATTACTTTGTGATTCTTCTTTAAGGGGTCAGGGCACATTAATTTGCAGAAAAGATTTATGTTTTGTAAAGATGTACACCCATGCTGTTGGTTTTGTTTTGCTGTTTAAGTTCAGGTAAAAACTTGTATAAGAAAGTTTGCTTTGTATTTTAAGGATGAGCTACAGTGGACACTTTGGATTGGTTTTATCAGATCAACCCCAATCTTCTGCGATACCTCTGTAGTGAATGTATTAATAAGTTAGACAGCATGCTCCCTACACTTCTTTGTCTCCAACCTTCTTGACATGAGTTAGATTCCACATGGTGCTTGAGGAGTTTAAGCATTGGAGGGTGAAACTGACACAAAGGTCACTTCCCTCAGCTCATGACGGCCAGAAGCTATATTATCTAGCAATAAAATTCATGGAGAAGTGTGTCTATTGTAATTGCTGTGGCTAAACTTAGGATTTCAACGTGGAATCACAAACTTCCTGATTGTCAAGCTTTCTGAATAGAAGTCATTGTCAATGAAAGTAACAGGAGCCCTCTAGATAGCTTAAAAGAAGGAAATTACACAATAAGCTAGTTTTTGGAAGATGATTAGAAGCTATAAGGGTATGGGTTGCATAGTAGCTCCTGTTTAGAGATAAAGAAACCTTGGAGCTGCTGTTTCTAAACAAGGTGACGTAATTCTACTAATTATAGCTTTAAAAGCCTGGAAAATATATAAAATGAATACTAGAAAAATCTAAAATGTGAAGCAAAAGAACATATTGGCAAGGGATTTTGAAATTGGAAGAATGACAGTGGTGCGGTACATCTCTTTTGTTTGTTTCATTTATTTCTATGTTTTTCCTCCTAGATGCCCAAGCTTGGGAGTTGGAGCAAACCACTGTAAATGAAAACAGCTACCGGCCTCCAAAACTCCCTGACAAGTTTATTCTAACTTGTCAAAGGACTAGGATAATAGTGTTTTGGCAGGATGAACTTTTTTTTTTGGAACATAGCTACCCTGCTCCAGGAAAACACAATGAATAAATAAATAAACTCTTTTTTATCCACCAGACACTGTAGATTAAGAAGATTATCGGTATGCCACAGACTTGTACCCCCATTAGGAATTAATGAACAGCTGTTCCCTTAGCTCATCACAAATACAGTGTAAGTGGTAATGGTGGGGAGAGCCCAGACTTCCATTCATAAAGAGGAAGACAGAAAGGAAATGGCTGGAGAAAGAGGTGGTTTAAATGTGTATGCAAATAAGCAGACCCTCAAGTGAGTCACGCAAGCTCAACACAACAAAAGTATTAAGAATTGAAGTGAACCGCAGTGAACCAATCAAGTTTCCGATAGGTTTTTGGAAAGCACACGGCAGTATAGATGAGACTAACATGGCAGAAGGCTTGAAAAATAAGTTGATGTGTAAACTACACAGCTCACAAGAGTAGGCCACTAAGTGAATGCCAACCCTAAGTACCTGGACAACCGCAAGAAGAAGGAGGGAGAGGAGGAGAAGAGGGAAGGAAAGAGGAAGGCAGAGCAGAAAAGAGCAGCAGGAAGACTGGAGACTGAAAGCAGCTATGTCTCATCACGTCACACATTAAGTGCCTAGAAAGAGACAGGAAGTTGCTGATACAAAGCCAGCTTGAGGGAAAGAGCAGGCAGTAGGTGCCAACATTAAGATGGTATGGATTTTAGAATTATCTGACAATGATTTCAAAGTATCTATCATAAGACACACTTCCATAAGTACTTAAAAGAAAAAAGAAAACTCTCAGTAAACAGAAGAGACAAAGAGCCAGCAAAAATGGACAATTTAGAAATAAAAAATACATTAACCTCGATTAAAAATTAGACAGGCACTAAGTGAACTTTGAACTGGAAAATAACTGAAAGAAATCAGCAGAATTTCAGGAATTTTTGAGACAATAATATAAATCTGATGCTTATCTAGTTAGAGTCCCAGAAGAAGAGGGGAGAGCCTACAGGACTAAGAAAGAAGAGAACTGAGACAGAAAGCAAGCGAATTGAAAAGGGAAAAGCAATAGAAAAATTAATCAACCCAAAAGTTTATTCCTGAAAGAGTCAGCAGGGAAGCCTCTAATAATCAAAGTGAGAAAGGGAGCAAGTAAACAAATGACAAAAATCAGACTCAAAACATAGACAATCACAAAAGTCTGCAGATATCAAAACTTTTAAAGAAACTATCATGACCTACACATACGAATTACTTACTTGGGGAAATCAATTTCTTTTAAAAAATTACTGAAAAGCAGACAGAATGAAACAAAATAAGAAAACTACAGAATAGAAAATCTTCATTTACCTTTTAGTAAGTTAGATCTAGTACAAATAATTATGTATCAAAGCTAAGTAAGAATTATCCCACAAATATGATTTGTTTAATAGTTGAACATCAATGCAACTCAGCATATTAACAGGTAAAGAAGATGAGCCAGAATTGGCACACACACATGAAAAAATGAAAAAAAATACTCAATACTCACCCATGGTAAACTAGTGGGAAACTAGAAATAGAGGAGAACTCCCTCGGCTTCACAAAATGCATCTTTACAACTACAAACAACTAATCAATCTTAATGATAAAATACTGTTTTCAGTCTAAAATGTGAAACAAACAAACAAAATAAGATGTCTACCTACTCTTACCACTCTCATTCAACACAATGCTGGAAGTCCCAGAAAGTTCAAGAAAGCAAAAAAGAGGCATACCGGCATATAGATAACAAAGAAAAAAAGTACAATCTCCCCATTTGCATAAAACCTAAGTGTCCCCATTCATGCCAGCAACCGTTCCCCGTAAAAAACAAATATTCTTAGCTTTGTAGGTACTGCGATCGTTGTAACAACTATCCAGCTTTGATTTTATAGCATGAGAACCATTTCAGACAAATTATAAAGAAATAAACATATTCTTATGAAAAAATTTATTTACAAAAATGTAGTGGTCTCTTTTTCTTTCTTTTTTCATGGTACTGGGGATTGAGCACAGGGCCTTCACACTGAGCTGCCTCCCTAGCCCATTTTTGGATTGTTTATTTGAGAGAGGCCTTGCTAACGTTGCTAAGTTATCCAGGCTGGGCTTGAACTTGTGATTCATTTGCCTCAGCGATTATAGACTGGGTCGCTGGGTCCAGCTCTTTATCTTCCTTCCTTCTTTCCTTCCTTCCTTCCTTCCTTCCTTCCTTTTTTCTTTCTTTCTTTCTTTCTTTCTTTCTTTCTTTCTTTCTTTTCTTTCTTTCTTCCTTCATCTAAACTATTTGGAGCAAGGAATCAATTTACATTCTATTTTAGATTCAAACATAATTTTACATTTTAAATATCCTTTAAATATTATAATTCTCTAGCTTGTTATCCTAATAAGTATTACCTTCACTGAGTTATAAATCTTTCAAATTTATTCATGGCTGAGGATTACTAATGAGTTTCTTTTGGATCTTTGTTTCAAATTCTCTTTCGCTTTAGTCTCAAACACATATAGGGAGGAGCATAGCCCTTTAAAAACGTGATGCTATGCATATGTACACAAAACCAGCAGAGATTCAGAAAAACATTTACATTTTGAAGGTGAAGGAAAAGGTCAGGTTTAATAACAACCTCAGAAGAGAAAACGTCTTGTCATTATGTGGATAAACGCATGCAATTGTCAGTGAGATTTTTTAAAAAAGAATTTATGACATAATCTGTGACTTTTTTTCCTGAAAAAAATGAAACGGACAAACCAGGAACGTCACAAACTGCCCCAGGCCTGAATAGGAGTAGCAGGAAGGGACTTTGCTGCGCTGGCCCCGAGAATCACAAGCAAGCTAAATTACGTGCTGTGTGCTGCGCCTGTCTGTGCTAAGACCAAGGAGGCTGCAGATGCCTCACTGGGCCGACAGGGAGGAAATAGGAAGGAGCTGGTTTTGCTGGTGCAGTGACCCTGAAGGAGACGCTGGAGCTCAAGGACACTCGCTAGTGACCACCGCGAGACACTGGGCACCAGAGCCCAAGGTCAGCGACGGAATTTACCCTTTCTGTTGTTGGACCAATTCTCTAAGGCAGGATAGGGCAGGCTGATAGGTACACCCAGGACTTAGGAGGCTGTGGATCAGGTTCCTGGCGTGGCAGACGAGCACAAGGCCAACCGTAGGAGATTCTGAAGCCCACCTGGGTCTCGCCACTCTGCACTACCTGCGCTGTGACCAATACGGATGAATCTTTGGTTGTGGTTTCTGCTTAGCTCTCTGCGGAGGACGCCACAGTCCTAACTTCAGGCCTCTGAAAAAAAGCTGAATCCAACAAAAATTCTTATCTTGTCCTCTAGATGCCGCCATAATCACACATTGTCTTTTAAGACCAGAAAATATAAAAACACATAAAATTGCTAATCCCCCTCCCCGAATAACCCCAGTCTTCCCAGTTCTTATGCGTGACTATTCAAAATAGATTATGTTAGTAATTAGCCTCTTGCATCACTCCAGAGAATGTCATTTTTTTGATGACACAAACTGCAGTCTGTCTTCTTTTTCCCCACAAAATATTTTTAGACCTTCCTATATCAATTTCTATATCAAATTTCTATGCATTAAGAGCTGCCTTTATGTTCCTGAAGCACTGAAGAACATTTTCTTAGATGAATATACAGTAAGTAATTTGGATACTTTCTTATCTATGAACATTCAGTTGATTACAATTTTATTGCTTATTACAATTTATCAAATGATAATACAAATAGTCTGTGTTAGTGTTCTATTACTGCCAAATAAGTTACCACAATGGCTTAAAAAACATCCATTATTATCTTGCAATTCTGTAGATTGGAAGTCTGGGTGGTTTCTGTGGAGTTCTGTGCTCCAGCATCGAACAAGAACAAAGCCTGGCTATTCATCTGCTGGGCTTCCATCTGTGGATTGGGCTTCTGAGTTCATTGGATTGTCGGTGGACTTCAGTTCCTTGAAGTCATGGAGCTGAGGTTGCTGTTTCCTTCCTGGTTGCCAGCCAGGAACCTCTCTGATTCCAGAGATGGTCTCGTTCCCTTCACACGGCTGTCTCTCTCTTCAAACAAGCACAGGTATGATGGGTGTGAAGCCCTTTATGCACTTGCAATCTCTAAACTTCCCTTTCAGCCTTCAGCAGGTCAAAAGCTCTCTGCTTCCAGGAATCTTACGATTAGATCTGACTCTCCCAAGAGTCTCTCTATTTTAAGATCAACCATGTCACATAAAGTACTATAATCCCAGGGAGCAAGAACTCATTATGTTCACAGATTCCAGAGATTACAAAATTCTGTCTACAACTCATCACTTGGCTTGTACTCACTATCTTCTTGCCTTCCTTCCCATGATTTAGTTACATGAAGTCATGTGATCCTAGCCACAATTCAGAGAAGTCAGTTATTTCCACCATACAGATAAGTAATCTGAGGTACGGAGATAATTAAAATTTGCCTAAGGTTGTAAAGCTGGTCATTGGTGGAGTCATCAGTTACCAAATCTGTGCGCTAGAGCACTTATCCCTTGTGTCTCTTGCAAATGAAGTCGCAATGAGCAATTAGGTAAATTAGTCATTGCCTCAGAGACCTGCAGGATCAGAGAATGTTCAATTGGGTTTAACATAGGACAAGTTCATGAAGCAATTATCCACAGAAAGTAAAATAGAGGGAAATGGCAGGGACAGTGAAAAGCCAGAGAAAGATGAAAATCCTGGGAGATTGCATTACTGTCCATCCGCTTGAAATAAAAGGGCACAAAATTGTGTTACCTGAAGCTGGCAAGAACTAGATCTGGGAAAAATAGTTTCTGTCTCACAGCCATGACCAGGGACAATAGCCATTGTTGGAAGTCACAGCAGGAAAAGTGAGGTTGAATCCTGGACCTCTGGGCCTGACTTCTGAATCCCCCTGGCCAATCCCAATCAGAAGCCTGGCTGAGGTCCTCAGTAGAGTTCAATGAGGCTTAAAAAAGGATATAGAAAACTAAAAGAATTGTGACCACTGATGTGTTTTACTTAGTGTCATAAAGTCCCATTGTCAGAAGCTCCACCTCTACCAGGGTTCAGTTGTAAGGGAAGAGTACTTTTCAAGTGGACAATAGATACTGACCCAAGAGGTTTTGATTCAAACCTTCTGGGTGTGACCTGTGATGCTGCAAAATCACCCAGGCAGTCCTCACATCTGCTACAGATATTCCAGGCACTACTGGGGCTGCTTCTGGGTGCCTAGTAGCAACTATCAAGTGGGAAAGAACAAAGTATTTGCCCTGTAACAAGCAACCCCACCTCAGTGACACAGACAGCATAATACACAGCCACAGAACAACACTCTTCACTATCAAAAATAGAAATTGCTTAAAGAGTAATCATAGCAAGCCACAGGAATACTCAACAGCAAGATGAGGAAACATGGGGGCAAAATGCCACAGAAACCCCCCAGCCCACTAAGGGAGACTCAGACAGAAACCGGAGGAAGATACAAAAGTTCTCAACTTCAAAACAAAAACAGTCAACGTACTGGAAGAACTCAAAACAGATTCAGACAACAAACTACACAAAATGTTTAAAGGATGCAAGACAAATTCAAACAATTCAATTTACACAAAACATTAGAAGAATTCAAAAAAGATTTTATGAAAGAACTTAAGGAAGGAACAAATGCAAAAGTAGCAGAGCTACAGAAGTCAATACAGGAAATGAATGACAAGTTCACAGAAGAATTCAAAAAACATGAAAAGATAAAAGAAGAGCATCAAGAGATAGAATATCCTCCATGGGAAGTATAGAGAACAGAATAACAAAAATAAGGAAAGAATTTCAGATTTAGAGGACAAGAACATAATAATGAACCAGACTGTTAACCATGAAATAATTCACCCTCAACAGGAAATGGAATGCTACAAATTGTAGAAGACTCAAAGAAACTCAATCTCAGAATCACAAGAATATAAAAAAATGGAAATACATACTAAATTACTGAGATATCTATTCGACTAAGTCATAAGAGAAAACTTCCCATACATAGAAAACAAAAATAGAGATGCAAGCGACAGAGGCATACCATACACCCACTACATATAACCAAAACAGAAGCTCCCCTTGACATATTATAATGCAAATCACTGAAATATGAAGCAAAGGGAGAATTCTAAAAGTTGTAAGAGAAAAAAAGCAAGTGACATATTGAGGCAAATCTACCAAGGTAATAGACTTTTCAACAAAAATATTACAAGCCAGAAGAGTGTGGAGTGAAGCCCTCAAAGCCTTAAAATATGGTAACTGTGAACCAAGACTCCTGTACCCAGCAAAAATATCATGTAAAATCAACAATGAAATAAAAACCTTCCGCAACAAAGAAACCTTGAGGAAATTTACGACAACCAAACCATCATTACAAAGAATTCTCAAAAGTCTGCTAGATAAGGAAACAGGAAGCAACCACAACAAAGAACACAGTGGCAGGTTTACCCTTAATAGAGAGAACACCTAAAAAGTAAGTAAACAAAAGAGTCAAATATTCACAGGATTACAAAATGGCAGGACCTAATACTCATGTGTAAATTATAACCCGAAATGCTAACAGCCTCAACTCACCAATCAAAAGACATAGATTGGCTAACTGGGCTGAAAAACACAATCCAACCATTTGTTGCTTCCAAGAGACACATTGCAAACATGAAGTAAAACAGACTCAAAATTAAAAGCTGGAGTTCTGTATTCCACTCAACTGGGGGACAAAAAAAAGCAGGGGTAGCCATACTCATTGCTGACAAATGAACTTTAAGCCAAAACTGGTCAAAAAAGACAATGAAGCTCACTTCATTCTTGTAAAGGGAACAATCCAGAGAAAGGAACTGGTAATCATAAACATTTCTGCTCTGAAAAATGGTGCACCCACTACATAAAACAAATCTACCGGACTTCAAGAAACATATAAACGCCAATACTATAATAGTGGAGGACTTTGATACCCCTCTATTCCAAGAAGACAGGTCAATTAGACACAAAATCAAAAAAGACATAGCAGATCTAAACTACATCATAGAAGAAATGGGTCTGACAGACATACACAGAATTTTTAATCCAACAAAAACAGATTACGCATTTTTCTCAGACACTCAAAGCCCTTTCTCCAAAATAGACCACACTCTAGGTCACAAAACAAGCTTAAACAGATACAAGAAATTTGATATAATCTTATATACCCTGTCAGATCATAGTAGAATAAAAATAGGAATCAACTACAACACAAACAAAAGATACAACTCAAACCATTGGAGACTGAACAGCACTCTTCTAAATAAACGCTGGGTTACAGAAGAAATCAAGGAAGAAATAAAAAAGTTTACAGAGACAAATGACAATGACAGCACATCACAACACAACCTCTGGGACACAATAAAGGTTAAGAGGAAAATACATTTCCATAAATGCACACATAAAAAGAATTGAGATAGCCCAAATAAATAATCTAACTTCACAACTGAAGGCACTAGAAAAACAGGAACAAGCCAACCTCAAACCTAGCAGAAGAAATGAAATTATAAAGATCAGAGCAGAAATCCGTGAAACAGAAACTTAAAAAAATTTTTTTAAATAAAATAAATAAATGAAACAAAAGTTGATTTTTTGGAAAGATAAATAAGATTGTTAAACCCCTTGCCAAACTCACAAAAAAAAAGGAAAGAGAAAATCTACATCAATACAATCAGGGATGAAAATGACAAAATTATAACAGATAACAGGAAATCCAAAGGATAATAAGAAGTTACTTTGAAAATTTGTACTCCAATAAATTTACAAATCCAAAAGAAATAGAGAAGTAGATGAGTTCATAAACCTATATCAACCACCAAAACTGAATGAAGAAGAAATTAAATATCTGAATAGGCCAATATCCACCTATGAAATCGGGGAAGTAATAGACACTTCCAACCAAGAAGAACCCAGGACATTACAGGCTCCCGGGAGAATTCTATAAAAAAAAAATTTATGGAGGATTTATCACTAATGATCACCAAAATTTTTCAAGAAATTGAAAAGGAAGGAAAATTGGCCAGCTCATTTCTTAATGCAAGCATAATTCTAATTCCAAAACTAGACGAAGACTCAACAAAAAAGGAAAACTACAGGCCAATATTTCTAATTAATACAGAGGCAAAAATACTCAATAAAATCCTTGCCAACAGAATGCAACAAACCATAAAAAAATATTATATACCGTGACCAAGTGGACTTAATTCCAAATATGCAGGGTAGTTCAACAAATGCAAATCAATAAATAAACCACATTAACAGATGCAAAGATAAAAATCATGGTTACTTCAATAATAATAATATATGCAGAAAAAGCATTTGACAAAATCCAGCACCCATTTATGATAAAGACTTTGAAGCAAATAGGAACAGAGGGACCCTACATTAACTTGACTCAAGCAATTTATAACAACCCCTCAACCAATATAATCCTAAGTGGAGAAAACTGAAAGCATTCACACTAAATTCAGGAAGAAAACAAGGATGCCCATGGTCACCCTTACTATTCAACATATTTTTTGAAATTTTGCAAGACAGGCAAGAGCAAGGAATAAAATGAATACACATTGGAAAGGAAGAAGTAAAGATATACTTATTTGCAGATGGCGTGATATTCTATATAGAAGACCCCAAAAATCCACTCAAAGACTCTTAGAACTAATAAATAAATTCAGTGAAGTAGCAGGTTATAAAGTCAATACCCACAAATCAATATCATTCCTAAACAACAATAATTAATTCAAAGAGAAAGAAATCAAGAAAACAATCCCATTCACAATAGCTACAACAAAATATACTTAGAAATAAACCTTACCAAAGAAGTGAAAGACCTATACAAAGAAATCTACAGAGCCCTACAGAAAGAGGTTAAAGAGGACTTTAGAAAAATGGAAATATATACCATATTCCTGAGTAGAAAGAACTAATATTGTCAAAATGGTCATACTCTCAAATCTACTATACAGATTCAATGCAATACCAATCAAAATACCAACTATATTCTTCATAGAAGTAGAAAAACAAACTTAGAATTTATATGGAATTTAAAAAGACCCAGGATCTCTAAAGCAATTCTGAGTAACAATGGCAAAACTGGAGGAATCACAATCCCAGGCTTCAAAAAATGCTGCCAAGCAATAGTGATTTAATCACGAGGATCAGTGGAACAGAATTGAGGATACTAAAACAAACCCAAACACTTTTACTCAACTGATCTTTGACAAAGGGGCCAAAACAATCTACTGGAGAAAAGACAGCATCTTCAACAAATGGTGAAAGAAACTAGACCCATATCTATCGGGAGAAAGAAACTAGACCCATATCTATCTCCATACACTAAAATCAGATCCAAATGGATCAAAGAACTGGACGTCAAAAGAGAAGCACTGAACATACTGGAAGACAAAAACAGGTAAAACCCTGGAAGACATAGGGACAGGAAAGGATTTTCTGAACAGATGACCAACCACACAAGAAATCTCAGCAAGATTCAACAAATGAGACTACAATAAATTGAAAAGCTTCTTTTTTTTCCAGCAAAACAAACAACCAGCAAGGTGAAGAGACAACTCACAGAGTGGGAAACGATATTCACCAGTAACACTTCAGACAAAGGATGAATATATAGAATATATAGTAAACTGAAAAACATACAGCCCCCTAAAATAAATGATTCCATCAAAAAGTGGGCAGCTGAAATGAAAAGAAACTTCGCAGAAGAACTACAAATGGCCAACAAGCACATGAAAAAGTGTTCATCGCTGGCCATCAGAGAAATGCAAATAAAAACAACATTGAGGTTTCACCTCACTCTAGTGAGAATGGTCTACATCAATAACTCAAAAAGCAATAATTGTTGGTGAAGGAGAGGGAAAAAATGGAACTCTACTCCACTGCTGGTGAGAATGCAATCTGGTATCACCATTATGAAAGGCAGTCTGAGAGTAGAAATTCCATTTGATCCAGTTACTGCCCTAATGGGGCTATTATCAAAAGAAATAACATCAACATGCCAAAAAGACACATGAATTTCCATGTCTATAGCAACACAATTCATAACAGCCAAATCCTGGGGATAGACTTCCTGCCCACCCATACAAAAATGGTTAAAGAAGATGCGGTACCCATACACAATGGAATATTATGTAGCCACAAAGAAAGACAGATATGAAGCATTTGAATAAAAATGGGGTTACCTAGAGTCAATAATGCTCAATGACGTGGACCAAGAACAAAAGACTGACTGGTGTTCCTCCTACAAAATAGGAGGAACAAAAATAATAACAAAATAATAACATAAAAGGCCCCAATGTGAATGGCAGGGTAGAAAGAGAGGCCATGGTCAGATAGGAAAGGGGTGAACTCTGAAAAAAGGGTGGACATAGATGCTCACTAATTCCCCAAACCCCCGTGTTTCTAATGTGTTACAGAATTTGGAATTCGTGATTTAACAAAAAAAGTTAAATTTCATGTCATGTGAATTTCTTTACCACAATGAAATTATTAAAAAGGGGGAAATATTTTTAAAGGAATACAATTCCGGAGGTTTTGGAGACCGGTAAGTTCAAAATCCATACAGTCCTTGTGCTGATTAATCCAAAACTGGCTGCCACTGGTGGATCCACGGAACTGGGTGGAGCGAATGTCTCCTTGAAGGCTGTCTAGCAGGAGATTTTTAACTGAAAAAAAAAAAAAGTTGGTCTTTTTCTGTACTCCGGCCTTCAGCTGATTGGACAGCGCCTATTCACTTTGAGGGCAACCTGTCTTGCTTAGTCTATTAATCTAAGTGATAATTTCAACTAAAGCTCCTTCATAGAAACCATCTCAGAATAACGTTAGACAAAATATCTCAGCCCTCCATGGGCCATTCAGATCCACATACAATGTAAACTTATGTATGTGACGTAAATATACTTACTATGCTAAGTAAACATACTTAAATATATGTAAATTTTGAGTTGACACATACAATATATTTCACAAGCAGTTAGGGGTGATCTACAGATTACTCAGAACTGGTCTGTAGGGACAACAGAAAAGACCTGGAATCATCAGAGTCTGCTGACGTCTGTACTCACATGTGGCAGGAGTGAGGTCGTCTGACGTTAGCTCTGACCACGGAGAAACACAAGCTCTTTCAGAACCACGCTTGTCAAAGCAAAGCCAAGGCAACAAGCATCTTGACCTCTCTCTTCCTCTCTTTCCAACCTCCTGCTGGTGCCCAACCCTCCAGCAGCCTAACCTGAAGGAAATCTGCATGATGCACACACAGATGTCAGCCTCCTGGGCCAACACGTATGACTGGAAACTACTGGAAATGGAAATAAAGCAAGGAGGCGGAAAGAGGACCTTCGGTCTTTCTAATGGGTAAATAGAGTGGCCCCAGCTCTGTACAGGGGTGGGCTCCAGGCCCCCACTGGATCCCAGCCCAGATCGTCCTACATTCAGAGCTGCCCCTCTACATGCATACCTATGGCAAAGTCTAATGTTGAAGTTAGCAAAGTAAGAAATTACCTAATATTAAATGGACACCCATAACAAGAAACTTTAATAAAAGCTATCTGAGTGTGGACTCTCTCAGATGATCTCGTTATACTCTTCTGTCTCTTTTTCTTGTGATGATGGGCAACGAATGGAAGAGAGATGAGCCGTGTAGGCGCCGGGCACAGCGTTGGGCTGCTGTGGACTCTGGCCGCAGGTCAGAAGGGGGTTGGGATGATGCCGATGGCTGGAATGTGTGGAGCAGGAGTGAATGAGCTGGTGACCGAGCTGGCAACGAGCTGAACTGCGAAGAGCAGGTATGCGCCATGCGGGTACCCTGACGAAAGACTGACTCCAGCTGGGCGAGGTGGTAGTCGATCGATTCCATCATGCTACTCAGAATAGTGGGCAATTTTAAAATTCTGGATTTTTCCGTTAATATTTTTGGATGGAAGTCAACTTCTGATGACTGAAGCCACAGAAAGAGCAATCACAAGTAAAGGGTGACTATGTCACATGCCTACGACCAATTCATGGAAGTTAGATACACTGATATGTCGCTAAGATTTCTTAGAAGCTCCGAACTTCTTCCCTACCTCCACCATAGAGGTTGCAACGATTTGTTCTCTCGGGACTCTGAGTACGGATGCCCTCTACCCCAGGACATTCTAATGACAGGTTGGATGTTTGCTATCAAATTTTTAGACTTGTCAATACAAATGAAAAATGGTACCTCCAAGCAGTTTCGCTTATACACTTCTCCTTTCTATGAGGATTTTAAACATCATATATATTAAATGACAAGTGGTAGAAAAGAGAACTTAATTCATATAAGGAATAGAAAGAAATAGGAGTCACATAAAAGAAAAGTCATTTGGTAGATCCCGGAACACACGTTGACCCCAGGGACTGAAGTGATCTCACCAAATCTTTTGTGCTCTCTCTCTCTCTCTCTCTCTCTCTCTCTCTCTCTCTCTCTCTCTCTCTCTCTCTCTCTTTCTCTCTATCTCCCCTCTCTCTCCCTCCTCCCTCCTCCTGCTCACCAGCACCAGGTTTTCATTCTCACATTAACAGTGTGGCCCAACAGGGAGTCCAACCTCTCAGGACCTCAGTGTCACCTTATGCCCATCCATGAGGCCCCTGAGGCATGCTGTGAATACAGGATGCACAGCCTTCTCAGTCCAGGTCTGACTCCCAACAAAACATTCTCTTCCATAATACTATATCTTGAAAAATGCCGATATCAATATACTGAAGTGACACTATCCACAATAAAAACTGTACAATAAAAGCTTCATGTCCCAGAGGGAGGTAAGATGAACAACCCTACCTCGTAAATATGTCGCTTATGGCTCCAAGTCTAAAGTCTTTGAGAGATGAATATTCTTCTTGGTCAGAGCCCAGCATGGCTCCTCACAACCTGGTAAACTACTATTAAATGAACATCATAAGTCACATTCTACTTATAGGGAGAGATGCTGGCAACTGAGATAAAAACCTTCACTTTAAAGAGAACAGGAAATAATAGCTTGTAGCTGAGCATTACCAAGAACTCTGACCCCGAGGGAAAGGGGGCCCTTCAGCCCTGTAACTTTAGTCAGCTTGGACGGTCCCTGTAGTCCTTTATCTTCAATGGCCCATTCGAGTTGGGAACCTTTGCTGAGAGGGATTCTTCTATGGGTTCTGCCTGCTTGGAAGCCTGTTTCCTGAAGGAGTTCATTTGCAGGCCTAGAATTACCTCCTTAGACACTGCGTAATCGCAGTTTCTCTGGCTAGGAAACTTTCTTAAAAAGCTACAAGTAGCAAATCTGCGAGGTAACTTTTATTATCCTCTTTTCATAAGTGCAGTTTCCACAGCTCAGAGATGTTAAGCGAGCTTGCATAAAGCCATCCAGCTGTGTTGTGACCAAACCAGCCTTTATAATCACAGGAATCTACTCTTATCTCCTATTCCACACAACGTTTTTGTGTATCTTTTATGAAAATAATTTTGTTTGCAATACTTCTATTATTATTATTAGCAAAATGTTCACATCTTAGCACTTCCAAGTGAAAATTTCATGTTGCTTTTTCTACCCTTTATGCCCTGCTGAATTTCCCTGCCAGGCAGGAAAAACAGAAAATAGGAAGAAACCCCACTTTGTCGCGCAGGTACCCCTGCACCATGCAGCCTCCACTTTCAGCTTTTCTGGGGTCTCAAGGCTTCAGAACTCCAGCACTCAGAGGAAGGGAGAGGCTGGCTCATCCAACTTGTGTGGGTCACAGCCGGAATCCACACCTGCTAACATGGTGATGATGATGATGATGTAGACCCAGGCACCACTAAGGAGTAGGTAATGCATTACTATGGCTCAAAAGCAAAAATTATGGAAAGACTATAGTGAAAACATTTTCTCTCTACTAAATCCACATCCATGCTAGTAATAGTGTTATTGGTTTCTTTTGCACTTCCAGAGAATGTTTCATGCACATATAACTATTTTAAAGCTATTTCCTTCCTTTTATTTTGCATGATAAAATACTGCAATATCTTTTTCCACACCTTAATTATCCCATATAATATTATACCTTTGAAATCTTATAATGTTTATCAGTACATGAAACTCGTAATCCTCTCCCAGAATACTCTCAGGGCATGGATACACCTAAGTTTATCTACCTGTTCTCTGTTGATGAAAAGACAAGTTAATTCTTCTGTTATTAAAATTCATACTAAAGAGATTATCTCGCATACAGCTCCTTTTGCAGGTGCACTGCCCTACCTAACTCAGTATTTCCCCATTGTGCTTCAAGGGCTGCTCCAAGCCTATGCTCCTACAAGGCGTGTAGGACACAGTCTGTTTTAGCACCTCTTGAGATGTTTGCCAGAGTGAAAAAATGGTATCAATTAGGTTCTTTTGATTTAAGACACAGTGGAATTAGAATTCTTTTGACTACAAGTGACAGAAAGCCCAACTCCACATGACTTATTTAAAATGATACTTGTTTTCTCATTGCCAGAAAGTTGACAGCTATGGACTCTCCAATAGGCCTTAACCCAAAGGTTTGGATTGGTGCCAGTGATGGTGAATTTTTCTCCATTCCTCAGCTTCTCTGTCTCTCTCTTTTTCTCTCTCTTCCATCCCCTCCTGTCCCTCACACATTCAGTCCTTTATATTGCCCTAGCTCCCTTCTGTCCTGGCCCTGACACCAGCAGAGATAATTTGTCCTGGATCTTTCTGACTTGAATAAACAGGATTCTCTGACTGGCCAGGAGGCCCGAGTCACAAAAACACTCTTGAAACCAGAGTTAAGAGTCAAAATCTTCCAAACTAGATGAATTTAGAGAGAGAAGGGAGTTTCAGATGTTCCATGGAAGATCCAAGTGATATTAATAAAAAAGAACAAATAACGTGCACTTTTTTTGCTATAGTCCACTCCTTTCACAGATAAATATTCATGTGCACATCCCTCGTTTACACTGATCCCTTCAAGAAATGTCCACATCTACCTGGCATCTATCATTCGACACGATGAAAACTGAAATTCCCACTCCTCCACCAAGGACAGACCGCACAAAACACATCTAGTTGTCTCTCCAGATCCAGGATTTCTGGATGATTCTCCTTAGCACCAGATGGCCCCTTCTGACACAGAATCCCATGGTTCTATAAAAGCACAAATGCATTACATGAAGACACAAGGAACAGAGTAATTAAAACAAACAAACAAGCAGCATCTATGTGGTAGAGAGAAGAAAGTAAAACAGTAAAATGGGGCCAGACGCCACAATGCATAGGCCAGGAAGTACAGGAGCTCCCAGCCCACAGCTAATACCAGCTCCCCAGCTAACCTGGCTGCTGCATACTTCCTGTTGGAAAGTGTCTGGTGCAGGTAGGATTGTCATGAGGGTAGAGGGCCCACAGGCTGTTGTTATCAGACTTGGAGTTTGCCTGGTAGAGTGACTCTGTCAAAACACAGTGAGGCATTAATCGACAATACAGGTAGCACGTTACATATTTTACAAGAACAGACTCGACGGCTGCTTTTCTAAAGCTGCACAGCTGAGAATGACCAAGAGCTAGTGACAAAGCCAGTGTCTGCAGTCACGGGTGCGGAGCTCAAAGTCTAAGCTTCCAACGTGCTTCTGTGAAAGTTATATTTGCAATAAACGGCAATCACAATGGGAAAAGTCATCCTCACCTATACCCTGCTAAGCTTCTCTGATTCCCTGCCTCCTCCGTAAGAAGCAGGAAGAAACAAGCTGGCACTTCCCCAGTTTGTCCTGCAGGTGCCACTGTCACCATGGGATATTCCTCTCCAGCACCACAGCCTGTTCTCTTGAGTCTGCAAAGGGACACGGGTCCCATTGGAGGCCAGTCTGCTCACCAATCGAAGGACCCCCCCACTCCCACCCCCAACCTTTCCCATCACTGAGTTTAAAATTCCAATTCCATAGTTTTAACCTACCGTAGGACTCTTTTCTCCTAAAATTTTATTTATTTTGTATTTAAATGGATTATGCAGATTTCAAAAAATAAATGTACAATGGGATCTTTATTTTAAAAAAATATCTCCCTTCGTCTCAGTCCGGTGTCTACTCATGCCCTCTACATAACCTTGACCAGGGAGATTCACTTGTCTCTCCTTGCAGATGTGCCAGTGCACCTGAAGCAAATTCCAGCAGATCCCTCCTTCCATCCCTTCTTAATGCAAAGTGCAGCAAGCTGCCCTCACTCCTCTGCTCTTCCTCACACTCCTATACAGCTAGATACTACACGGAAATTTCATTATCACTTCCGAAAGACATTATTTACCCCTTTGAATAATTTAGAGTCTCACTCCATGTGAATAAAGCTACTTCTCCAGGAAGGAACAACTACTGTTTGCTTTTGGGAACAACCTTGCACCAACTAACCTTGTACATGTCTGATTGTGCACACATGGGTATGTATCTGCAGACAAATTGCACAAAAGCAAAATTGCTTTCAGTACAAAGCATCGTAACAAATAGATCTAATTTGCCTTCCTTAGGGTTTATTAAACACTCTCCCCCAGTGAACATCTATTTCTTCCCAGCTTGATCAATGTAGGTGTTGGTAATTACATTTTCTCTTTTTTTGCGACTGTAATTGGTGGGAAATGCAATTTTGTTTTTAATTTCTACTTTTATTATGAATGAGGTTGAGTGG
Source organism: Ctenodactylus gundi (assembly GCA_004027205.1). Lineage (NCBI taxonomy): Eukaryota > Metazoa > Chordata > Mammalia > Rodentia > Ctenodactylidae > Ctenodactylus > Ctenodactylus gundi. Next base: position 61,324 of record PVKB01002226.1, on the reverse strand, counting down.
CTTCCAATTTAGGAGTCTTTCAATTATTCGTGGTGGGGACGGGGGGGCAAGAGCAGGGGAAACGGTCACCCCCTGGTTTTAGGAAAAGAGATTTAATGAAGTTAAAGATAATTTCAGAGCACTCAGCATGCCTGGATGCCTGAGTTGAGATGTGGTCACTCATGCTCTCTCTCTCTCTTTCTCTCCCTCCAGCCATCTTGGTGGCGGAAGCTTCTAGGTGGCATCCTCACAGCCCCTCCTGTGGGCTGCATCTGTATAGGACTTCTCTTCCTGGTGATACAGGTTTGGGGACTGAAGTTAAACAGGCAAAAAAAAATTTTTTTTTGGCTGCAGGATTCTTATTCCTTAAGCGATATTTAAAATATTATTTTTAGGCAACAATATAAGAAAACACATTTTAAGTGTGAAAAAACAAAGTTTTTTTTTTTTTTTAATAATAAGCTGATGTGGTGATACAGGCCTGTAACGCACTTATGAATTGTAAAAAAAAAAAGAATGTGATATTTCTTTTTATGTCAATATGAATATGTTTTCAGAATATGTTGTTAGAGGACATTTTTAAAGGCATTCTTATAAAACACTTGTATGAAGAAAGGAGAAGAAAAGGAAGTATCTCTTCATATTTGCATGTATGTATTGGAATATCCCAAAATATATAGAGAAGAAACAGAGAAAAGTGCCAGAGATGGAGACGGCACGTTGGATTTAGGAGATAAAATTGAAAGGGGGATCATTTTCACTCTATACCTGTAACCCCAACACTCTGGGAAGCCGAGGCAGGAGGACTGCAAGGTCAAACCCAGCACGGACAGTTTAGCAACTTAGCAAGACTCTGTCTCAAAAGACAGCAAACAGACAAACAAACAGGGATGGAGTTTAGTGAGAAGGCCCTGAGTTCAAACCCCAGTACCAAAAAAATTTTTAAAAAAGTAACTGTCCTTGCCTAATGCTATGTCTGCAGAAAATATACAAAAATATACAATAGGGACATTATTTATACTCTTACTAATATGACAATAAGCGTACAGTGATGGTCAGAATACTTCTGTCCAGCAATTCTGACAGAAAAAAAACATCATTACCAACCTCTCTGAATCCGAATCCCACCACTATAACCGAGAAATGGAAGACAAACAGGAGATTCCGGAAGTATCCTGTGGGAGGCGCTGTTGCAACAGGATGGCGCTTTCCAGCCCTGCAGCGCAGATTCTCTTTACAGCCAGCGTTCCAGAAGGCGGAAGAAAGCCTGCTTCTCTGATTTTTGCAGCTGTCCTTTCAGCCCCAATATTCCGTTTATATAACATGAAATTCCAGGACCCCAACTCTGTTCTTAGCATATTTTCTTCAAAATGTACATACTGAAAATATTTATGAAGTTTGTACAGTTCCAAAAATTTTAAACACAATAAAAGGTATATAAGTGAAAAAGATTCCCCCTCTTACCTCTGTTTCCTAAATGTCGTGTGTGGTCTCCACCCCTGGGCATTTTTCTCTGTTTCTGCTCTATCTTTTCTGGGATATTCCAATATATACACACAAGTGTAAAAAGATATTTCCTTTTCCTCTATCTTTACATAAATTTTTAATATAAAAACCCTTCAAAATATCCTCTGACAACATAATCTGAAAATATATTTATATTAGCATAAGAAGAAATACCACATTCTTTTTTTACAGCTCACAGATTTCCCCGTGGAGAGGCACCATAATTTTTCACTTATCCAAACCACTGGTGATGGACATTTTGAGTGATATGTTGTATCATTAGGCGCAGTGCTATAATGAGTAACTGTTAGTTCTTGTCACACACGTGTTCATCACATAGATCCTGGTGTGAAATTGTAAGTTAAAAGGTAAATGCATTTGTAATTTTGACAAACATTTCTACGTGTACCATTTTCACACTCCCACAAGCAAAAATATAATGCTCTTTTCTGTGTAAGTTGAGCAATGTAATGATGTATCAAGATACAAACATGGTCAACTCTGATAACTGAAAGCTGATATATCAGGATCTTTTCATTTATTTAAGGCCCGTGGAATTTAGTTGATTCTTTTTTTTTTTTTTTTTAACAACCGGTGAGGATTACAACATAGAGTGGCTGAAGCAAAAACAAACAAAAACAACTATTCACGTAACTGGATATGCATGTTCTTAGATCTCAGGACTATCTGTCTCTCCATTTTTCTTCTCTCTTGCGTAGGTTTCTTTCGATAGTGAATGCTCAACATTTGAGATTTGTAACTTCACTTTTGCAAGACTCTTCACCAAAGAGTCCTGGACACGGACCTGAATTGGACACCATAGCCTCATCAGATGGAGTTTTCCTAGTGTCTTGGTCAAATCCCTCTTCTCGAGCCAGGGATAGAACCAGTTTTCCTGTGAGGACAGATGGTGCGGTTAGGGTCAGGGACGAGGGCTGGGACTTACTGGGGGAAATTTGAGTCTAACATAGAGGGACGTGAGTGAATACATTCTTCCCCTGCACCCAAGAAGTACTTGTGCCTACAGAGAAGGAGCTTGGACTCGTTTGCATCACTCTCTGGTCTTCATTACTTCACATCTGGGATATCTCGGCACTGTGCATTTTCTATTCCTTTCTAGGATTGGCTCCTCATGGTACAGGTATTCATAGTAAGTGACAATATTAGTCACCCTTAATCAGTGTTCAAAGTGTTTACTGCTAAAGCATAATGTAAATACAAAAAAAAAAAAACTGCATTGGAAATGCAGAAAATAGGAACCACAACAGAGGTATCTAGGTAACCAGAACAAAGCCCATGCCCTATTGTAGAGTTCTTTTACCCACATATATATATATATATATATATATATATATATATATATATATATATATATATATATGCGCGCTTGTGTGTGTGTGTGTGTGTGTGTGTGTGTGTGTGTGTTTTTGCAGTTAATTTGAGTATTTTGTGCAAGTATATATAGGAGCAAAATTACAATCCCTCCCCTCCTTTTTTTGGACTTCCCACACCCTCCTCAACCCCCTTACTCCCACTATTACTCACATTTGGTTCTATAAAATGACTGAATTCTGAGTCTCTCATGTTAGAGAAACAATCCAATATTTAACCTATTTAATTGTGGGGTTCTTTAGGAACATAACCTAGCAGCTGGGTGGTTTTCCTTTGAGATGGTCTCTGCCTGGCTGTGCTCTTTAATAGCTGGGAGCATTTTGGGGCGTGATAGCCATAGAGGTTGAACATCACTGACTTCTTTGTGCTCTGAGTTTTAAAAAGATAACTTTCGCAAGCAAGATGTTTACAAGAATGATAATACTGTGTACGCTTTATAGGTAAGAACACTCAAGGTGCAGGAGGATAAGGAGGCTTTGCCCATAGTCACAGGTTCTGAAAGAAGACGTGGATGTCAGAATTCAGCTGTATTTTCCTCTTCAGTGCATCCCCATATGCTCTCTGTAGATTGGCTTTGTTTGTAGGGCTTGCATCACTGCTTCCAAAAATGTGTCTTTCTATCAACAGCAATAGGAAACCTATGATCACAAGCCCCAGTTGTGTATTCTGGGCCCTAAATACATCTGCCTTTAGAGCTGAGCAAAGTAACAAACTTCTCGATCTGTCCTGTAGGGGCACCGGATCCGGAGTGTCTTTTTAGAACCTTACAGCCCTTATGTTCCAGAACTGCGGTAGAACATGCGTTCTGGAAGGTAGAGGAAGACTCACAGGTTCACACATGGACCCAGCAGCTCAGTACCTGTGTCCTACACATACGTAGGGACTTAGAGTCCTAAGGGTTAGTTAGGACTCTATTATTATTTTCTTGAAGGTAGATTTGCTGCATTTTTGAATAAATAGTGTATTTCTGTGGCTCCAAAATAAAAAGAATAAGGTGATTTCACACACATACACACATGCACATGCACATACACACACACACACACGAATGCCTTTCCAATCTTGTTGCCTGTCTGTTCTGCCCCAGCACCTACTCCTTAAATATGACTCATTTTCCTCCATGTTCTTCCACACATTTATACAAATCTGTATTCTGTCAGCTTCCTTTTTATACAAGTGATAACATAAAATTAATTGGTTTGCAAAATAACATATCTTAGAGATAATAGGCACCAGAATAAAGACTATTTTCTTTTTTTGCATGCTTAGAGCATCCTATTGTATGGTGTATCATACATCATTAAGCTAGTCTCTCAATAATCATTTAGGTTCATGCATACCTCTTGTTGCTATAAAGGATGCAATAATAAGCCATGTGCCTATGCCATTTTTTACATGTGTAAGTACATTTATAAATTTTTAAAATAAAATAAATTCGTAGGACTAGAATTGCTGGGTTAATAGTCCATGCATTTTATTTTAATAAATAGTCCCCACATTGCCTTTGCAATCAACAGTTTCATCAGCAACATATGAGGGTCACCTCCACAGAGCATGGCCTGTCAAGCCTGAACGTTTGGACTTCTGCCAGTCTGGTATATCTCTTTTTGCATTTTAAATTGTTTTTCTTGTCTTGAGTGAAATAAAACAACTTTTTGTAAGTTTATGAAAGAGCACTGAGAAAGTTAAGACTTTTTCAGTTGCTGGCATCAGAAACCAAACAAGTATCAGATTTAATTAAGTAACAGTGATGAATTTGTAGGGAGCTACTTATATAGTTCGTTCATAAGCGTATAGTTTTTAGATTTCTGGAGTTTGTCCCTGGGTAAAGAAAGTCTCTGGGGGAACATCTCAGTTTAGTATCCTCCTCAACACCTGAGCTGAGGGATAGTGACACCTTCTTGGTCCCAAAGCTGTTCATTTTTCTTCCAAGTTGGGCTTGTCACTGCTTCTTTTGACTCTATGGCAAGCCAGCTTATGCAGATGTGACAATGAGCTCATGACCATAATCATTCCTTTTTGCGGTAGATTTCTCTAGCCTTCTAATCATCCCTCCCAGGGCTGATGTGCTCAGCAGCAGGCTCCAGGTCAAGGTGGCCAGTAGCCTCCTTAGGGAGAGTTTCCAAGGGGGAATACGGGTTTTCTCAGGTTGAACCTGGCACAGGGAAGGGCTCCACTGAAATTCTTCCGTCTACTGTGTTCCCTTACTTACTTTTTATTTATTCATCACATGCTACCCGTCTCCTTACTCACCAATTTCCTCCACCCTCAAAGTCTCGGTTGCTCTTCAGTGTGACCTCAACATCCCTCTGTCACCTTGCATATGTGGTGGCTGTGGTTGTCAGAGGCACATCGTTCCAGTCATTAATTTATCAACCCGGCTCCCATAAGCACCTGTCCTCCTGACCTGGAGTTAATCTGTTTTGTGATTGGAGGAGTCCCAGCAGCAAAAACCATACTTTCAGATTCCAAATCCAAATGAAAAGGGGAAACACATTTTGGAACACAAGGGCGTACTCAGTGCTGCCCAACTAACCGCTCCAAAAGAAAACTGGTGTCCCTCCAAAGAATTCAGTTGTTTATTTCTTTTTTACTAAAGTGGCTTAATTGACCAAATGTTTTGCTTTTGGATGAACAAAGCTTCAGACTGTTGTTTTATGAGCTTGTCAGAAACCACAGGCTAATTAAGAAAGCCAGAAAATACACTGCTATCTTAAAATACATGTTACAGTATCAGAGGAATTTGGTTTCAAGCAATATTTATTATACCCTCTTCACAAAGCATCTGTATCTCGGCTATGTACACATCAGTGTAGAAAGAATGTGAGCTCAGCAAACAGATCAAACATAGCTTCAGTACAGTTTTCCCTGTGATGCTTAGGGAATTATTAAATGCTCTGAAATTATCTATAAAATAAGAAAGAAAGAACATATTTTCATTCAGTAAATATGAGACACATCACAATGTAAGCTCCGTAACACTTGTAATAAAAGTAAGTGTCCAAGAATGTATGTTGCAGAGCTGACTTTACCCCAGACATCTTACACTGGTCTGGATGCATGTGGGAGGTGGTAGTGATCAAGACAGTATGCTTTGCAGTCAAGCAAATTTACAAATTGCTTGATGTTAAAGTAAGATATTTCACTGTACTGAGGAGTGGGTGCAGAATAGAACATATGAACTTGGGAAACTACATTTCCTCATCCAGTAGCCGAGGCATGGAAAGGAAAGTTGAGTCCTAAGGTTGCAGAAGGCAGAAGCAGGTGAATCGTGTGGTGGGCCTGATGATCAAGTGAAAGGCATTTGGCTTCCATCCCAAGAGAAGGGGGGGCCTCTGAAGCGCCTTAGGCAGAGAAGTGTCCCAGTTGGGTGTGTGTTTTAAAACAGTCACTCCAGCTGCTGTGTGAAGAAATCTCTGGAAGGAAACAAAATTCCAGAGAAAACAGTACAATTAAGGAATGATAATCTCATCCCAGAAATGGCAATAAAAATGGAAACGAATGTATATGTCATGTAGGAAGACATAGAATCTTAAGTGTTACAAATGATTTAATGGAGATATTGAGAAAGACCACGTACTGTTCATGCCACCAGCCCATGCATTTGGTGGTTTCCTCTCAGAGGAGTGAAAACCTAGAAGACAGAGGCCAGCTGTTTGGAGAAAAGTTTTACCTCCTTTGAATACTTAGTACCGTGCCATTTACTGGTCACACTGAAATGTTCCTCCAATGGGAATCCTTCAGATACACAATAATATTGATAATGCTTGGGGCCCTCAGCAGGTGTCCTTTCTCTTTTATTTCAGTCAAGTCAATCTTCCCCTTACTTATAATGCTTAATAGGTTTTAGGGTGAAGTCCAGTCATGTATGATCATAAAAGCTCTCTAGATGACCCTGAAGCAGCACCTTGAGAAATATTGTTCTGGATCAGGCATCTTTCCATCAAACATACCCCAGCCTCTGTTATTCTATTTGATACACCTGAAATTCTTTCCACCCACTGTTTACTTAAAGGCTCACTTTCTAGTTCTAGTTTCTTCCTTGAGTCCTGAGCTATCAATTTTACCCCCTAATTAACGTGCCTGGCATTTTTATGGAGATGGATACACAACACAGATGCTGCTATTTTGTGCTTACTCCTTGTGCTGCAGGGCATCATTTATAATCCTGAGCACCCACCTCTGCTTTAGGCGGTGATTCCTCTAAATGCAGGGTCATTGTCTCGGAACAGTATAGCGTCTGACACAGAAAGTGCCCTGAAATTGCTATCTGCTGGGTGGACAGGCAGGTGAGCAAATATGAGAGTGTACAGAGAATCGAGAAAGAGGAAAATTGATGGGGATACCAAAGGCAAGCAGTGTAGTGGAAAATAAAGATGTGATAAACAGAATACAGTAAAGAAAAAAAAAACAGGACTGAGCAGGAAGAGAATCATTACAGCCTGGAAGACAATGTGGGTGATTTAATCACAAAGAGTTTTAAGAAACATGAGAAAAGAAGTCTGCAGGCAACATGAAATGGATTCTTAAGTACCTGACAAACCCAAGAAAAGTAGATATCAAAAAAAAAAATCAATGCATTGAAACCCAACAAAGCTTCAGTGGGCCATCCCTTTTCAATCACTTAGAAGGAAAATGATACGTTTAGTACATCCTCTGTCTTCATGTCTGGACCTCTAAACAGGGCATTGGGATTCAGAGACTGCAGCGAGACAGATTATCTCTCTTCCCAGTGCACTGCCGTACTTTTTAAATGACACCAGCCCTCCCAGCAAGATTGATTGTAAACTTGAAAAGGTTGTATGTGATGTAATGAATAACACATGCTAGCCCCTCAAGCACATCTCCGGAAGGGCACGTATCCTGTACGTTTTCATCACTTATTAAATATTGGATGGGGATTTTACTAGGCTAGCCAAAAGACACTTCCTAATAGCCCACTTACTGAACTGCTCTAATTGATTCAATGCATAGTTATTAAGAAACAACTGTTTTTGCGTTCTGTGAATGGTTGTGAGTGGATGTCTGGTTGGAAGAATGTTATGTGAAAATCACAAAGGAAGATGTTTTGAGGACATTAAGATAATTCAAACATGGATCGTACTTGGGACTCAGATGCCAGTGAGGGAAAGAAGACATGAGTAACCCTCCCAAAGGAAAGAGTGATACATCCTATCAGATCACAGATTCTACTATGAAAATACACAATACAAAGAAAATGACATTATTTTAAAGGGGTTAAAGAAGGACATTTCAAGAAGTTGTGTTTCAGCTGAGCCTTGAGGGATCTAGAGACTCTGAATTTGGGGAAAGGTATTTGGGGTAAAGAAAAGACATGAAGCAGACCGTTGGGATGTGTGAGGGGTGCATGATTTATCAGATAAGAAGAGGACTTCATAAAGGAAAATATTAGGCAAAAATGTCAGAAGACAATATTGAAATTTTTCATGGAGCTTTTCTGAAGTTTGAGATCCGTTGTTTAGTGCTGTTTGGTTAACTCTTAATACTTGCTTAATAATTGCTATGGGACAGCTACATTGTAATTACATGAATTACCTCAATTAAGATTCACAATAGCCTTGATGTCCTCAAGGTTCATGAAGTCTTCCTTATCCAAATATAACTGGTGCTGGAAAAGGTCAATTAAAAGATCTCTTTGGAAATGAAAATACTTATTTATAATTTTGTGTCAAATTGTGTGTGCATAACTGGAGATGGGAGGGTTTGATGAGAATCAGACCTTTATAACGTCCTGAGTGTCTCTCAGAGACTGCTGAGTGAGTGTCCCCAGAGTCTGTAATTAACAGTATGGCATGCATATATTTTGTTTTACAACAATAACATACACATATTTGCACATTGTATCTACAACTTTGTACTAATTCTTAAAATGAATAAGAACAATTCAAATGAACTTTTTTGGGGGGACGATCCATGATCCTCTCAAGCAGATTACAGGCAAATAATATGACATACACTTCAGGTTTGTATTTTCAATATAATCACAAAAGAGTTAATTTATTAAATTTTTTGTGTTGCTTAATTACTCCCAAACTTTTGTATTAAAATTATCCTCATTTGATAGGTATCTCATGTTATTGTTCTGCTCAGATCTTTTTCAAGAGTGTTTCATTCATCCTAACTCTGCCAAATATTTGTCAGTGGCTTTGAACGGGATTCAAACAGCTCAGCACATTTATTAACTTCGTGACATCCTACATCACTCTCACTGGGTGAATATTTGCTTTATGAGCATTTGCATTGTATTTTTAGTAGTCATTAGCTGAAAGTTCAGGGAGTTTTCAACACGGAATGATCAGAAACAGATTGACCAAAGTGAAAATTGCTAGGCAGGGTCAAGGCGCTTGAATATGGGACGCATACAAAAAGGTCAACTCATTATACAATATTTTTATGATGTGCATTATTTTGCTGAAAAATAAATACTTAGATAATGAGTATTTCATGTATTTTAAGATTCCTAGTCAGCTCACCAGGGAAGTCAAACAAGGTACATGTGACGATTAACTTTTACGTTAGCCACTTAGCCTTACACAGGCAAAACAAGGGCCTTAGTTGTTGATTATGAATAATGTGGGTCTGGGAATATGCAGTATACTAGAAGTTGGTCTTTCCTCCACTATCTGCTGCCAACTCATATTTTTTTCTCCTAAACTTTTAAAATTAAACAAAGATTCTTAATCCTAAATTTGTGTTTTTTCTACTAATATATGAAAGTCATTCAACAATTGTTTTAGCTCCAACCTATAATATTGATATCATCTGTGACTTCTGGTCAAGACAGTGGCCAAATAAAAGAGCTGCACAATGTGTCCTCATGGACCTACTTAAAAAGTTGAGAAAATAATCAAAAGCCACAAGTTCAACTAGATAGGACAGGGAGGAGTGTCTTAACTACTGAAATGAGGCCACTGGAAGGTAAAAAAGTCCTAAAACACATAAGAAGTAGAGGTAAACAGCAGCCCAGGAAGCTAACTGAGGCCCACTGCAATCCAGTATCTGCAGAGGAAGAAAACAACTCCAAGGAGCCTATGGGAAGGTCAGAAATCCTGAAATCAGAAGTGAAGGAAAACAGCTGCCCAAGAAGCAGCTGCAAGTTGACTGAGTGCAGTTCCGAGCTTCCAGCATCCACAGATGGAGGAAAGTCTGGAGCCTGGAGCCTCGGACCAAGGTAAACACAGATCTGGGAGAAGTGGGAATTGATAACAACTGGTAGCTCAGCCTCCAAAAACAAAAAACAAAAAACAAAAAAACAAACAAACCAACAAAAAAACCAAGCCTGTGGGTAGTGCACACTATCAATGCAATGTGAGCTCCCCCTAGATAAGGCCTCTTCGATCCTAGATCAGAAGGAGTGCTCAGCAATCATAACAGGCAATGATGTAAGCAGGAGCCATTTTTTTTAAAAAAGAGCCCAAGATTGAACTGACTAAAGTAAAAGAAAACTCAGAAGAGCACATCAGGGTTTTGGGGGTCACTCCTAAACAGTACCTAGGAAAAAAACTGGCACAAGAAACTGTTGTGGAGAGGCAAGAAAAGACACCAAACCCCTGAATGGCTGGGGTGTAGTGGGAACACCTCTGAGGGTGGAGAGTTCCGCCTTCAGGAAGGGAAGCCAGAACAGGTGGGAGAGCTTTGCTGAGGGGGATGGAGGTGAACAAGACACCTTTAGGCCATTGGGCTGTTAGGTCCTCCCTCACTGCCTATTCCCAGCACAGAAATCAAAGGAATTTCAGCTACTTCCACACAACTTCATAACCATTCAAGAAAATCTCTTGGCTAGGCCTTTGAAGTGAGTCCATCAACAACAGGAACATAAGAAGAAGACAAGGTAACAGGGCACCCACAGAGATGCCTGAGACCTCAAAAATTAATGTCAGGGGCCCTGAAATAATGGAACTCATAGGGAAGAAAGTCAAAAAGCCAACAACCAGTTCAAACAAGATATCCTCAAAGAAATGCAAAAAAATGAACAGTGGGCCTAAGGAGGAACTTACTAAACAAATAGTGGTTTTATAAGAGACAAAGGTTACTGAGAATATAGAATCCACAAATAAAAAAATGGCTGAGGTAAATAAGGAAATGCAAGACATGAAGGCACATTTTGACAGAGAGGTGGAAATTCTGAAAGAAAATCTAGCTGAAATTCAGGATATAAAAAATAAATTTGAAAGCACAAGAAGTTGACTCAAGCATTGAGGGGACAGAATTCCAGACCTTGATGAGAAGGCTGAGAAAATAGATGCTATAACTAGGCATGACTCCAAAATTAAAAATAAACAAAGTAGATGGATACAACAACTGATGGACGATTCAAAGACTACCAACTTCAGAATTATGAGAGTGATAGAGCAGAATACAGCACCAAAAGTATAAAGAATTTATTCACTGAAATCACACAGGAAAATTTTCATACTTTCCAAATCAAAAGAAATTAATATTGAGGTACAAGAAGCATATAGAACGACAAAGAACCTCAACCAGCAATGAGACTCGCCATAGCATATCATAATCCAAACCTCAGAAATACAACATAAAGAGAAAATACTAAATCCTACAAAAGAAAAATAGATATTCTATCAAAGCAAACTCATTTGAATTACTGTAGATTTCTCAATGCAAACTTTAAAGGCCAGAAGACTCTGGAGCAATATCTTTTAAGCTTTAAAAGATAGTAAGTGTCAACTCAGGTTGTTGTATCTAGCAAAAGGATCCCTAAAGATTGAAGGAGAAGTAAAAACTTTTCATGACCAAGAATCGCTAAAGAAATTTGCGACCACTACCCTACCATTCCAGAAAATACTTGAAGGAGAGGCAGAGAGACAAGCGGCAACAAAGAACATTGAGGAAAGGAAACATCTAAATAAAAAGCGTAACTAAAAAATAAAAAATTAATATTTGAATTCTTTCATTGGTATCCTACTAAAACAGTACCAGTTTTCTCATAAAATCTGTGAAACTTTCTCAGATAATTATTATTTTAATAGTATAGTAGATTGCAAAGCAAAATAATTATATTCAGCATAGGGAATTGGTATAAAATCTTTTAAAAATATGTATGCATGAATTTATGAACAGATAAGTAGATAAAATGATAAACCCAATCTGGCAAAATATTAGTAATTAGTGAAATGTGCATAAATCACTTATGAAAGTTTAAAAAAATCTGAAATAATTAAGTATGCTTTTATATCTATTGCTTTATGTGTAATATACTTTTGTGATATAGACTTAAGTTCATTTAATGCAGTAATTCACTTATTTGGGGATCATCTGTGACTGTGATAGCCAAATAAGTAAATTTAGCTGATTAGAGTAAATTTATGATGTAAATTTATCCTAAGAAAACTGATTGATGTAATGATAACCTGAATATCTTTTGAATGTACAAATATTTACCTTTCAGTATTCAGCTGAGGAATTTGAAATTTAACTTCTCTCTTTTTCTTTCTCATATTTTCTACACTTACGAATTTCATTGTTATACTTTTCCTATGTGGACTAGTGGGTGATCCATGTTAGAGAATCTCAACAAAGATACAGTAAGATACAAAAAAAGGGAGAAACTTTTGGCAAACTGTCCCAATAAAGGGTTTTGCTGGCCCCAGAGAAGAGGCATCAAGATACGGCCACGGCAGTCCATTCTAGGGTTAGGAAGCTGAGCTAAAGTGTGATGATTTGAGTGGTGAAGTGAGTGAAACACAGAAAATTAAATATTTTAAATATTTCATGGTTTCTCTGATTTGGGAAACCTAGAATACAGTCATTCTATAGAACCAAATGGGCATAATAGTGGGATTTGGTGGGGAGGATAGAGAGGGCTCGGAAGGCCCAAAAATGTGGAGGGGAAGAGATTGTAATGTTGATGTGATATATATAAGCATAAAAATACTCAAGCTTATTGGAAGCATTATCACATACATATCTGAATAAAAATGGGGAAATATAAAGTAAGAGTTTGTAGTCTATAAAAATACATAAATAATAAAATGTCTGCATGATTGTCTCAGTTATTTGTCTGTTGCTGCGACTCAATACCCAACATCCACAAATTTAGCAAAGCAAAGGTTTATTTTAGCCCACAGTTTCAGAAGCTCACAGTCCATTCAGCGGCGGCCGGCAGCAATCAAAGTACATGGCAGAGACAGAGGTGGAGACAGCTTCTCACGACATCACAAATAGGCAGGCAAGTTGAGACTTGTTGAGATCAGTCCCAGTCCTCCAAGGAAGGCAGGAAGCAGCTTATGTATCCTTCCAGGTCTCAGCCCAGTGATCAGCCCCTCCTGGATCCAGGCGTGGAAGGTGTGGGCACTACATGCCTTTAATCCTAACATACATGCTGGTAATCCACCCCTCAAAAGTAGGCCCCAATCTGCCAACAGCACATGGTTCCATAAACAATCCATAACATTTAAGTACATGAGACTTTTTGGGGACATTCCAGAACCAAACCACAATAATGATGCAGACTCTAATGCAACCAGGGTCTCTTAGTATTTGTTTTGGAACTACCAAAGGGTCAATTTCTTTAAACAATGCATATGTACATATGTATTTAAGAGGAAAGTGTATTCTTTAACTTTTGGATAGAGGATTACGTGTACATAAATTAAGCCATTTTTGTTATTTTAAAAAATATATTCTAAATATCTATTATTTTATTTTCTTGATATGTTAATTACAGAAAATACTATATTAATTCATGATTGTGGAGTTGGCAGGTTTTATTGTAATTTTGTCAATTTATTAAGTGTTTAAGTCAAGAAGTTCTGTACCTTTCTGATTCTTTTGTTCCTTATTACTATATAGTGTGCTTTTTTCCTTTGTATATACATTTTAAATTTTACTTTAAATTATTGAATATATCATAAATATGGTAGCTTTATTTTGGTTATCATTTTTATTTACATATCCCCTCCTTTCCCTCTCCCACTCTCTCATTTTACCCACCTGCATGATGTTTTAAATGTGTCTCTTACAAGCAGTGGAGTTGTTTTTTTGAAAATACACTCTAATATCTTTTGAATGATGATTCTAGTTTATTTACACTTATTATGATTACAGATATATTTAAATTTATTTGTACCCTTTAACATATACATTTTTTTCTCCTTTTCAGGATTCTGTTTGACAATATTATTTACCCATCACTGTCCCTACTTGAAAGTAATAGATTTTCTCTTCTCTTAATGGTATATTTAAACTCTTCATGTGGATTTGTGATTTAACAGCATCTAAACTCAGTCAATATTTTACTTCCTACAAAAACATCTGAGTCTGAGCTTACTTCAAACTTTATTTTTTCTGTCCTGTTGTTTTCCAGCATTTTTGGTCCATCTGGTTTTTGGGCCGTCTGATTTGTCACTACTGCCCTTGGTTATATCTGTGTTTAAGAAAGTGAGTGTCCATTTCCGCCTCTTTTATGTCATGCCCTCGTGAATTTAACTTTCTTCCTGGTAAAGTACACCTGAGTAGTTAGTTCTTTTCCACAAGGTCTTTGAGTAATGAACTTTCTAGTCTTTGATTTGAAGCACATTCTCACAAAATTTAAGTGAGTCCAATCTAGGTTCACAGTTACTTTTTCCTTACCACTTTGTCATCTGGTCTCTGGTTTTGCTATCGAGGAGTTTCTGCTTTTTGTCTAATAGTTGTGGCTTCATTGGTTATATGACTTTTGTGTACAACTATTTTTAAGATTTTAAATGCGGCATGGAATCTCAGCACTCAGGGAGGCTGAGGCAAAAGGTTGCTGCGAGTTTGAGGGCAACCTGTGCTTTATAGTAAGCTCAGGACCAGTCTGGACTACAGAAGGAGACAAACAAAAAACAAATAGCCAACACCAACAAAAAGTCTCCAAGGTTTTAGATGCTTCTGTGATGTAGTTAACAGATTTCTTTTTATTTACCCTTTTTGGAAATTGCGTGGTTCTTGATAATTTAAATCACATATTTTTCTTTTGTGCTTGGAGGTTGCTTTTCCCGATTTCTCAGGTTCTACAATGCAAGGCAGAGCTCTGGCTGCCCAGCAAGGTCCGTGTGGACCTGTCCAACAGGACCTGCAGTAGGGACTCTAATGGCGAGGCTCAGGAGTGAGTCTTAGCACAGGTGTCCTTTAGTTGACATGTTGTTCCAGGTGTCCTGCCAGAGTGACGTCTGGCAGTCCTTCAGTGACTGCCTGCTGTCCCTGATGGTAGCTCTGATAGCTCTTTAGTACCTGTTGGGTGACCCCTGGGTGTTTCTTTGTGACTGCTGGCTGTCTATGGGTCTGTACTTGGGTACATCCCCCTGGTGCTCACATACACCGCCCACGGCCGTGCCAGCTCCTGGCTTCTCTTGCCTTCACAGGGGCACAGATTTCCAGCCCTCTGCAGGTTCTCAGTCTTATGCACATACATTGGTTTTTCAGTTGAGGACCAGCTAAACCACTCTGAACACCAGCAAATAAGGCTCATTTGAGAAAGGCAATAGTGTTTTAGAAGTCTTGATGTGGAGGAACACGTGGCAGAAGTGTGCCCTGCAGAGCAGTGGCTTCCCTCGGCACTAGTGATGGCATCACCCGCCTCTATACATGATGACCAGCCTATGCACAGCAATTGGTTTCTTGCCAGTTCTGTTCTTTGGCATCTAATACTTTGCAAGATTTCATAGCTCTCTTTTGCCTTTGTAAAAAGCCTTTCTTACATTTTATTTGCTAAAGTAACTGCATTAGGCTAATATACACCATGAGTTTGAAACACACAAAACATACTGTTAAATAAAAATTACAAGAGGTCATTACTTGGGCTAGGCATCTCTACCAACAAAACTAAACTAAACAGTTTAGATTAAAAATAAAATGGAGTCACCCAAGCTAAAGTTTTAGGTTCCAAATCCAAAGGAAGCTCCTGGAAAAACCGGGAGACAGGAAGTCCAAACTTCCTGAAAAGAAAGTTCGCCTAGAATTATTGTAAATTTCCCTCAATCTATACTCCTTTCTCCCTTCCATCCTTTCAAAAAATAGTCAGATATCAACCTGTCATGTTGTTGTTGTTTGTTGTTCTGTACCACCTTACAAGGAAAAGAATTTTGAAATGACTGATCTGATTTTGGTCCTTTGGTCTCTGCTTTATTCGGCCTTTCTTTGTTGATAAAACCTATTCTTTCTGCCTTGGTACAACGTTTACTGTGTTTTGTGTAACAAAGCTTCACCTGATTCTTGAATTAAAAAAAAATATATTTAATATATTTCTTTAAAATGCATGCATTGCTTCACTTCTAAAAAATTCTCACAGCTTTGTAAGATTCTCTGGCCCATTTTTTTCTATTTATCCTTCAAAAAGTCAATTAAAGGTAGAGGGATTTTCGAATTTTACCTTCCAAATTGATCCATTTTCACCTTTCCTCTTCACAATTTCCCAGTGCTACCTCCTATATATCGTCCTCAGGCAGAGCTTCCAGTTGGTCAATTTTAAACTACCTAACCTGCTCAACATCTATTTTATCGATCTATTTTTCTGTTCTTTTTCTAATGTACCTTCCATGTCATATTGTCATATTTCTTTGAAAGATTTCCATTCTTTTATATCTTAATAATTTAAGCAGGCTTAATTTGCATCCTGTTTTGATTTGCCATTCTACTACTTTGTTTGGCTTCTAATTCTCCCCTTTTCTCTTGGCCTCCTTCATGTCTTTCTTGTGTAGCTTGTAATAGTTTGCCATGAGCTCTCCTTTTTAGCCTGGTTTTTGTTTTTGTTTTGTTTTGTTTTCTTACTAGAATGCCCTTTGGCCTGCATTGTAGGACCATCTTTTCAGAGTGCTTGGTTTCTTGCAGAAGTTTTGAAGTATTTACTTGCCTAGGGATTAATACAACATTTTTTGTGTTAACTCCCCAACTGGGGTCAAGAGTTTAACTTACTTAGATGGGTAGAGGGGCTAAGTTCAAGCTCTAAGGCTATTTGGCACACAGGTATACAGTATTAAATTATCAGGGATAGCTCTTTTGTTTTGAATTCTTTACACAGATCACAGGCAGAAACAAATAGATTTATCCGTGGTCTCTCTTTGCTGGGAATACTTGTGCCTTAGTCTACTATTTGACGGAAGTGCAATCTTTTTACAACACTTACTTTATACGAAAGCAATTGTGAAGCTCTCCTTTGTTGACACCCTCTATTAGTGGGCTTAGATTCCCCTAAGGAACTACCGCAGGCTAAAGCAAAAAAAGAAGTTATTGTCTCAAAATTCTGAAGAATCCAATATTAGAGTGGCAGTGTGGTCCAGTTATGGTGAGGGCCCTCTTCCTAGTTTGCAGACAGCTGCCCTTTTGCTGTGCCCTCTGCAGAAGAGGGAAGGAGAGAGTGAGTGAGTCAATGGTATTTCTTCTTCTAAGGGCACTAGTCCCGACTATGAGGGCCTCACCTTTATGACCTTGTGAAATCCTAATTACCTCCCCCAAATCACATCTCATTGGAAATTAGCACTCCGGAGTAGAAATTTGGAGGAGACACATACATTGAGTTCACAACAAACACAATCTCTCATCCTAGTCCCTCTGTGCATATGAAAGCCGGGCTTCTGGTTGCCTTGGTAACCACCCCACCTCTCTTTGCAGCATCACCTTATGTATTCAGTCTTTCAGTCTTCTGTTCCCACTATATTTCTGGATTCTAGGGACTTCATTGTTTTTCTTTAAATTAACTACCTAGCATGCCTACGGTTTCCTGACTCTTCTAGGGTTACCTTTTTCCCAGAACCAGAAGTCCTCCCAACCAGTTTACACCTCTGATTTGAGTGAACTAACCAAGCCTTCTGAATTTCCTTACCTTTTTATTAAAAAAGGACAAGTATATAGGCATAATTTTCATTCAGCTCATGCAGTAATTCTGAGAAAGAGCAATTAGAGATAACAATATGTTGCAAATTAAAAAAATGTTAAATATGGCAGAAGCAAATAAAAATTCTCTAATAATGCATTTTAATTATAATGAATTGATAAAACACATTTTATCTGAGGATACTAAAGTATATTATAACTACATTATAATTCCTTGAAGAGGTCATAAAATGTTTCCAACCCAGCAACCGCAGAACAATAAAAACCCATTTGGGATTTGATTGTAAAGTAAGTATTATTGACTTCCTTTTTAAACACTATGTGTACGATTTCTGGAATATTGCATTATGGGTATAGATGAGGTTATTTTTCTCAGGACATGTGTTATGCAATCACAGTTGTCAATTTCAGAGTTGCACCCACAGCATCACGAGTTCAAAGACAATGAGAAGCAGTTAAATGCAGGAATTGTCTTGGTTGGAGATAGAAGAAACTTTGAGAGATGAGGGCCGAGGCCTCCCTTTGCTCTCTTGGCATTTTCCAGCGGCTGTGGGGCAGATTGTAGGCTTCTTGTGCCTTCCCTATTCCCCACTCTAGAAATTAAAAAAAGAAAAGATTAGTTGAAAAGATGTTTATGTTTGAACCTCAAGATCAAATCCAGGACAGTTAATACCTGGAGAAGAAAGACAGTGGCTGTCTTTACACAAAGCAGTAGAGCTATTAATGCCATCATAAGGTTCATCATTCGAAAACCAGGGCTAAAAAAAAATCAAGAAATCAGACTATTTCATATGGCATGTTCTAGAATAAGAATTAGATCACACTCAAGCCTCTGGAATGTAATGCCTGACACTAAGGATTCATTCATAAAACTCAGTTTGGGAAAGAAAATAAAATCACAAGTTAGGCCTATGGCATTGGACTCCTCAGGCACTCTCCTTCTGGCATTCAGCTGGTTTGTTTGATTGCGCGTGCCTCAGGATAACAGTCAGGCAACTGATGCGGCCATTCAATTGCTAAAATATGGAAAGACTGCTGCACTGCTTGGTAAACAGCAACTGTCCTGAGTGACCCAAAAGCATGGCTGCTCAGCTCCTCTTTGGTATCCCTATGCCCCCTAGTTGACATCTATTCATAGTAAAGATTCACTTCTGCTACAGATGCCTCAAAATCCCACTCGAATGCTATAATCAGAGTTTATCTTGATCCACAAGACAGCTAATCCTTTAAAGGCACGTGTTGTTATTAGGCAGGTGTAGTGTTCATAGCTAGACTTCTACTAGGTAAGCTCAGAGTAGTCAGGGTTGCTGGGCTGAGAGTTCCCAAAACAGAAATATGGCAGCTGAGAAAAATCGGAACACCGTGAAATATAGAAGAATGGCATAAGTTAAAATTCAATAGGTTTTGGGCACTGTAGCTCTGATATGGGTCTCCTTGTGGATGCTAACCTAAAACCAGTGAACTAATGTTATGCTAATAGGTACCAATCATTAAAGGCCAAATAGGTGTAGAAAAATAAATACGCATGATTTATAGAAAAACTATAAAAATGACTGTAGCTGCTCATTAATGGACGGTCTTGCCCTCTCCCTGCTTGCAGAATGACTTCCTACTGTCCTCTCCACCTCTCCATTATACTCTCCCGACACGATTACTTTCTACTTCCCGACTGTTTCTTTGTTCTCGGTGTTCAGTGTTCTTTCTATGACACTGGCAGAACATGGACTCTGGCTTGAATGCTACTCTCAAGTAATATTTTCGATTAAGTGTGTTACACATTACACTAGCTGGCCCATAGGCCTTAACTGATCTAGGAGTTCCAAGTTCCAAATTCCAGGAGCCCCCACTATTCGTATCTTAATGATTGAGTTTTTTTTTTTTTTTTTTGATTGTCATGTTTTTGCTTTAAAGGCCCTTTTTTTTTTTTTTTTTGGCATGCTACCTTGCCAAACACCATTCCTGCATGTGCTTAATCCAAAGGGATCCCAAAGTCTAGATTTCACAGATTCGGTTGACAGTATGTCCGCCAATGCATTAACATATAAAGAGAAAAAATATATTATTCAGCCATACAAAAGAATGATATCTGTCATTTATGCAAACATGGATGAGTCTATAAATCTATGTTAAGTAAATCCGGTGCAGAAAGACAAATACTATCTTTCTTACTAATATGTTGCCGTGGTTTGGTTCTGGACTGTCCCCCAAAAGCCTCATGTTCCTATAGATAACGTGTACAGTTGGGAGGTGGGCCCCTACTTAGAGGTTGACCTAGACGGGCATGGGCTTGACCTGCAGGGATGCATGCTGGTTCTACCTTTCCTTCCAGTCTCTCTCTCTTCCACCATGTCATGAGGATCTGTCTCATGGAGTCCTGGCTCCAGCCCTGCCATATGGTTCCACCATTTTTCAACTGCCTACCCATGAAAGGACTGAGACCTTCTGAACTGAACTTCTGAAATAAATCTTCTCTCCCTAAGTTGTGGATGTCCGGTATTAACTCACAGTGACGAGAAAGTAACTAAGATATATGTAGAAGCTAAAGAAGTTTATCTCATTGAAGTAGACTAGCCATTTCCTGAGGCTAGGAAAATGTAAGGCAAGATGGAGAAGGATCCTAACAGAAAAAAGGATGCAGTTGGATAGAAAAAGTAACTACTAACATTCTGTACCACAGGAAGGCAACTGTGGTTGGTAACAATTTATTATTTCAAAATAATTAGTAGAGATGATTCGAATCTTTTAAACACAAAGAATGATAGATCCCTGAGGTGACGGATTTATCAATGACCTGGTTTGGATCATTCATGACATGTTCCATTGATGTACTAAAACGTCACAGTGTATCCCATAAATATGTATAACTATTGAATGTTAATTAAAAATGTAAAATTATTAAATTTATAAATAAACAAGCTAGTCAATGCCTTAAAGTTTTTCAGGATGACATAATCTTATCCACATATTATCTTGCTGAGTAAAGAACATAAATATTTAAAAATCTACCCTTGTTATCTCACATAAGGAAAAGAGCAGAAGAACATAAACTCTGAGAAACTCAGTATGTTGTCCTTGCTTTTCTTATTTTTTAACCAAGAACTAGTGCAAAATTAATTATGGACTGGGAGTGATCACCAACATTTACAAGGCTGCACTGTTCTTCAAACACTAATCAATTTCCACGCTTAGCCTAATGAAGCTCATCTGATTTAACAGTAGCTCCCAATTTTTTGACTTGGCACTCAGTTTTGTTTGGTGCTGCAGACCCTACAAATCACCCTCACTCTGCAGCATAAAATGAAGACAGGCTTTGCATTGGCTGTGTTCCCTCGCTTCCTCCCACACAGCTCCAGGCAAACAGGAACCTTGCAATTGCCACTTTCACATCTGGCTCTCTCTTCTGAGGTTTGTTCAAAGTTTGTCCTTTTCCTCTTTTCAGGTAACACAGTGGCATTATTGATTTTTATAAAGGTGAATTATTAATAATACAGGAGGTGCTGTCCCGAGAACAGGCCAGAATGCAGGATGAGTATCCTCTGTCCAAAATGCTTATGATCTGGAATGCTTCAATTTCAATCTTTTTGTTTCACCTCTTAGAATATTTGCATAAACATAGTGAAGTAACTTAGAGATGGGGACTTAAACCCAACCATGAAACTCTTTCACATATAACTTCTACGCAGCCTGAAGGTAATTTTATACAATATTTAACAATGTTGGGCATGAAAAACAGGCTTTGCGGCATCTTCTACCTCAGTATTATGTTGATGCTCAAAAAGTTTCAGATTTTGGAACATTTTAAATTTCAGATTTTTGAAGTAGGATACTCAACCTGTGTCTAGTCAGGCTTTGTGATCAAGCAAAACAGTCAATCCATTTCTCACAGAAAATAGTCCTCTGGCTTTGAATAAAAGTATCAGTAAGGACCTTTCATCTCTATGTCCAACTACATCAAAGAATGAGTGCTTTTAATGCATATTATAAAACTACAAAATAGGGTTTTATCTGACAGTTGATAATTTTCTTCCAACTATGGTTGGAAGAAAGAAAAAGCTTCACTAGCAAAATAGAAAGCATAATTGATTATACTGTTAGGGACTGTGGCAGCACGACACAGACATTGTAAAAGGGTAAGAAGATTCTGCTAATCGTGTATTTCTGACATGAATAAAATTAGTTGTTTTTCATCTGTGTTGTGAAGTTTCTGACTCATTTTAGCCTCGTGTATTATTCTATTACAACACAATTATTCTCATTACACTTCTCCAAGCCTATCAACAGATTGAGCCTAAACTCTAATTATCTCTATATTTAGTCAAAATAGTCAAGCTTCATCTGTTTCCAGAACAGTTAATGTATTTGGCTCATTACTCTGAAAACACTGAGTACAATTTAGCTCACTGAAAACACATCCAGCATTAGCTTATGTAAGGAGCACTGAGGTCCGCTGTGTGACGATGGCAGTGAGTCAGAAAGTAATAGCTGCTATTTGTGATAGCTTACTATGTACCAGACACTGTGTTCACGTTTTCTACGTATCATTCTCACCAAAAATTATTATGCCCGCTGTACAGACTTAAATGCTCACCTAGAATTGTGTACTGAGAATGTGACCTACGTTCTTTATGATATATTTTCTTCTAAAGACTCTAACTTCAAGTCTGATGTTTGCATAGACCACGTCCAAAGAGATGGAATGATGGGCCTGAACCTTATCATGTGGTTGCTTTGAATAGGATGATAATAATCACTTTTATTTATTTCTTCAGCAGCATTTGTCTCCTGGTCAAAATCCTTGAATGAATTTTCTGTGCTCCTAGACAGAAAGCCCGATGTCTCTGACTCCTAGGGCATGCGAAGGGTCTTCTATACCAAGCTTCTTTGTTTACTCTTGTTCAACCATTCTGCCTTTCCACAATTTCTGTTATATTCCATCTATTTCCTTTCTCGGGCTTTCTTACACCTCCTTCCTTTTGATTCAAACACTGTTTCTGCTTCTCCTCGTGTATCTAGAGTCCAGTACATGTCATTGCCAAAGAGGGTTTCCTTCTTTTACCTGATTCCAGCGCCTCTCAGCCTCCACCAGCAGTCACCCTGGTAACCTACCCATGATCCAACAGGAGCCCCTCCAGAGACTCAGAGGAAGCCATACCCATCAGCCATGGTCTTACTAGTAAGAAGCTTATTGTCTGCGATTCATGCACACTTCCAAGGACCGAGGTCTTAGACATAGTCCTGTGTACCCAGGGATCAGAAAGGATCCAACCCCACCGAACTACAGTTCAAGAGGTGATCTCATCAAGCATGAGACCCAACACTGCAAGACTAACTTACGAAGGTAGTCTCTGAAAACCGAAAGGAAGGCTCGCTTCCTCAAATGCATACACAGCAAGGGAAGTTCTTCAGCAGTAACAAGGGATCAGCAAACAGGACACCACAGGAAACTATTAGGTCTAATAATGGTCTTGCCTCACTCTCAGCCAGGTCTCTGGTACTTTTTTCCCCATAGAACCATTTGAGGCCATTATCACAGGTTATAAATACATAATTTTGTGCCTACTTGTCCAATGGCTTTCTCTTCCACCCCTAAAATGTAAGATTCAGTGAGCTCAGGGTAAGTGTGGATCTTGATCATCCATGAACAGTCTTGAATCCTGCACCCTCCATACAGAAAAAATATGCACAAAAATGCAAAGAATGATGAAATAAAAAGGAGGGGAGATTGTGACTTACATTGGTGAAGCTCCAAACCAAAAATGTCTATTTTTCATGGACCATAACACATAAGGAAAATATATAAGATGCCTATCTTTAGAATGATGGTGAAGAAGTTATCTCTTAAATTCTCAGGCCAATTTCATCAGCCAAAATGAAATATGAATAAATATGAGTAGATACGTGTATATATATATATATATATATAATGAATAAGTAAGTATACATAATAATATATATGATTACGGCTTCAAAAGCATTTCTGGAGACTCTGATAAGACAAAAGGCCTTGGTGACCTAGCAAATGCCAAAGTCTGTAAGCTTTGTACTTTTATGTCTATAAATTTTAGCTGTCTTTTTACAAGAATAAGTGGGTTGAAAGGGAGAAGACAGGAAGACAAACTCAGTTCAAATTCTACTTCAAATTGCATCCTCTCCCACTGAAGTTTAGCTTTGTTTCATCACTGTAATAATTAATGCTCATTATAAGAATTTTAGAAATGTTAAATATAAACAGATCTCTCAAATCCCAACTATTTTAAGAAAATCTTAGCTAACATATGGTGTATTTCCTTTCAGTCTTTTTGCTGGGTACTTTAAAAAAAATTTAATTGTGATAAATTTATACCACACAGGACTGATTTTATTTTTTAAGTTTATCCTCTACGACTTTTAAAAGAAAGAATTCATGCAATTATGAAATGCTTTGAGAAAACATAAAGGGAAAAATGAATATAACCCCATATGTCACTACCCACTCATAACTACTCTTAATATGTTCTTAGAGGCTTTTCCAGGATTTTCTTCTGTTGTATTATATATTAATTTTATAGTAGAATTAATGCAGAAGTACCCACAGATGCTAGAATATTACAATGTTATTTCCAAGGCTAATAATTTGTTGCTTCCTTCATTTTATCCTAATTTATCCACATGGCTCAATAAAGAACTCCTTAGCACTAAGCATTTAACTTAAAAACTCCCTTTATTTGCTTTATGAATGGGCTAATATACAAGATCAGTTTGTCATATCAGATTCACTCACAGAGTTCTCATGCAGGAATAGGTTTGTTAATAATACCAGGATATGGGCAACCAGGATGACAGGACAGAGCAAGTAGCCTGGGACACCAAAGGTGGGTCTTTTTTCTCAAAATCAGACATGGACTGAGTCTCTGAACCAGAATAACAAAGGAGCTTCCATACAACAATTTTCAGGTTTACCTGAAGAGTGTTTCAGTTATGAGAAATTTCTGTATGCTTACAGTTGTGTACTCCTGATACTCTTTAGGAAACCATGCCCGATAGACGTAGATTGTAGGCTTAGGCTTAGCACGGGCATCCTACTGACTAAGGCATTCTATAGATAATATTTTTTTTTCAACCAGCATTATTAGTTTGTTTATCTGGAGTTCTGATTGACAACCTACATTTTTTTCTTTCTTTTTGGGATAGTTCACTTTAAAAACACTCAAGAGAAAGAGAGCGGGTCTCGTACAAGCTGTTTAAAGTCTTTTATGGTGAATGAACAACAGGAAATAAGGAAAAACAGCTTCTACCTTTGGTCAGCACATTCTCCTGACCCTAATTCCCACACAAATGTGATTAATACTAAACATTCTATCAGGGGTTCTATTCCCCTGGTTCTTTCTCACCACTATTTCTGAAAAATTCTTAGTCGCTTTCTCTTCAGCCATTCGTTGGTTGCTTCATTCTCCTCTTCCTAGCCTATAGAACTACAACAAAAAATGTGTTAGAGACTCTTAAAGAGAGATGGTGGAAATCTAGATGGCCTTGAGTACGGCCAAGACAATGGATTTTAAAATACAACACCAGAAGGGTGATCTATGAAAGTATCAATAAATTAGACCTCCCCACAGGTCGTAGCTCCTGCTTTGTGTTTGTAATCCTATGAGGTTTAACAGCTGCAGAACGTGCAACATGTATGCACGATTACAGTGTCCTACAGAGCAGTTTCACGGCCATGGCACTCCCCTGTGCTTCGCCTGCCTGTCATTCTTTCCTCAGTCCTTCTTGTAGCCACTTATCTTTTTACTGTCTCTGTAATTTTTGATTTCTATAAGGTCAAATGTTAAGAATCATAGTGCATAGTCACGTAGACTTGCTTGCTTCTCTTAGCATGTACGTAGGAATCCTTTATGATTTTTTGTGGCTTACCAGCTCATTTGCTTTTATTGTTTCACAATAAAAATGAACCACAGATTGGTATCCATTCACCTATTGAAGGACATTTTGGTTGCTTTCAAGTTTTGACAATTACAAATAATGCTTTTATGAATAGTGTGAGAATTTTCTTTGTGTGTGTGGACACATGTTTTTAGCTCATCTGGCCAAATACGTAGTCAGGCAATTGCTGGTTTGTATGGTGAGGCTATGTTTAGTTGTGTAAGAAACTGCCGAATTGTCTTTTTAAGTGGCCAGATCATTTTGCATTCTTACAAATAATAAATGAAGCTCCTGCGATATTTCTGTTTTTATTTCTCCATGAAAACTAAAGTGTATCTTTTCATATGGTTACTTGTCCTCTTCATGTCTTCCTTAGCTTGTGCATTTTTAATTAGGTCATTTATTTTCTTATTTGTAAGTTTTGAGCATTAATAAAAGTAATTGGTAACTATTATGATACTTCTATCTCCAAATCCCTTTTGAAAATTTGCTGTGCTACTTGCCAGAGTTTCCTCTCCCCTGAAGATATTTTCAACCCTTTATTCTATTATGTGTTAAGCTTATAGAAGCTAAGTTTTTAAGAATATTTGATGATAAGTCTCAGCTCTCATCTTACGCCTTTGGTTCTGTTCTTTTTTTCTTCTTGCTATCACTCATAGTACCTGGCTTTCTTATTTATTTTTAGGTTTTCTTTTTTTCCCATTTTTATTAGTATGTGTCCATATGCAATTCAAAATGGCTGCATTGAGCTTAAGAATTTTGTGCACGTACATATCACGTCAATTTTGCATTCCCTTCCCTTCTCCCCTTCCCCTCCTTTTCCCATCTGCCCTGACTCCCAACATTGGCCAGTTGACTTAATTATTTATTTTTATTCTGGGTTTCTCATATTAGAGGAGCCACGTGAGCCATGTCAAGATTCTAACAGCATTACTAGTTTGAGATTAATTTAGATTAAATGTAAACTAAGTTCATCGCTTAGTATTTTTAATTACCTCGGAGATGGTACAGATGGGAAGTGAAGATCCTCACAAAAATTATTTTGTTAACTCAGCTTCAGTGGAAGCTAAATTTGGCACCTCACATAGGTTGAACTATATGGAATCAAGGTTTCTATAGGTATTGTCCTTTAAAAAAATTCATCTGAGTTCGATTTAAACCTGGTTATTTGCATAAAATTGGGCTGTATCCAGTGAATATTCACTCGAATGACTTACTGGCCATTCTCATAAAAAATAAACAATGTAACCTAACAATAAAAGAAAGAAATAGTACTTTCTTAGTAGGGAATATTATAATTTTATCCATCTAAATGCAAAAAATCATGTTGCATACAAATACATCACATGTATGCATATACATATGAAATTGCCAAGGAAATGAGAAATTATTATGGCTATGTGAAGCAATAAAAATACAGCAAAAATAACACATTTACTAATATTTACAGCACAAGACAGGTGGAAAGTGATAATCTGTAGATACCCAAATGTTCTTTGAACTAATTGAGTGCAAGGGACTCTTTAGGAACAAAGTGTTATTATTGTAACCACACTACGGAAACGTTGTGGGGTAACTGGAAAATAAAATCAAGAACTCAATTTCACTTAAGATCTAAAGGAAATTCACTTAAGAGCTTTCTTAGCATTTTACTTCTTGTTGCTGAAATCTATTCTTAAAAGCCAAATTAACCAGATCACCCATTAACATTGATCACATTAGCTAGATAGTTGCCAAAATTCCGTATTATGCTGCGCGGATGGAGGGCGATGCGAAAGTAAGGACGGTGTACCTCGATGCATGACACTCTTTCACAACAACTTCTTTTACATGCTTTGTTTTTAATAGCCTACGCCTTGACTCCTACCATATCCCTACCAGTAGTTACACTTGTTTTGCTGATTGCATAAGAATAAAAACAGATCCATAGCAAAGACTTCTCTGGTGTCATAAAAGGAGTGCTGTTCTATGCCTTGTTACAATCTATAACTTCTCACGGAACAGAGAAGAGAGTTCATAGATGAATACAAGCAACACTGGGCCAAGATTGCTTCGGTAGCACCTGTTACAAAAAGACTCCGAACTGGAAAGCAAAATCCACCTCCCTTTGCTGAATCGGCTACTTTGGTTGACAGACTTGTCCCGAGCCTAATGCTCTTTCTTTATCACCAGGGACATGAGAAATGTACGTTGAGCTCGATGCAAATCTTCTGCAATCTCTCCTGTAAAAGAAAATGGGTACTTTTAGTACTTACCAAGTAACAGAAATAATTAAACAACAACTGATGTGTACAACTGATATATTGTTCAATGAGCTGGTATGTATCCATCCAGATGATCTCCGCAGTGTTGCCTTTTGGTTTTAGTTTTAACAAATACGGTAAAGTTCTTATACTTGTGGCAGGTGGCTAGTTTCTCTCTGATGTGCCCAAGATGGTCTCTGTCCCTTTTATTATCAGTAAGGGGACTTCAGTCTCGTCTATACTGCAAACCAAAGAACTCTCACATGTGTAGTTAATGGACATCTGGTATGTGTGTAATGTTGCACGTGCATTTAGAGTGTGTTTACTGAGTGAAGGTGAACACATTGAGTCAGACTCAAGCGCCCTTCACAATTATTATTAACAAAGTGTGTAATTAAACCTTCTTGGCCATTTTTTAAAATCTAGTCTCCCTTCTTATAAAAATAAAACAGGACTCTGTCCTCTCTACTTTCTTGAGATACTGTCAGGATTGGAGTTTATTTCCTAAAACACAACTATATATAAAAAGTGCATTGTAGCATGCAGACATCAGGTATCATACCGCTGTTGTTAATTTCTCTCATAACAAATGAATGCGTGAAGAGAAAAAGAAGCTTAACAGCTCCTGGAGTTACACATCACCCAGGTACAGGTTGGTTTCATTTCCTACTTACCTCCTTCTGCTTTTCTGCTACAACATTATTTAGGGCACTAAAGGAAACTGACGCATCCGGTGATCAGTGTTATGTGCGGCCTTCTCTGTCATGCAGGTGAAATCTCTGGTCCCTTATCACCACATTATAACCCCAGTATGCCGTACACTATAAATCATTCTGTTCACAGAAACAAAGTTGAATCCTCAGGTGAACTGTGAATAGTGACATTCAGGAAATTCATTTAAGAGTCTCTTGGCAGTTCGCTTCTTGTTGCTGAAATCTACTTTTAAAGTCAGATTAACCAGATCACCCATTAACATTGATCACATTAGCTAGATAATTGCCAAAGCTCCATCTCACGCTGAGTGGATGATCAGGTAATCTGTGAATAGTGACATTCTTTATAATAAGGTTATGCCGCTCTTGTCTTTGGCATGAGAGGGGGTTTCTAGAACATACAACACCACACTTCCATTAGACAGATAAAATAATGAATAAGTGAAGATCTGTTCCTAACCCATAGAGCAGCTTTTAAAAGGGAAAAATGGAGAAGATATACATTAATCAAAATAGCTGATCCAGAAGCACAGAAAATACCAATCAAACTAACAATAAAAAGTCAAGATTTTTCACTTGAATAGCACTTTTCAAAAAAATATCAGAAATAAACCCAGATCCTTCTTGTGTCTGATTTTATTTGGTCTTCAGAATAACTTCACAGGGTAGTGAGGTAAGTTATGAATATTACCATTTTAGAGATTTGGAGTGGTTAGTTGTCTTACTCAAATCTACAGAAATTTTACAATTTCTACTGTAATTCTTTTTGTGATGTTTGATCATGCAAAATGGAGATAAAAATGATGTTGCTTTATTGAACTTTGTTTCATACTTTCTCAAGTGAAGTCTGAAACTAAGTGAAGGCAAATGTGACGGCGCAGATTGTGGCATGTTGTATTTACTTCCACTTTTGAGTTTGAGATAGCCAACTCAGACCAGTGTGGGTATCCTCTGGAGATGTCAGTGTAATTAATTCATCATTTTGGGAGTACTTTTGCCTCAAGTCTTGTATAGACATCTTAGTATGCATTAAAATTTTGCTGCAAGTCTTACGGAGGCATCTTAAGATGCATTAAAATGAAGATTTTTTTTTTTTTTACCATTTTCCAGTGACCTGGATGAAAGTCTAGAGAAGTGAAATTGTAACTATGAGAGGACCAAGGGGAAAGATTGGTGTGTGGGAACAGCTTGCTTTGTGCTGTCATGCCTCTTTCCCCAGGTCACACACTCCTGCTATCTTTCATTCCACTCTCACCCACACATGGTAGAATCTGTGTCACAAATGTGTAATCTGTTAACTAATTGTCTAAGTTTTTATATAAAAATGAGTCTTTGATGGTTTGAGAAAACCTTAGGCTTTTCAACAGCAGGCATGCTCAATTAGGGGCCTGTATATTTTAGAAACAGTTTGAACATTAAATTAAAGAAAATTCAATTAATAGTGATAATACAGTTATTAGTCAAGAATTTTCAATATTAGACTAAAATGGGTGGCATGTTTTTCATCATTGTCCCTTCTTCCCATATCTGGCATAGAACAGATACTGGGTAATTGTATGCTGGATGGTTGGTCAGGTGGAGAAACAAATGCATGGATAAACAAAGGTGACATGCCTTCACAGCAAGCTCCCTAAATAAGCTCTATTTTACATTTGTCTTGTATTTTTGATTTTTGACTCTGCATGTCAGTCAGGAAAAACCAAAGGGGGGAAAATAAAAAACCAAACAACATTCTGTACGAGTCATCTTTCCTGTCATTGACACACAGTATCTGACACCTGCAGCCTTTTTAAAGGGGCGGTCAAATTTGATTGCCAGTTCCTGGCGGTCCCATCTGTGTTTGACTCGCTCCATCCAAGGCAGAAACACCATGGCAGAAAGGCAAGGTGAGCAAAGTTGCTTCGCTCAGGGTGGCCAGGAAGCAGAGCAGGGAAGTAGCAGCACAGAGGAAGGGATCAGAGATCTGACTTAGACCCATAAGGCCTTGCCTCCAGGATCCACCTAAGCCATACCCTCTTGACCTAGCCAGGCCACGCCTCCAGGGTCCAACTAGACATACCACA
Source organism: Ctenodactylus gundi (assembly GCA_004027205.1). NCBI lineage: Eukaryota > Metazoa > Chordata > Mammalia > Rodentia > Ctenodactylidae > Ctenodactylus > Ctenodactylus gundi. The sequence goes on along the minus strand of PVKB01002226.1, from coordinate 30,694 downwards.
AGTGTGCGTTACCAATCCTGGGCAGCTCCCAAGCTAACCTTCACCATCACACATTATTTTTCACTTAAGTTCACCTTTCTGACTCTGATACATACAAAAGCACTAAAGAACAAGAGCGAACATACTAATTACAGTGAGGTTTTACCCATTTGTTTGAAGTAAGGCACAATCGATCCTTCTTCAGAAGTTAGGAAAACAACTCGCAGAGAAAGTAGGAGCTGCCAAGATTTTGGTCCAAGCCACGTGACTATGTATCCTGGATCTTTCTTACCAACATTTCTTTGACAGCTTGTGGTACGAATCGAGCTTTTAGTTCCTTAGCAATTAATCATCTAACGGTTATACAATAACTCATAAAGGGGTGCTAAAAGACAATGCTTCCCAACAGTGCATAAAATCTGAAAAAATAGTAAAGCTGAAAAAAAGCTTTGAAGGTCCAAAGAAGTGAAATTATAAATATCAGAGGACAAAGGGGAAAATACGTGTGTGTGTGTGTGTGTGTGTGTTTGTGTGTGTGTGTGTGTGTGTGTGTGTGTGTGAACAGGGAACACTACCCAAGTCTTTTCTTAAAGTTTTATCCTCTGAAGTCCTTTCTTTCAATCCATGTGTTCAAGGGAAGAAGAGGCAAAAATGAAACACAGTTGCATCTGTTACTGTCACATGCAGTTTTTAACCCAGGTCCTACAGAGATATTCTCAAACTATTCTCACTAGCAAAATTAATTTGCAGAGGAAATTAGCACAACAAATACTCTTGACTCTTTGATGCACACGGACACGCGCTTGGTAGCGAGTGTATTCAACTTGAATTGCATTTCTGCCAGTTTCCGTTTCTTTTGCCTGTAAGAGTAGCTGGTGAAAGCCTTCACTTTGTATTTGCTTATTCTTTTGTTTCTTACCTTCTAGCCTCTTCTCTCTATTCCTCATTCCTCAGTCAAAGGCAAAGTCACCCTGCTGTCACATTTGAATGCTGTTTGTGAGGTTTCCAGTCTTAGTCCGTGTTATGCTGGCTAATAATAATGAGTATTTAGTGCACAAGTTGCACTAAAAAGAAGAAAAGTAAAAGAAATTGGAAAGTTGTAGGTTTAATTAATAATGGGAGGCATGCTTACAGATACTTTCCTAGGTTTACTGTCATCTCTTAATTTTCCCTGCAAGAAATAATGTAACTAGGTAGCTGACAAAAGAAAATTACTCGAGACAACCAAGTGGTTTCTCTGGTGGTACAATAATATACACAATGACTTTACTGGAATCTCAGTTTCACAGTTCTGTGCATGTCCTGAGAGCACATGGAACAACTTGAATCCTCCTCCAGCTGTGCAATGTGTACTTCAGAGGCGGACCCAAATCTCAAAGCTCAATACACTCAATCCAACCTGAAATACACACACACACACACACACATGTGCACACAGACTCATGCACATGAACACACAGACTCTGAACAATGAATCAATGAGTTTTGAAATTACATTTCTTTTCCTTTTCTCATTCCTCAATAAGCATCTATGGATCTAATTTAGTGGCTTAAGAACTCAGACAGGAAAAGAATATGTATTATTATTTTCATTAACTTCTATGAAATTTTCCTCATCTTTTCATTATGAATATAAATAAGAAATCTGTATCTTTTCCATGACAATCATTATAGTTATTTCTATATTAACTTTTTCAGGTATCTTACAGTGTTGTTTTCATTCCTTCCTACCAAAAGCTCACAGTTACTAAACAGATCACTTGGTCTTGTTATTTTTTATGTTTACTGAAAATTACACATGTAACTATATTATAAATATGTTTTAATATTAGTATTTGAAAATCATTAGTTTCATT
>PVKB01002226.1:0-28759 GCA_004027205.1 Ctenodactylus gundi | reverse complement strand
CAAGCCTTTGACAGAACTAATAAAATTGACAAACATGGCTGAAGATAGATTTTGAAAAGGTGGGAAAACTTCAGTAAACAATATTGGGAAGAAAGAAATCAACAATGCTTCAAAGGTTAAAAAGATAATAAGAGGGTATGATGAACAGCTTTGTGCTATTCATGTGAAAACTCAGGTGAAATGAATAAATCTCTAGAAAAATAAGACTTATCAAAATTTTCTTTAGAGAGAATAGGAAATGCAACTAGTTATATAACCATAAAAAATTGAATCAGAAGTTAAAAATCCTATCACAAGTAAGCCAGCCCCAGTCATTGTTGCTAAGAGTTTGCAGCAAATAACAAAGAAACAAAAGTCTGTAAATACTCAGGGAAAAGAATTTCAACCATCTCACAAAGAATTTCAGAATAAAGACAATTGGAATAGCTCCAGCCCATTTATTAGGTTAATATAATTTTGATACAAAATCCAGTATACTAACACTAATAATCTCATACTAATGAGAACATAATTAGAAATCACACACCAATCTTGATTATGAACATTCACATAAAAATTCTAAACAAAATATTAATATAATTCAGAAGGGATGTCTGTATGTGTGTGGTGGGGGGAGTGTGTGTGTGTGTGCTAAGAAAACATGTCATCTGGTTGGTCCCAGGAGAGCAGCTTTAATTCCACATAAGAAATCAATTAATGACCATATGTCATGTTGCTAGATGAAAGGAGAACATCAACCATCTTAATAGATACAAGAAAATAATCAATATAATTTCCCTAGCTTAAACTAGTAAAAGGTAACTACAGAAAACCTATAGCCGACATAATATTTAAGGTTGAAACCTTGAAACCTTTGTCTCTGGGATTGGAGACAAGCCCAGGACACCAGCTAGTGCCATCAGCTAGTATTGTGCTGGAGTTCTTAGTTAATGATCAGGCAAGAAAAAATAATGGAAAGTATAAGACCGGAAAGAATTAAAGAAAGCTGACATTATGGGTAGATGTAATCAGGGAATTAGAATCCAGAGCTACCAATAAGTTACTGAAAGCGGTAGGTTAGTTTAGCACAGTCTCATGCTAGAAAATTCAGTAGATTAAACATAACTCAACAGACAATGTAATTTTAAAACACTTTTGTAGTAACATAACAATTAGAAAATATCTAAGAAAGCATCATATAACAAAATTGTTCAAGAATTTTATGGACATGTAAAACTTCCCTGAAAGAGAAAGAAAACTTTAATAAACTGAGATACAGTTATTTATGTATGTAGGTAGGAAGAGTTTGGCACCACACAAAATGATTTTTTTCCGAAATGGATTGGTGATTTCCGAGAAGTTTTCATTAAAATCCCAGCAGGGACTGTGTAGTACTTGGCAAACTGACACATTGAAACATACATGGAAGAGGAAAGGTCATGACAAAGATAAAAGGCAAGTTTCTTTGCCACATGTAGATTATAAGACCATAAAAATTTAGACACAGAGCCCTGTCGAGGATAGTCAAATGAGATACACTGGAAAGCTCATAAACAGGCAACTCATGTGGGCCTTTTGTGTAAGATGAAAGATGTGTGGCTGGTCATTGGAGAAAGAACACTCTTCACAAAAGATATTCAGGAACGTATGTGTGGGGAACCACAGGTGGCAAAGTAAAGCGAAAATCCCACCATGCACTGTGGTCACAACCTGGCCCCACTCAGCTGAAATCTCCAATGAGAAACGATGAAACTAAAAAGATAGAAGACATTTGCTGTCATATGTAAGGAAGGTTTTCTTAAAATTCACATAGAAACCATAAAGGGAGGGTAAAAATCTACAATTTAATTAAAAGTAGATAGAATAATGAAAAGAAAATAAGTAAACTGGAAAAAGATATTTAACACATAATAGCAAAGTATGCACAGAAAATATGAAACAAAACGAAACCCCTGCAAATAAATTAAAAAGAAAGAAAAGCAATCCAATATAAAGGGAAAAGTCTTGAACAGGAACTTCACAGGCAGATAATCATGAGTAGCAATAAGCACATGAAAAGCTGCTCAGCTTTATTAGAAATTATGAAATGTAAATTCAGGCTACAATGAAAATTATGAAATGTAAATTCAGGCTACAACGAGATCATATCACACTCACAATGCTGATGAAAATTGAAGTCTGGAAATATTACATGCCATTGAGCGTATGAGAAAAAGATGAATTTTATGCTACTGATGGGAGTATCAGTAACTTCCACAAGTTATACCTAACTGTTTGTTTTCAGATAAAATTGTAGATGTGCAAATCAGAGGCTCAGGAATTCTACCCTTAAAAGTGTATACATATAGGCACTAATTCGTCCAAATGTACATTTTTCTTACTGTTATTACCTCAGAAAATTCCAAATACACATCATTCCAGAAGAGATAAGAAAGTTGTATTTTGCTGCAATTGATTTTAGGAGCTTGTAATCCATTCTAAATTGGGATGAATTTCAGCTACACAAAACACATGAATTTTGATTTTTCATAAAAGCTACATATAATATCATTCCATATGTCTAAAGTCAGCATATTTTTGAAAGGTCTAAGGAAAAGGCAATGCTATTATGAAAAAGAAATTATAGACACCTGTGCCATATCAGAGTTTTTTAAAGAAATCAAATGAGATAAGCAAGCAACACACAGCGACTTCAGAGACTTAAGAACTCTTGGTAACGATCTCTTTCTTGCCTGGATATTGTGTAAATGGATGTTTATTAAACTCATTTTTTACATATTACCGATTTTCGGTGAACATTTTTACATTTACTGGTTGTGTTTTTATTTAAATTCTAAAAACAACTGTTTAAGTATGTGAAATACAGGAGCAACTTCTTCTTTAGCACTTTATGAGGGGGCACGCACCTAGGTCCAACGGCTTCGTTGGCCAGGGCCAGTGGCAGCTGACTCCCAAATGCAATGCGGAGGCATTGGACCAGTGTAGCCTGTCACACCCACCGTCACTTTATTTAGCTTCTCTTGTTTCGGTCCTTCCTTTGCCAACCCACCTCCCAACCACAATACCCCGTGTAGATTTGTTGTGGGGAGAAAGGGTGCTGATCCGCACACATGAGTCACCAGAGAGCTAGGGAGCTCTATTCCTCACTTTAATTTAAAGCTGGCATTTTGGCTGGTATTTCAAGTTCTGTGAGCACCCTTGGGGACAGTCTAAGCCTGTTGAAGAGAAGGTGGGATGATGAATCATTCCAAAGATAGGCGTAGGAGGAGGCAGAGAAGGTGGCAGAACATTAGGAGGGAAGAGGTGTCGTCTAGAGCTCCAATTCAGGATTCAGGCGCGATGTCCAGGGACCTCACACTAGACACCTTGGAAGCAGCTGCGAGATGCTGTCGAGCGTTCACAAAGCAAGTGCTCAGCTCACGAAGTAGTAAATGTCATGGTGGAGGATGGCACAGGGTAGAAAGAACAAAGCTTTGAGAGTCAATCTTTACTTAAGTTCTGTCACTCAAGAGGTCCCTAAGTCTAAAAAGAAGACACTAGTACTAGTGACAATTCAGAGAAACGTACTGCAGCTGTTCCCAAGGAGAGGGGCTTGGGTTTTGATGCCAGATCCCATTATGATTCTGGCTGTCCCAGTTTCTAATAACATTCTTATCTATAAAGTGAGATAAGGAACCCGCCTTGGAGATGCTTCGAGGCTTCGAGATAGAGTGGAATACTGACACAAAGTGCTCAACAAAGGTGAGATCACATTGTCACTACAGGTTGATGAGCTAGGTAAAAATCAAGATCAGAGAGTCCAGGACAAGGAGCGGGAGAAATCCTGAGGACAAGAAGAAGATACGGTAGTAGTCACGAGTTAGGGTCAAGGCAAGAGAGGCGATAGGAGACAAGAGCTGTGCCGGCCTGGCCACGGCGCAGCAAGGAGGAAGCAGCGAGCACGAAGGAGACTGGGTTGCCTTGTCCTGGATGTCGGTGGCTCAGACACGTGAACTGCTATACAAGACAAAGTTTTATTCTATATGGGGAAAGCCATGTTGCCAGTTAGGTCTAAGGAACTTAAGTAGCAGATAGGTAACTGAAATAAAGGCTCTGTCCCAGGTGCTGCTGAGGGCAGATGACAAGAGGACTTAGATACTAGAGTCGCTATGTGAGTCAGGGTATTAACCACACGTTCCAAGCAAGGAGCACATCTCTAGCACCCAAGTCCCCCTTCCCCCGAGTCATCTGCCTCACAATTGCATCTGGGTCAGGGTCCTTGTCTTAATTGTCCATTTGTTACCCAATCAAGTTTCTTTGGGACTGACTGATGCAGAGACCTTGGTTCCTCAAATATTCTAACCAAGCTAAAGGAGCCATTTTGTTCTCTGGGAAAGGAGCATTCAGGAGCACTATTAACCAGCCAGTCACACTGTCCAAACCAGGGCTAGGCACCATTCTAATGGCTAGGCTATGGGCAGCTGTGGAACCCAGGCTGAGGCTTGCTAACAAAGCTGTCAACAGGCTGCATTTTCTAGGATGGGTTGGGGAAGGGTGCTGAAAAATGGAACATGGGTGGGAAAATTCAGAGTCTGAATTTGTTTGACCCAGCGGGCAGGTCCTCCGACCCTAGCTCTATCCCTTACTTAGCCCGAGCCAGTTCTGGTGGTTCACAAGCATAAATAGGAAGAACGCCATTTACAAAGGTGGCGCTGCTGAGTTCTTGCCTGTACTGATCACAGGTTCGGTGCCAAAGAATGAATATCAATTTCAGAAAGAAGGAAAGAAAGAAAGAAAGAAGGAAGGAAAGAAAGAAAGAGAAGAAAGAATTTGTGAATGCACAAGAGTGTCATCATTTCAAAGTATTAAACAGTCACAGAAGTAGTGTTGACTTAGAAAATCCCTTCAAAGGGAAGCCATGACATTTCATGAATGGGAAACCATTTTTTTTTTCACATTAACTCTTTCAAGGTAGGTTTCATCCCTCCTTTACGTCTCACAGAGGACCTTGGGTATATTTTAATACTGTAAATATTTGCTTGCAACTGCATACTCTATGGCACTCATTAATTTCAGCACAAGTACTATGCTTTTGGACGCAGCTCGTCACTCGACTTAAAGTGTATTTAGATTTGTCATGTGATAGAATCAGAAGTTCCTTCTTTATAATCATTCACAATTCCTCTGTCTCTGTCTCTGTCTCTCTGTCTCTCTCATCACTAACACCACCAATGGCTGCTTTGGGCAGTAACCACAAAGAAATAAGTTCCCTAAAATTCTGCTTCCCACATCAAGGCAGAGTGGGGAGCAAATTCTTCAGGAAATAATTAGACTTTCTAATCCCACAGTGAAGAGTTTGGTGTCTCAATTCACAACTTCAGACTTTAACTAATAATACCGCTCAGCGGTTTTTCTCTCTGTCATTTCTTTTACCTGGATAAATATTCAATTCTATTTATTTCATTGCACATGGCAACGCTAGGCCATGTGATTTGTAAGTACAGATATCGTAATTATAATTTATGATGCTAGGTCCTCTTTGAAACTCTCGAGTGGAAATTCCTTATGTCCAAGCTCTCATCTGGCCTCAGGATGCATCTGAATGCTCCTCACCTTAAAATTTTCTTTCCACCAGCCTTAGTCTCTGTGGCCAACCAGATCCTAGTATTTCTCTGGTATCTTACCTAAGCTACGTAAGCTAGCTTCAAGTCTGTTTTAGAGAACTGAACTTTTATTTATATATGAAGAAAATAAAAATGATTTCATCATTATTCTGTTACAAAATCGTCTCTGGTCAGATCTGGAATAAAAAGATTGAGAAAAAACAAAAGATAAAGTCATGAGACATATATCACATAAGAAAGACTCAACTTGTCCGCTGGCTACCCAAGGAGATGAAAGTATTGGGAAGTCTAGGAAGGATGAGAAGACGGGAAACGACACACCCCAGCAACTCACTTCATTTGAGGCTATACAGAAAGGTGGCATCATATCAATTCCCCTGTTTAGAAGTCAATTAAATTCTTTAGAAATTATAAAGGCTGTCCTTCATTTAGCTTCTTTGTCTCTACTGTGATCTCTGTTATCCTCATATACTCACTAAGCTCCTGGGGTAACGGCAACTCTTCCTTCCACCTCCGCAGTGAAGGATAGAGAATCTGAGTCCATGTGCATTGGAAGCAAAGCTGAAGAAAGGAGAAAGCCGGTGGGAACGGAGGCAAAACAGGGAGGGTGACCAAGGCAGGCCAGGAGGGGTTCTGAGGGGGAAGTGACACACAACAACACGGCAACCTGGACAACATTCTCAGAAGCCTTCCGAGTGCAAGAGAAGGTATTGACAGGTCTGTATTTCTTCAGTTCCTTGCATTATCTAGTTATTTGCCACCTATGTGAGGAACAGACGATGGATATTTTCCCCCTTCTGTCAGTTCTTTCTTCATTCTGTTGGTAGTTTCCTTTGGCATGCACAATCTTTTTAAGTTGATAGAATCCCATTTTTTGATTTGGGGCTTTTCTTTTGTACTGGGTTTCTTTTTTTTTTTTTTTTTTTTAAAGTCCTTGCCTTTAAATCTAAACTCTTTAGATTTTTGCCTTGTCTTCCAGGAGGTTCAGTGTTTTGGTTTTGATATCTAGGTTGTTGATTTGTTTGATTTGATTTTGGTGCATGGTGACAGGTGTGTTTCGAGATTCATCCTTCTGCAGGTGGATATCCAATTTTCCCGGCATCATTTGTTGAAAAGGCTATCTTTTTTTCCAGTGTATGTTTTTGGCTCCTTTATAAAAGATCAGGTAGCTGAGGGTACCTGAGTTTGTCTCTGCATCCTGAGTTATGTTTCATTGGTTGACCTTTTTGCTTTTGTTCCAGTACCATACAGTTTTTATAACTGTTGATTACAATATAACTTGATAGCTGGGATCATGATGCCACTGGTCTTTGTCTTGCTACTCAGGATTACATTGGTTTCTTTTGGATTCATATGAATTTAAAGACTATTTTTCAAGTTCTGTGGGAAAAAAAGTTGTTGGTATTTTGATTGGGATTGCGTTCAATCTGTATATCAGCTTGTGTAGTATAGTCATTTTGACTATATTAATTCTCCCTATCCAAGAACAGAGAATGTCTTTCCTTTTTCAAATGTCTTCCTCACTTTCTTTCTTCAGTATGATATAGTTTTCTTTATAGAGGTCCTTCACTTCCTTGGTTAGGTTTATTCCTAGATATTTGATTTTTTGATGGGCTATTGAGAACAGAATTTTTCTTTGGAGCTCTTTCTCAGTTCATTGTTAGTATAGAGGAATGCTATCGATTTTTTTAGTATTGATTTTGTAGGCCTATAATTTGGCTATATTTGTTTATTATTTTTAAGGGTTTCATGGTGGAATTTTTGAGTTCCTCTATGTAGATAATCATATTATCTGAAAAGGATAGTTTGACTTCCCCCTTCGTGATACAAATTCAAAGACCCAATTAAAAAATGGGCAACAGAAATGAATAAGCAGTTCTGAGATGAAGAAGTTCAAATGGCATGAAAATACAATGAAAAGATGCTCAACTTCCTTAGTCATTAAAGAAATGCAAATCCGTACATTATCATCTAACACCAAAGAGAATGGTGTATATCAATAACTTGAACAGCAATCAATGCTGGAGAGCTTGTGCAGAAGAAGGAACCCTATTACACTGCTGGTAGGATTATAAATGGGTACAACCACTGTGGAGGGCTGTATGGAAATTCCCCAAAGGCTGAAAATAAATATCTCCTTTGATCCAGAGACACCTCTTCTGGGAATCTTTCCAAAACAGTTAAGAACATCATATAAAAGAGATACATGTATACCCATGTGCACAGAAGCAGAACTAGCAATAGCTAAAATGTGAGAGATGCCAAAAATACCCATCAACAGACCAATGGACACAAAAATGATGGTCTATGCACACAATGGAGTACTACTCGTCTATAAAGACAGATAGTTTTGAGAGTTTTGTAGGTAAATGAACACAACTTGGAACCATCATGCTCAGTGAAGTGAGTCAGACACAGAGGTTAAATACCAAATGGTTTGTCAATATGAGAAACCCAGTCATTTCATAGAACTGAATGGGGTGATAGCGAAAGTTAGGGGGAATGGGATATGAGAGAGTCAATAAAAAGAAGAGAAGAAGGATTTATAACTCTGAAGCAATACATACGTGCACAAAATATTCAAGTTCAATATAAATATTATGCATTACATACATACATATTAGTACAATGGGAGGAAAAAAGGAGAAGTTGTTGCTTGCACAGGAACAAAGTTAATAATATTAAATAGCTCACAGACATATATTTTGGGTAAATAGGCAAAACTCTTTTTTTTTTCCTTCTTTAAAAAGTCAGTAGAAATTTACCTTGTCATAATATTAATGTAGCCTTGTGGGTCATTCTCATCAATCCAAAGAAAATCAATGCAACAAAATTGGTTACTCTCTACCAACCCAACTCATGGAAGACTTCACTTTTTAGACCATGACAAAAGAATTTTGCCCCAATTTCCATTGTAAAGTGCCATTTGAACACTGTGAGGAAGGTGCATCGTGCTTGGGCAGCCTAGGTTCTGCCTCATTCTGTCCTCATTCCTTTCTCATCAAAGAGGATGCAAGAAGTGCAAATTATGGTCTGCTGCATTCCAAGACAGAGGACAAAGGCACAAAGTACTCAGAGTCTCAGGAGGAAGAGAGATCTACAGGGCACTGCATGAGTTCACCCCTGCAGGGGAGGCCCCATGTGGCCATGCCACCACCAGCACAGACCTCCTCCCATATTGAATGGGGGTAAAAGAAAAGGCACAGAGAGGGAGAAAACACTTAGGGCGATGAAGCAGTTACAAAGTTATTAAAAAGCTGATCTGAAACCTACACAATGGCTGATTAAAGTTACAGAGCATGCATGTGAGGGTGGTAATCAAAATTACAAGGCAGAACATAATCTTCTCGATCCCTGGGATTATAAGCAGGTGGACATTAAGCAAATTCCACGAAGGAGGTGACCTGACAGCTGTCTTTGAAGCAAGCAATTTCACAACAGCTCATTTCATGGGTAAACATCACCCAGCTTGGGCAGAGGTGAACAGGGTAGGTGCACATATTCCCTCGCGCAAGGACTGGCCAGTCCACGAGGCAGTCCCGGCTTACCGGTTACCGGGAGGATCTCCATAACGACCTTCTACAGCCAGATGAAACTGAAGGAGAAGCAGGACCCTGAGGAATTTGTAAATCCTACCGCACAGGTGTTGGACCTCACAGATCCCTGGGTGCCAGACGAGGGTTTGAATTCTTCCCAGTGCCAGACTCTGGAAGCCCAGTGGGCTATGAGAACTGGGGTGCAAGACGTGGTGGCCTTCTCCTGTGTGTGACTGTCTCTAGAGACATCTTTCACTGCACGCTTGGGTGCAGCCCACTCTTCTGCTCCAAGGTTCATCCTTACATGACGTTGGCTTCACTACTGGTCAATCGTATTTGACTCTCTGGCTTCCCTGCTGCCACCTTGAAGACCATTTGAGAACCTGCCTCTCTCCTACACATGTGCAGCCTGGACGTGCCAGGAGGCTGACGCCATAGAAAGGGCACCTACGGCCCGATGGAGGAGTGCTGGCAGAGAGGTGGCCCCCTCTTTTCCACTAAGCCTCTGGCTCCACTCTGTGCCCGAGCATCCCTTTGCCAGTGGCAGTGAGTGAGCAGCTCAGGGCTGGGCACCTAAGCCAGTGTGTCCCTTCTCTGTTGCCCTCGCCACTGCGCTGTGCTCTGGCCCCTTGGTATGGCTTTCTAAAGGGAAATTTCTGCACATGTATCTTTGATTTTTGACAGAATAATCAGGCTAAGCAAACCATATTTTTATCATTGAAGCAACACTGACATTTTTGTTTTGTTTTTTATCATTTTTTAAAAATCACATATCACCTCCATTTCCCCTCCCCACTCTCTTCCTCCCTCTTCCATTCCTCATTCCACAGTGTCCATCTTCTTACTTTCTTCTTTATTTTTTACATTTTTATGGTTTTTCCTCATATTAGAGAAATATGATATTTGACTTTCAATGTCTGATTCATTTTGCTGAGCATGTTCTCAAGGGGCATCCAGTTATCTATAAATGACCTGAATTTGTCCTTCTTCATGGCACAATAATACTCCACTGTATATATGCACCCCATCTTCTTTATCCAGTCATTTGTCCTGGGGCATATTGGCTTCTTCCAAGATTTGGCTATTATAAATTGTGCCGCTATAAACATGGATGTGCATGTATCACTGTAGTATGATGACTGACTCTTTTGGGAAGATATCTAGAAGAGGTCTGGCTGGGTCAAATAGAATGTTGAGGTTCAGTCTTCTGAGGAATGTCCGCACTGCTTTTGGTGGTGGTTTTACCAGTTTGTCGTCCCACTAATAATGTAGGAGTTTCCTTTTTCCTCACAGCCTCACCAGAATCTGCTGTTTTTTGAGTTTCTCTCAGCAGCCGTTCTTACTGATAACAGGTGGAACCTCGGTGTTGTTTTAATTTGCATTTCTCTTTTGGCTAAAGACGTTAAACATTTTTTCCTGAATTTCTTGGTCATTCAGACTTCTTCTTTGGAGTTATATTTATTCATTTCAGATTCCCATTTTTTGATTGGGTCCTTTATATTGAGAAGCTCTAATTTTTTTCAGTTCCTTGTCTATTTTGATAATAGACCTCCGTCTGAGGAGTAGCTGGTAAATATTTTTTCCCATTCCATGGGTGCTGTCTCCACTCTGCGATGGTTTCCTTTGCTGCTCAGAAGCTTTTTAATTTCAGAGTCCCATTTGTCAGTTTTTTATGTTATCTCTTGTGCTCTGGGTGTTTTACTGAGAAAGTCCTTGCTTATGCCCACATCTTCTAGAGTTCTGCCTACTTTTCTTCCAACAAGTTCGAGGTGTCCATTTTAATATCTAAGTCTCTGATCCATTCTGATTTGATTTTGGTGCATAGTGAAAGTTGTGGATCTAGTTTCATTCTTTTGCATGTAGCTAGCCCATTTTGCCAGCACCATTTGTTAAAGAGGGGATCTTAACTCCAGTGTATATTTTTGGCCCCTTTTCAAAAATCAGATGGCTGAAGGTACTCAGGGATGTTTCTGTAGCCTCGGTTCTCTTCCACTGATCCACTTGTCTGTTTTTGTGCCAATACCATGTTGTTTTTAGTCACTGTTGCTGTGTAATATAATTTGATATCTGACATTGTGATGCCTCCTGCTTTGGTTTTGTTGCTGAGGATTGTGTTGGCTACTCACAGCCTCTTATACTTCCATCTAAATTTTGGGGTCTTTTTTTTCTAGTTCTGTAAAAAATGCTGCTGGTAACATGACTAGGATTGCGTTGAATTTTAGGTAGTATGGTCATTTTGACAATGTTGGTTCTGCCTAACCAAAAGGTGATGTCTTTCCATTTTCTAAAATTCTTTTTGATTACCTTTTTCAGAATATTATTGTTTTAAGCATAGAGGTCCTTCACTGGCTTTGTTAGGCTGATTCCTAGGTATTTAATTCTCTTTGAGGCAACTAAGAATGCAATTATTATTCTAATTTATTTCTCTGTGATCTCATTGTTGCTATAGGGAAATGTCACTGATTTTCTGTGTATTCATTTTGTATCTTGCAACTTGGTTGAATTTGTTTATTAAGTGTAAGAGTCTTCTGGTAGAATTTTCGGGTCCTCTATGTAAAAGATAATGTCATCTACAAATAAGAATAGATTTACTTCTTTTCATATGTGTATTCCTTTTATTCCAGTTTCTTGCCTGATCGCTTTGGCTGAAGTTTTGAGTACTTCATTAAATAAGAGTGGTAAGAGTGGACATTCTTGTCTTGTTCCTGATTTGAGAAGAAATGTTTTCAAATTTTCCCCATTTAGAATGTCAGCTGTAGGACTGTCATAAATTGGTTTTATTACCTAGAGGTGAGGTCCTTCTATACCTGTTTTCATTAGACTTTTGGTCAGGAAGGGTGTTGTATTTTGTCAAAGGCTTCTTCTGCATCTATTGAGATGATCATTTGGTTTTTGCCCTTACTTTTGTTGATATGATTGATGTATTGCATTAGTTGATGTGTGTATGTTGAAGCAGCCTTGCATCCCTGGGATAAAGCCAACTTGATTGTGGTGTATGATCTTTTAAATAATTTATTGTATTCTGTTTACAAGCATCTTATTGAGGATTTTTGCATCAATATTCATTAAAGAAATATGCATAAAATTTTCTTTCTTCTTTGAGTCTTTACCTGAGTCTTGAAAATCAAGATGATTCTTGCATCTAGGAAGGATTTGGGCAGTATTCCCTCTCTTCCAACATCATGGAAGACTTTAAAGAGCATTGACCCTAACTCTTCCCTAAAATTCTGATAAAATTCTGCAATGAATCCATCTGGTCCTGAGCTTTTATATGTTAGTAGATCCTCTATTACTACCTCAATTTCATCCTTAGTTATCACTCTATTTAGGGTTTCTACATATTTTTGTCTCAATTTTTGTATATCACATGTGTCAAGGAATTCATCCATTTCCTCGGAGTTTGTGAATTTGCTGGAGTATAGTTTCCCAAAATAATTTCTTATGATTCTCTGGATTTCAACAATGTCTCTTGTGATTTTGCCCCTTTCATTTCTAATTACATTGATGTGGAGTTTTTTCTTTCCTTCTTTTAATGAGTTTGGCTAGAGGTTTATTGATCTTATTTATCCTTTCAAAGAATCAACTCTTTGGTTCATTGATCTTTCTATTGTTTTTCTAGTTTCAATTTTATTGGTCTTTGCTCTAATTCTTAAAATTTCCTTTCTTCTACTTCTTTTCAATTTCACTTGTTCTTGTTTCTCACTAACTTTGAGCCGATTATTAGATCACTAATTTCAAAATGTTCTGTTTTTTTTTCATATGTGCATTCATAGCTGTAAATTTCCCTCATAGTACTGCTTTCATTATGTCCCACAGATTCTGGTATGGTGTGTTTGCATTGTCATTTGACTTTAGGAAGTTCTTGATTTCTTTCTTGGTTTCTTCTGCGATCCATTCCTTGTTCAATAATGCATTATTTAATCTCCGTGTATTTGAATACTTCTTACAGTTACTTTGGCCATTGGTTTCTAGATTTATTCCACTAAGATCTGAAAGTATGCAGGGAATAATTTCAATTTTATATTTATTTAAGCACGTCTTATGACCAAGGATATGGTCTATTTTGGAGAAAGTCCCAGGTACAGATGAAAAAAAAAGGGTGTATTCTGTTGTTGTTGGATAGAATAATCTGCAGGTCTCTGTTAAGCCCATTTGCTCCATGGTGTGATTTAGCTTGGATGTTTCTTTGATTTCTTGTCCAGTTGGTCTGTCTATTTGTGAGAGCGGGGCGTTGAAGTCTCCTAGTATGATTGTACTGGGAACAATTTGGCCCTTCATATCCAAGAGTTTCTGTTGTATGTAACTAAATGCTCCTACATTGAGTGCATCTGTTTATAATTGTAAGCTTTTCATGGTGGATTGCACTTTTGCCAGTATGTAGTGACCATTTTTGTTTCTTCTAATCTGTTTTATTTTGAAGTCTGCAGAGTGTGAAAATAGTACAGCTACCTCTGCTTATTTCTGGGCTCCAGTAGGATGTAGCATTATTTTTCAGCCTTTTACCTTTAGTCTGTGTGTTTGTTTGTGGGTAAAGTGTGACTCTTGCAAACAACAAATGGTTGGGTTTGGTTTGCAATCCACTCTTCCAGTCTGTGTCATTTGATTGGCATGTTAAGGCCATTGAGAATAATTATTGTTAAGATTTTTACTGAATCCTGTCATTGACTTTTCTATTATTGATTTTTTGCTTTTTCTTTTTTTTTTTACACTTTGTCTTTAGATATTTCCTTTCTTCTGTGTTCTTTGGTGCTGCTTGTGTCTCTGTCTTCCTCTAAGATTCCTTCAAGTATTTTTTGCAATGCTGGGCTAGTGGTTGCAGATTTATTTAGGGATTCTTGGTCAAGAAAAATTTTTACTTCTCCTTCAATTTTCAGGGATAATTTTGCTGTATACAACAACCTGCGTTGACACTTGATGCCTTTTAGAGCTTGAAAATTTTTTCTCCAAGCTCTCCTGGCCTTTAAAGTTTGCATTGAGAAATCTGTGGTAATTTGAATGGGTTTGCTTGGTAAAATAATGTCTCTTGCTGCTTTTAATATTCTCTCTTTATGTTGGATTTCTAAGGTTTTGATTATGATATGTCATGTTGAGTTTCTTTGCTGGTTGAGGTTATTTGGCATTCAACAAGCTTCTTGTACCTTAATATTAATTTCTTTTGATTTGGAAAGCATGGAAATTTTCCTGTGCGATTGTAATGAATAAATTCTTTGTACCTTTGGTACTCTGTTCTGCTTTTTCTCCCACTCCGATAATTCTGAGGTTGGTTCTCTTTGAATCATCCACCAGCTGTTGTATCTAGCTACTTTGCTTCTTTCTAATTTTGGAGTCATGCCTAATTATAGCATTTATTTCCTTAGCCTTGTCTTCAAGATATGAAATTCTGTCCTCACAATGTTTGAATTGAGTTCCCCCATTTTTAAATGAATTTTTCATATCCTGAATTTCAGCTAGATTTCTTTTCAGAATTTCCACTCTCCTATCAAAATGTTCCTTCATATCTTGCATTTCCTTATTTACTTCAGCCAAGTTTTCATTTGTGACTTCTATATGTTCAGTATGTTTTTTATCCATTAGGCCTGCTATTTGTGTAGTAAGTTCCTCTTTAACCCTGCTGATTATTGCTTTCATTTCTTTAAGAGTATCTTGTTTAAACTCACTTAATTGTTTTTTGACTTCCTTCCCTCTGAGTTACAATACTTCAGGGCTCATGACAGTAGTTGATGGGGTCTCAGGCATTTCTGTGGGTGTCCTGTTGCCTTGTGTTTACCGGTTTCTGTTTTTGAAGGACTTCACTATAAAGACCTGGCTAAGAGGTTTCTGTTAATGGGTATAAAGTTGCGTGGGGAGCCAAAAGTCCTCTAATTTCTTTGCTAGGAGGAGGCAGTGAGGGAGGACCTAACAGTCTGATGGCCTCTGAGGTGTCTTGGTCACAACCCAGCCCACTCAGCTAAGCTCTCCCACCTGTCTTGCCTTTCCTTCGTTGAGGGTGGAGATCCCCACACTTGGAGGTGCTCTCACTACTACTCAAGCCATTCAGGGGATTCGTGGCCTTTCTCTCCTCTTTGCTACTATCTCTTGTGCCAATTTCTTCCTGGGCACTATTAAGAGTGTCCCCAAAACCCTGGTATTCCAGTCTGAGCCTTCTTCTACTCTAAACAGTTCAGGCTCTGACTCTTTTTTTTTTTTAATGGCCCCTGCCTAGGTCACTGTCTGTCATGGCTGTTGAGCACTGCTTCTCCCAAGCTGGCCTAGGCCATATTTCTAGGGGAAGCTCTCAGCGTGTTTGCAGTTTGCTCTTCCCGCTGGCTCACTTCTAGAGGCTGGAGCTACCAGCTGCTGTTAAATGCCACTTATCCCACATCCATGCTTGCTTTGGTCAGAAGTTCCAGGCTCTGGGCTTGCCTCAGTCTGCGGATGGGGCAGCTCCCAGATGTTCACAGTCAGCTTAGGGCTGCCTCCTGTGCTGCTGTTTTCCTCTGCTTTTGATGTGACTTCAGGATTTCTGATCTTCCCATGGCTTCCTTTCATTTTGGGGGGCTCTCCTTCCTCTCCTAGCCACCTTGAACAGGCAGTTTTCACTATAATTTCAACTTTTTAATTGAATCTATAAAAAGACATTGTGCAGCTCTGTTATTCGGCCACCATCTTACCCTGAAGTCCAACATTCAAATTTATAAATACAATAATTTGAATTTTATTTTGTTTTGCTCCTGTCTTGGTTATTTTCTTATTTATGGGACACAATATTTTGACAGCCACAACTTAAGGTGGGGGAAGGGAAGGTTTATTTTAATTCACAGTTCAGAGGTCTCAGTCCTTGCATTGTCAGCTGGTTTCTTAGTTACTTTTTCCATTGCTGGGACACAATATCTAATATCCACAATTTTATGGAGGAAAGATTTATTTTTGCTCACATTTTCAGAAGAGCACAGTCCATTCATGTGTGGGTGGCTAGAAATAGTTGAATCACATGGCAGGGCCAGAACTGAGCTGGACTTCCAGAGACAGAAATCCTCACAGCACAGCAGAACAGAGTCATGTCTGGAAGGAAGGGCAGAACCAGCACACATCCCTCTTTTTATAAATAGCTGCTAATTTTTTTAAGTATACACTTAAGGGTTTTAAGACTACAGCCTATAGCTTGATGATTCACTCTATTTTTCTTTGTTTTTACAAAATACCTTTTACTTCATTCCAAAGAGAAAGAGAGAAGTCCCTTTAAGAAGTTAGCCTGTGACGCATGCAATAAGTTAACTCATTACTTTGTGTTAGTGAGGGAAGAGAACACCAGGACCAAGTGGATGTGACCTGATCCTTTTTCAAGACAACTTACTGAGATCCAAGCAGTGATGATTATAAGATTGAGTCCATGGAAAAGTAGGACAAGGTGATCTCTAAAATGAATTAATGAACAATTAATGGTCTTAGGAAATGGAACTTTTGATAAGGTTATTTTTTGCCAAGTATTGGAAAAAAATAGACCACAATCCTGGACTGCAAGTATAAAACCCAGAGGCAGAAGTGAAAAAAATAAAGGCACTTCCTTAGGAAAGAAAGCGTGTGTAGGGCTCCCGTGCTGTGACCGTCGCACTGAACTTCTCACCCGCTCCTCACACGTAGAGCCTGACTTTTGTGTTGGTTTTGGTTTAGAGAGAGCCACTCAGGCATTCCTTCCCAGCCATAGTAACCTGACTTCTCTGGCCCCAACATGACAACTTTGCTGGCCTCAGCAGTTGGCCAAATAGTGGCATGTCTGATTCCCAGTGGGGATCCGTCTCCCTTAGCCATAACCCACCTACCTTCTCTTTCAACCTATCAGCTAATTCCACTTTGTCCTCTTCTGCCAAATCCTTGACGCACGTACCAGTTAAGCAGCTCACTCCCCCACCCTCATGTGGGTTAATTCACCCACACTAATAAAAGCTCTGTTCACCCCTAGCTTGGGGCCTTGCCCCTTATACCTTCCTTTAGAGTGGCTTATGCCATAGGCCTTTATGCCTTCGGCTTCGTGCCCTATGCCTGGGCTTGCTCCTCAGGCACAGGGTCCTAGGGCTTTATCTTTGAACTTGCTAACAAGGCATAGGGTCATGAGGGCAATAGACTTTAAAATTTTTTTGCCACTGGCCATATTTTTAGTTTCTGCTAGGGAACTTCTTTATCCCGGCAGAAATTACATTAGTAAATGAAACTTATTGTACTTTTTCACTGCTTACAGAAGCAATTTATAGTTTGGTTTATTTATAACCTCCAATTGAAATCCAACTATTGTAATTCTTTTTCTTGAAGACTGTCATCTGTAAGGGGATCTGGTCCAAGCCTTCACACATGAATTCTTTTTAAAGCCTTTGATTATTTCATCTTGTATTCTCAAAATAACTATACATTAATAAAAATATGAATAGAAAAGAAGAAAGCCAGTTTGGATGAGAGTGAGGATTTAACAAATTAGTAATATGAGTTGGAACTGCAACTAGTTTTCTGATGTCACATGTGTTGATTTCCTGAACAGTATGTCTCCTTCCGCAGGGGACAGCATCACAATTTTATTACAGAAACTCAGTTCTTTTCCAGAACACTTGTTTGTACTCATACTCAGTTAATTATCTCATGTTTCTCCTGGCCCGTGTCCCCAAGTTTTAGAAACTATGTAATCCCACTCCTTCTCATTGGTGGCCCTCCAATTTCAAGCTAAGCATGCACCTCGCTGAAAGAACTTCGTGGTATGGGGAATCAATCAGGCAAGGAGGGGTTCAGTTGAAAAATAAGATGGGTGATTTTATGTCATTCCCATCCACCCCCTGCCCAGTGAAACTATAATTCTCCCCGAGCGTAAACAATGTTTAAGTAATACCAAGTTGAAAATGGAGAAAAAAGCTTCTATAGCAATTCACCAGCTACAGTGTACAGAGGAGCAGAAGGAGGAGGGGAGGAGGGGAAATTGTTTCTACTTGGTGATACTTAGCTGTACTCCAGGTATTAAACACATCATGTAGTTTTACCTCAATCTGAAACCATTTCGTGCATTTGTCTTTACCTTTTATATATACCTGAATAAGTTTGTCCTGCTGGCACGTTCTTATTCTAAAACCAATGAGTAGGACGAAAACTTCTAGTTTTGTTGTCACAGAACAAGAACCCTAAGAAACAGCTAGGACACTTGACTTGGTATTTGCTTCTTAGGCATATGGTGTGACATTTGTTCTCTCCCTCCCTACACCCAGTGGGTGTAAGTTAATGTTTGTTGTCTGCCGCTCTGAAATGGCTACTTCCCGTGTGACAGTGGTACCTCAAGGTCTTACAGAAAAGGCTCTGTTTACAGCCAGCATTAAGTCTCACCTTGAGAATCCAGTAGGGATTTGCCTATGTTTCTGGCTCTCACAAATAATGTCAACCTGTTTTCAAGACAGTTAATAATATTGGAGCAGTCTCTGTCTTAAAGCTCTTTTTAGTTTCTTGTTTTTCCTTTGTTTTTGAGGCAGGGTATCACTCTGCAGTGAGGCTGGTCACTATGTAGCCCAGGCTGGCCTCAAATTCACAGAAATCCTCCTGCCTTGATCTCCCAAATGCTGGGATTACAGGCATATGCTACCTCCCCTGGCTAATTTTTATAGGGGATCTAATGCAGGGCCTTGCCCAAGCATGCTAGGCAAGTGCGCTAGCCTCTGAACACAGAGCTCTCACGGCATCATCATTTAAGGAAGATTTGTAGGTTTCATTTCAAAGCCATGTAACCTGGTGTCACGATGAGATGGGAGATTTGGAGACTGGACCAGGAAGAGTGGGCACCAAGTGACAGATTGGATGCTGGCATTCTGATGACAGGCAGCCAGAGTTTGGATTTCTTTTCTGTTCTTTATTACCCGTGCAACCTGAGTTGTTTTAGGTGTCTTGTTTTTTCGTTTGTTTGTTTTGTTCTGTTTTTCATTTTTTAAAAAGAAGGTAAGAGCAATGCTGTCTTATAAGGTTAGTGTGAAGGTTCCAGAAGACAAGCATGGGGTTTGGCCCAAAACACATTTAAGCAAAAGCTAGCTATTATGCCAGAACTTCTCCTTCTTGGATGTGCAGCTTTGACCGTGTTGCTCAACCTCTCTAGCTGTAGATTTTCTCGCTTCTTCTCTAACCTGTAAAAATAAAAGAAATAGACTAGACTTTTTTTTTTTTTTGAAACAGGGTCTCGCTCTGTAGTCCAGGCTGGTCCTGAACTCACTGTGGATCCAAGGCTGGCCTTGGACTCATGACAATTCTCCTGTCTCAGCCTCCGGAGTGCTGGGATGGCAGGCATGTGCCAGCATGCCCAGATTATGTGGTGCTAATGTGGGGAACTGAACTCCGGTACTTAGCACTAGGCAGGCATTTTAACCACTGAGCCACTTCTCCAGCCCTAGACTAGATATTGTATAACAGTCTTCAATTTAAATTTTCTATGAAACAAAATCATTCTGCATCTTTTGTACAGATAGTTGGCACTCACTAAACATTCTACATGCTCCTTGATGATTCTCAGCATTGTGCTTGGACTGGAACCATGTAACTATGTTTGCCTGATGAAAATATTAGGGGAAATGATTGGCTGCTTTAGATCCAAATCAGTTAGGCGCCAGTGTAGATTGTGAATGTACTAATTTCTGCATATACCTCCTCTCTCTTTCTCTTCTTCTTCCTCTTCCTCTTTCTTTCTTTCTCATTCTCTTTCTCCTTCCCTCCTTTTTCCTCTCTCTCTCTGAAAGCAAAGAATTTTGATATTCTGAGGTTGCATGGGTCTCTGAAGTATAATGGCATTGGAGAAAATCTGCCACACTTGCAGTTGACTGTGATCAAAGCAAGAAATAGTTCTTCGTATTGTTAAGCAGATGAGATTTTTAAGTGTAACTGCCAGAGCAGCTCACAGTTACTTAGCCCAGTTTAAAGAGAACTCAAGCTCCTCCACACTTCTTTATGAAATGTTTCAATGCAAGCAGTTTTTCAAAAATAAAAAGTAAAGAACATTCGTTTAGAGAAAAGGGGAAAGAAAAGACAAACATACAGACTGAGGGACGCACGTGAAAAACATGGAAGGGTCCAAGAAGCCAAACATAGCTTTATGTTTGTTTGTTTTTGTTTTTATGGGCAGCTCCAGGCTTTTCGGAAAATCACTAGATTCCTGGCTCATTTCACTGTGCACTCATGATAGCTGTGCCTCTTAAACTATAAATTCCAAAACTTGTTTTTACAGTACCTGAGTGTGTCTTCAAGTACCCACTGGGCACTGTAAAAAAAAAAATTCTTGAAGCATAAGTAATTTTATCATAATTCTATTAATCATAAGAAGAAAAACAGTTAATAAATACCAAAGAGGAAAGAGAAAGACATACACTATTCAGCTCCCCTTCCTCACAAAATTGTTTGGAAAACCAAAGCTCTGAAGTGCTGCGTGATGTACTGAGGTAGCTCAAGGAGGACGGGATGAAATGAGACAGAGGCACTAATCCTCAAGAAGCAGTCACCTAGCTGATGCAGGCAAGCTGTGTGTTTTTAAGATAAGAAACTTGAAAGTCTAAGCACATAGTAGAATCAAAGGTTTACATAGACACTGTAGAAAATGGAACCTGGCTTCTTCCAATGAAAACACTTACTTTACCAATAATTTTCGGCTTTTAAAAGAAGCTACTAAATATAATGTACAAAAAAGAAAATAAAAAATACTTTTTTCCACTAAAGTTAAAGCTATAATAAAATCAGTGAGGATACTTTTCTTAGCAGATACATTTTTACACATTTCCAAGTTTAGGAAAAACAAAGTTCCTTGACAACTTGTGTTTTTTTTTTTAATCAATAAAATAAGATTGGTAGGCAGATATCGATGACATTTTATTTTTTAATTGTGAATTTCAAAAATAAAACCAGTGATTACGTTCACAATGTCATTTATGAAATGGATTTATCCAATCCATTTACAACTCAGGTGACACGCTGAAATAGAGACCATGGTCACTAGACAAACAAGACAGCTAGAAATCTTGGAAGATGGCTATTGCCCTAATCCAAACAAACTATCTCCTGGTTCCACCAGTTGTTGCCAAGGCTCAGCAAAGTGCTAAGAATAAACAATGCCCAAGAGCGGAAAGGGGCCTGCTTGGCTTTCCATTTGTGATTGTTGAAGCGCATGAGGGACAGAACTGTGAGCTAATTTCTGCCAACTGTGTGGAAGCCATCAGATCATTGACGTCAGTGCTGAGAAACCTGCCATGCCTCACGAGATAAAAAAGGAAAAGTACACAGTGTAATGAGTGTGAGGCTTGAAGCGATGAATCAGGCCATTAGAGAGGGAAGGAGGCTTCACTCCGCAACACCAAAGCATCCAATAATGCCTTGATTGGACCCCCTGGGAGTGAGTTTTCCAAAATGGGAATTGATAGAGAACTAGATGATATCAGAGGCACTTAGTAGACCCTCATCAGAACATAAAAGCAAGGTGCACACACCTTCTGAGCCTTTGAACTAGGTGCATTGTCCAATTTACAGATGTGTTTCTCCAAATTCCGGCCAAGAGTTGGCCAGTTTATCCCATGTTCAAGCTATATATTGAAAAAAAAAGCAAAAAAAAAAAAAAAATTATACCTACCTTTAATACCCAGTCACTATAGGTTAGAAAGGACAACCACCAAATGGATTGTATAATATAACACAGCCAATATTTGTTGTCTCTCAATCAATGAATGAATGACTAATAGCTATCAATAGGGAGTGAGAACACCTGGATAATGAAGGGAAGGACTAAAGGGAATAAAGGATGCTGGAAACATCCCTAGCTGCATTTTAGTAAGGGGCTCCTGCTGATCACAGATTTTCTGGGCAAGCAGAGGAGAAAAGACTTGGCAGCAAACTACAACTCCCCCTCCTCCAAGTGCGCGCACACACACACACACACACACACACACACACACACCTATAATGGAAGAACATTTAAAATGCATCATTATCTACAGCTGAGATATTAAATGCCCTACAAAAGCCTCATGTGTGCAGAGGTGAGGCTTTCGAAGGCGGTCCCATCACAAGGTCTCCACCTTCATCAGTGGGCCTGTCCGTTGATGAGGTCATCACTTGGCGACATTATCAGGAGTAGTGAGAACTTGAGCGGTGGGGCTAGTTGAAGAGGGTGTGAACGGAAGACTCGATCTTGCTGTCCACCTCTTCTTTCCAGCTCTGTCCTTTCTCTCTGCTTCCTGGTTGCAGTGAGCTGGGCCTCCTTGCCCTGTCGTGCTCTTGCCCCACCATGCTCTGTCATGGGCTTTCTGCCTTGCCGCAGGCTGACGAGTGGCAGGGCCAGCCAGTCATAGGCTAAGCCCTCTGAACCTGTAAGGTGAAATAAATGTTTCTTCCTTTCTTTTGTTAACTATACTATGAACATAGTACCATAGTAACATACATACTGCAAATATAGTTACATATAACATAGTACTAACATAGTATCATAGCCTCATTTGGAAATAAAAACTCTCTATTTTTTCTTTTTTTCAGTCAGGACCGGTAGCGTAAGCCTTCTTTTGATGCTTATTCATTTATTTTCTATAGGTGTGTTGTGTGGCACTGCACCAGCCTATGTGGTGGTGGGGCATTGACCCAGGGACCCACACTTGCTAGGCAAGCATTCTTAACTGCTGAACTCTGCCTCCAACCCCAAAACTCAATCTTTTCAATCCAGAAAAAAAGTGTTGACTACAGCCTAAGCTCCCAAAAGTGTTCATCTCCCCTGTTGGCTTCTTGATCTCCTGTCTAAAATCGTGAATGTCAAATTATGAAATGCCTTACACCCACTTAAAATACTGATTTATGCATATGTTGATATACAGCTTCTCTTCAGGTCCTGGTCTTTCTCTGAGGTTATTCCCTAAACAAGGATACTGCACTCCTAAATTGAAAAAGAAAACATAAGCTATCTTTTGAATAATCTAGTCTTATGAGTTAAAAGTAAGAAAAGCCCCCAAATCAAATAGGAAGGCTGATAATCATGCTAAGCCATTCTAGACCCCGGGCTCACATACTCTGAATAAGTTGACATATGTAGAGATAGACATAGATAGATAAAATATAGATGACTCCAGAATCCAAAGTTTGGGAGGAAGATTAAGAAAAACAAATGAAACAAAAACAAAACAAAAGCAACCCTCATCAGTGTTCCTAATCAAACATTTGTCATAAGAAATCAGGTTGTCTTCTGTAAAGAAAGCTTCCACTTTTTCTCCCCATGGCGCAACCGCATCTAAACTGTCTAGAGCAACTACTCACCAGCTTTTTACCTCGGCTGTAACTTTAAAAAAATACACTTCCTCTGGGTCCTGCCCCTATATGTCAGTAGAGTTTTTAAAAGATTTTGTCTACCAAAAACGCATATTGATTAAGCAACAATTTGATTTGCCTGCCTTATTGTTGTTCTGAAACATTATTAACTTAGATAGCAAATGATTTATGAGTACTAATGTTTATAATAGTGCTTTAAACTTATACAGATAGCTATCAGGACTCTAAGGCTACAATAAACAAGATCAAGTAGAAATCTAGTCCTGTAGAGCACAGAATTCCTGGCTGACTACAAAAATATCAACAATATTGAATTCCTGATGGCATATTTCAGGTGCTCAAGTTTGATGCCATCATCCTTGACTCATGCCCTGCAAATTACACCTGGCATCAGCACTTTCACCTCAAGAATTTCTATGAAGCCATCTATGGTGAAATTAACCTGGAATTATAACAACCTGACATTAGGAGTATGGTAAACACACAATTTTAACAAGCTCTAGTTAGTTTTATGGTATAAAAATTGCGCCAATGCATCTCAGATTACTGCAAAAAATTCACTATAAGATACTTTAAATTTTCTGGACAAACATAACAACACCACATAATCTATACTGTCAAGTTATTTGGATAGAAATATTTAATAAACGGAAGGACTCTTGCAACTTTCTTTGGCCTAGAAACACCATAAAAAAATTCTGAATTGCTGTTAGCTGAGAAAGGTTGGCAAGCATTAAAATATCTATCTTAGTTTCCTATTTTAGCCTCATTAAATATAATTCTGGGTTTCATTAGCCTTATAAACTATTAACAGTAATTCCAGACCCTTTCTGGCCTCATGAGTCCTAAGTCTGTAACAGGTAGAGTAACATGCCTCTAAACTTTTCTCAGCAGAACAGGAATGTGTGCTGGTGCTACGTGTGGTCTTTATGGGGATTCTATACAGGGGATGCGGTACTTCCTGCTGTGAGCCATATTTTCCCAAGAAACATTTCTAGAAGTAGAGAATGAGCAAAAAGCTCAAATAGCTTCCACATCTGATTCACAATTAGATGAATCTTCCACAAGTGATTAAGCTTCTAGTATGCCAGAGATGAGCAAAACACAAAGTCTTGTCTGATATTCTCAAGTCCAAATGCTTTGTATAATGTCAGGTTCTGTATAATGGCAAGAACCAAGAACAAGATTAAAGCCAGAGACAGATAGTGCCAAGAAAGTGGGGTAGGCTACACAGTTAGGATGATTCAGGATGGCCTTCAATGAGGTGATAGATATTTCAGCAGTGACCAAATGTGAGAAGAAAGAGCCATGTACGTGATCAGAGAAAGAGAGTTCCAGGCAGAGGGAACATTAGGCACCAGGATAAGAATGCTCATGACACTCCAGATAAGAAGTCGTATCTTGCAAACTTGAGTTTTTCAAGCTTAACATCTAGTTACTGGTTAACTAACTCACGATATTAACTTTGTCAACCCCCAAGGCTAATAGTCAAGTTTGAATGTGCATCTGTGCATAATGAAGACACAGGTTCACATTGGGCCTAACAGAAAGAGCTCTTTTTCAAAACATTATCTTTGGTATAATAAGTTGCAGAATCAGATCAGAAAGACAAAATTAAATACTAAATTCTAGTAAGTTACTTCGGGAAAGACTCAGATGCCATCTGTTACGAAATTTGTCAGACGCCAATGTTCTTAAGTGGTAAGATTAAAAGTAGGTTGGGCTTCCTTTGTGTATGTCCTGTAATATTCATGTTTTTATTGAGCTTTTTTAGTAATTGGGAAAAATCACAGACATTTTTCAGTTTATCAAACAATGCCATATATGTAGTATTTTTGTGCAAAACTACAAAATACTTACTGTGAGTGTGTCTCTATCTGTATCCTTTCTCTCATCTGCGTTTATGTGTATACTTGTGTATTAAACAAAACATTTAAAAAGCAAAGACTAAACTAAATAAAATGTGAATATTTGCCATATCTGAGTGGCTAAATTATAGGTAATCTTTCCTTTATCATCTACTGTATCATTTTTAAATTATGTTTTGTTGCTACATAATATACATAAAGAAAAAGTATAAAACACAAGTGCATAGTGATCAGATCTTACTTAGCACGCATAACCACGCGCGCAATCACTTGCAAGGCGAAGAAAGAGAACAAGCCAGCACTAGAGAAAGCCCTCCTCCCTCCTCCACATACTTACCTCAACCAAGGGTGGCTGCTTTTGATATCAAGAAAATTGCAATCATTTAATCTATACAGCAGGGGATTAACTTCTTTCAGTGTCTCTTTGTGTCAATTAGATTACGTCTTTTGGAGTAGAAGAATGCAAAACTATCTCAATTGTTCTTCATAACATCAGCACAAATTTCTTTCTGATAACAACTTTCCATTGAGTGCATTCCCACAACTGCGTATTTTAGACTTACAAAGCTCATTGACATAGGCTTTCCTGCTACCATTTTCTTTCTTTTTTATTAATTTGAGACAGGGTCATGCTCTGTAGTTCAGGCTAGTCCTGAACTCATTGTGGAGACCAGGTTGGCCTCAAACTCACAGCAATCGTCTTGCCTCAGCCTCCCAAGTACTGGGATTACAGGTATGAACCACTACACCTGGCTTATATGGTGCTGGAGAATCAAACCCTGGGCCTTAGCACTTGCTGGGACAGTAGCCTAGCCACAGTGCCTCCAGACCCCTACTGTCTTCATTTTTTTGAGGCAATGACTCCGAGGGACAGGGAAACTGGGCAAGCTGTCCATATTCTCTCAGCTGGTTGTGCATAAAGGTAGGACAGATTCCCAGGCTCACTCCCCTGTGCTAGATGCTCACTACCAGCTAGTGAAGAACACGTACACATTCTGTGCTCTCAGTGTGGCACAAGCAATGTGACCCTCCATGCACAGCGTGACAGTCAAGTATTTCCCCTGTTTGTTTAGAAAGCATGACTTGCCTCTATGGCTAACGGGAAAATCTCCCTCTGACTTACACTGAAGAAAGAAGAGAAAAGTTTGGATGACCTCAGCCTTCCGGTATGTGTGTTTCCATCCTCCTACTTCCTGGTGCTCCATGGCTGTTGAAAGCAAGGAAAGCATCATGATGTGTCTTCAATTCCTGTCCTTGCTAACTTCTTTTCCTCCCCCTCACTTCCTTCTCTCTTTCCATCAACTGCTTATTCAACATCCGCTGTGCATATCCGCCAATGCTCGGGGCACTTACGGACCAGCCACAAACGCAACAGACATAGTCGCTGTTTGCAGTTTTCAGACCAGCAAAGTAGGGTCACATGTAATCAAATAAACAAACCCCAGCTGCTATAAGTATTAAATGCTTACACAGTAAGTCTCACCTAAATTAGGAGGTAGATGCTTGACCAATAAGCCAATGTTTGAACAAACAGAAAAATGAAGAGATTAACAGGCTGGTCTTTCAGATGATAATTCTAAAATTCTTACCATGGCAAGGTAGTTACCCTTTTCTATTGTTTCCCATTGTCTATTCCTATATCAGTGTGAGTAAAAAATGTTGAGGAAGAATTGGCTTCAAACGGTCTGTCAAAAAAACTTCATAAGAAAATCAATTAAGTAGCTCAAAATCACTTCTGTACTTTCAGGGAAAAAAAGCAAGCAGCTGCTTGATGATATTTTTAATTGAATTCAGAAGCTATTACCTATGAGGATCTTTAATTTATTCTTACTCAGTCAATCGAAGACAATTTAAGCAAAGCAAAAATCTGTTTTCTTCTAAGTTGCCACTGAGCTGAGAGCTGTCATGCCAATCTTCACCCAGTGTGAATTTCAGCGCTGAATGATGAAGCCAGCAAGAGAAACCTGTCCCTAGAACGCCAGCAGGACAGCTCTAACCAAGCTGATGCTACCAGGCAACCACCTCAGAAAACCAACATTCTGTTTCTAATTACTCATCAAAAGGACCAGAGAGGAAATCACAGAAAAAAAAAAAGCAGCCTTTCCAATAATTCCCTCATGATACCTGTCCTGAATTCTCCCATAACCACTAAAGGGTGAGTCGGAGAAAATCCCAATTTTCACCCAAGTTGAGAAGTAGGAAAATTCCCTCCCTTCAAGAGTGAGTTTAGTAACTCCAGGCAAAGGAGTGATGCTCTTGTAGTAATTTACAAGTGGACAGTAGCAGAAGAAAGTGACAGGAAAGCTTCTCCATCTTGACATCATGGGAGCACAAACCCCAAACTGTGCCAGCATGGTCAGCTACGTGGTAACCTGGCCTCCGGTGGTTCATTGATGTGTCAGTCACAGCGAACAAGACAGAAACAAGACAGAAACACCTACATGGTGGCCATCCAGACCCACGGATGCAAGAATGTAATCCCAGCATTCTGGAGGCAGAGGCAGGAGGATTGAAAGACTGAGCCCAGCCTAGGAGATGTAGCAAGATCTTGTGCCTTGAGGAACATCCGCAGAGTGATGTGGTAGTGTTTGAGAAGCTTTATTGACAGGGTGGTTCCTAAAGGCCTCTTAGACTTGTGTCTTGATGAGGGTTTTACCTGCTGTAAATGATCTCTGAGCTGTTCTTAAGTTGGTTACAATTGTTGCTTTCTCAGATTCCCAGCAACTAGAAGCTTTTCCAGTCAATTCATGATGAATCTGTGAAAGTAAACTGAAGGGAAGAAGACGAGTCTTTTAAAAGTTGTTAGAATATGTGTGATACACAACACTTGTATTCATTTTGAGAAGTGTGTGTGTGTGTGTGTGTGTGTGTGTGATATTTCGGTCAGTTTTGATCCCCTTTTTCTTTGACCTTTTTCCACTTGCCCAGATCTTCCTCATCTTTACACAGTCTACCTACTCATTTCTTCTCATCTCTTTTTTTATTTTGCACTTTCAATTATTATATGTTGGGTTTCTCAGAATTAGAGTCTCAAGACTCACCCATTTTTCTACAATGGCTCAATTTTCTAGAACCATTATTTTATGTCTGAATGCTACTCCACTGTGTACTTTACCATGTTTTATTTTTCTACTCATCTGTGGATGGGCATCTGGGCTGTACCCATGATTTAGCTGTGGTAACTTGAGTTGCTATAAGAGTTGGTATTTGCATACTAGTGTGACATGATGATGTTAACTCTTTTGGAACATACCCAGGAAAGGTAAAACTGGATCTAATAGAATTTCTATGTTTAGTTTTTTGAGAAATTTCCATAGTGAGTGTACTAGTTTATACTCTCAACAACAACGCAAAAAAAAAAAAAAAAAAAAAAAAAAAAAAAAAAAAAAAAAAAAAAAAAAAAAAAAAAAAAAAAAAAAAAAAAAAAAAAAAAAAAAAAAAAAAAAAAAAAAAAAAAAAAAAAAAAAAAAAAAAAAAAAAAAAAAAAAAAAAA